>JAPZEB010000012.1:7687685-7704162 GCA_029783705.1 Chaetodon striatus
TTTTTTTTAAATTGCAATTTTGAGGATTATTTAACCAAAAGGAGGACCAAAAAAAAAGGTAAAGGGAAAAAAACAAATAGATATACATATATAAAATGCAAACAAACCGACAAAAATATAATAATAGATTAAAAATGAAAAAAAAAGCAAATTGCTTATGCATTATTTCATAGGATGTAGTTAAATAAACCCTTAAATTTAAGTTTAAGTTAGAGGATACATTATATAACATCTAGGTATACCATAGGTACCCACACATGATACCCACATGCCTAATCATACATGCTCGCACCCGTGAATGTGTGTGCACCCTAACATGCACACATATTTATGTGAACAATAAAAAACGAGAAGGCAGACATCTGTACGACCGATATCTCAAACACTCTGCAGCTCACAACAAAACAGTAAAGAGTCGTAAATAGCACTACAGGTAAGAGGAAAAATATGTGTTTTTGATTTTGTGGTGAACTGTTCCTTTAAATACTCAGCTGTGATTTATTAATTTAATCAGTAGTAGCAGATTACAGTTTATTGAGCTGCATCATCGTCCTGATCACACCCCTGCTATTTTCTAAGGCTGTATTTCCTCCTGTCTCTCCCTTTCTCTCCCCCTCACACACACACACACACTCAGCACATTAGTGGCTTTACAGTAAGCTAATGATGGAGCAGGAGCCACAGAAGCTTTTCCCTCCTAAATGAGGCTTACAGGTCACTGTATGGTCAAGGGACAAGGAGGAGTGGCTGAAGCTACTTTATGATCTCCTCAGATAAGAAGGCTGCAGTGGCAGACATGTTTTAAACCTCATTTTCACCTTGTCACCAGTAAGATACATGGCAGCCTATCCTTGTGCAGGAGGGAGGAAGCCTGTGAGTGGATTTTTTGTGGACATGTGCGTACAGTGTCATAAGAAATCTGTGGTCTTTAAAATGTTGTTAGAGTTTGAATAGCTGGCGTCCTTGAGGTGAGGTTCATTTAAATGTCCTCTCAGTCCCCCTTCATCTGAACACTGCATTTCTTCTCATCCCAGCGAGGGTCAAATGTGAATCGGGTGTAGTTTTGGATGTTGCAGGTAATCTTTCAGCCACTCTCATTCCCCGAGGCAGTATCACTGTTGCGAGTCTGTAAGTTGACATTGTGCTCGCCCTCTCTCCTCAAGCAGAAAATTAATGGAGATCGAACTAATGACTAATATCTAATTAGTGTGGTCAGCCACTTTCATGGTCGTGCCTGATACATGCCGAAGAGCTTGACTGAGAAGAGTCTGCTTCCATCTGGTTACCTGGCCACCCACATGGAGGGCTTGACATAAGTGATGTTTTACCTCGGGACATGTTGTTTTCTCAGCGTGATCGCCTGGATGTGACTGAGCATGAATATCAGAACACTGGAACATCTTCAGCACCAGCAGTCGATCTTCAAACTGCAAGAATATATCAAGAAACCTAAATTTAGTGGTGAACCCATAAGGGGATTAGTAGCCAGCAAACTGAAAATGCTTTTACTATCAAAGTGGAATTTTGTTACAGATTGTCTTGAACAAACAACCACTGAGACGCAGAAACAGAATTACTGTACAAGTCGTCCAGAGGGAAAACAAAACTGGATCAGTTGTTCAATTAAACACATTTCTTGCTGTGTTGCTTAAATGCCATTTTGCTGTGGAATAGATGTTATGTTCATTATTGACTTTTGAATGTCCCTCAAAACATGATATGAAAGATTATTTCAGCTATAAAGGCACCATCATAGAAATACAGAGGAATGAGGGTAGAATGAACAGGATGATTTATGTGTATTATTGCCATTGCAAAGGCTTGTGACCTTTGTAGCGGGCTAACTCCTGCATAAACCGATGCACGGCAAGTTACAAAACCATGGATGTATAAAGAGAAATTGGGGTGAGGGCGAGGCCCCGTTGCACATGAAGCCAAAACAGTTAGTTTTGGTAGGTGTTAAATTAACCAGATTTCCACATCAATAGGCCCATAGAGCAAATGCACTAGAGACAGCCTGCTGGCCAAGCTGGCTACTTCCAGTTTAGCCTTCCAGAGTTCCTGTGGATCCGTAAAATGTCTTAAAAGAAATTAAATTAATTAATCTTAATATAAGGCATTAACTGGTATTAAAATGTCTCAAATCAGTCTGACAAAAGTCTTAAAAATGCTAAGACATGGAGTAAGATTTTAGAAATATTTTTTTTATTGTATGGTAAAATCTCAAAATAATTGCTAACATTTTTTTTATTATTAATTACTGAATACCTGTTACATTATTATCACACCCATATTTTGTTTCTTGGTTAGATGCTCTATTTAATTGAGACTTTGCAGCGTTGGTGAAACCAGCACGCAGCAGTGCGTAAGAGGCTCAGCGTATTTTATGTTATATGTTTTTCAAACTCAGCATAATGGGAATCAAGGCAGTGAAGTCCCACATACAGATTGAGAAATGCGAAATCGGCAAGAAAACCCGCCAACAAATGTCAGGTATTTCCCAGTTCAGTTCCACTCTCATCTCCGCCAAGATGCAAGTCATGTTTTACGTGACAACATTGAAGCAAATTGTCCCTAACCCTAAGTAACTGGTGTCTGTTCATGTTTTGTTTTTCCTTCAGTTTTTATTATTGTAAAAGTGGTCTGAAGTTTTGTTCCAATTGTTATTAAAAAAAGTCTTGAATTTAACTTTCCTCTAGCTGCCGCTAACGTGAATAAGGGATTAAAGTATTTAATCACGTAGCTCTGCTAGACTTTCAAAATGTTGTCTCATCAAATGGATCAAGTCCTGATAGTGAAACAAATCGTTTTGGGGGCTGTGTGACGCCCAGACATCACTTTTCCAAAGTAGGTCAATGGGAAAAAGTCTTTGGGCCGAATGGCATCAAGTGAGCAAATTGGAATTTGTGGTTACACGGTTTGGCTACTATGTCAAATTGGCTTCAAAGTCCAGTGCACTTCCTGTGTGCCTGTATGAAACATACTGAGGTCAAGGTTTGCAGTTACAACCAAACGAGCAGTGGAGCAGTACAAGGCTAGGACATGTGTCGTCTGTGTGCTGTCTTGGTTGCCTTGCTGCGAAAGAGGAGTTTAGGATTACTTAGTTTAAGTGCTTCACATTTTACTTTCTAAGTATATTTGTTTGGACAACGTGTTTAGTACAAGAGAGTTGTTTTGTCGGTGAACCTTGTGAGTTGTAATGGAGTCGAATTCAGAAAATTACCGCTGTCAAATGTTGCTGTTGTGCCTGGCTTTATATAGAGAGAAGTCCGTTAGCCGCTGGGCTAATTTATACAATGTAAAATGCCATAGACTTGTGCTAAAAACGTTAGCATGTTGTATTTGTGGGAACAATGCGTCCAGCAAAAGACAAATTCTGTTCATTAAATGATAACTATATATTACGAACTAGCTAACTCTCAGCTCTCCTGAAAGGAGTTCTCAAACTAGTAAGTGTGGCACATTTTATGGCCTCGCTGACGTGTGTTGTCACCATAGCAACTACCAACAATCACCATTTTCTCTACTAGTTTGTGGCGAGACATCATCCTGCAGTGACTACAGGTGTTTACCTCCTGAGATAGCAGAAATCTGCATGCTGGCTTTGAGCCATTTAAATAATCTCTTGCTTTTGCTGTTTGGCTGCAGTTATGAGAAGATGAGGTCTGCCAGAATCCCTGCGAGATTTCTCGATCATTTTTGCCTTTGCTTTTCCCCCTCTCGCTGCTGTTGACAGCAGCCCCCTGACCTCCAGGTGGTTTTGTTCCTGTTGCTCCAGCATGTTGAACCCTGGCTTCACCGGCGCACATCATCTCGCTGTCCTCCCTCTGTTTACAGCCCCCGACACAGTTGCCAAACAGCGGTCACGGAGCACAGACCGATCAGGTTGCCTCACCGCTGATAGCTGCCCGCCTCCTGTGTCGTTCTGTTTCTGTCACCCAGCAGACCTGGGTCAAGAAGCATTTGCAAGTGATTATTGCTCTTCATTTTCTCACCTGCTTTGTGGCATTAGATGTACTGCGTTTTCAGATCACGACAGGCGATGTGAATCACTGAAATATATTCAAGTTTTAGAGGACTTTTTTTTTTTCAGTCTTTCTGGTAATTGCACTGCTTGCTAAGATGTCTCGTGTCTGATGCTTTTGGCACATCAAAACAAAAGATAAAAAATACAAACACTGCGTTGCCCACAGCTCAGTATTATTTTGTGCTCCTCCTCACCTAAACTGTCATGTCAGTGTGAAGAGACTGAGCCTCTAATTACTCCTAATTTCTGTGTGTGTATGTATACTGTCTGTGTGTGTGTGTGTGTGTGTGTGTGTGTTGGAGGGTGGGTGTGTTGTTTTTCCAAATTCCCCGGCAATGAAACAGATAATGCTTCCTGCTGTGCTTCTGCTTTTTGAATCTCAGCCCTCTTTTTAAACGATTCTTCCCTCTCCTTATCTCCCTCTCCCCCTCTTGTGTTTTCGGGTGCGAGTAGCGCTGCTGGCGGGGGGCCAAGAGAGATGACGGCCCCTGCAGGCAAGAGCAGAGTAAACTGGCTTAAAGGGGCCAGTCTATTCCTACAGAACAGCTTGTCGGATGGTATGATAGCTTTGGAAAATCTTTTCCCGCCCCTCCCCACACGCACCTTTCCGACATCGGATTAGCGGGCGGCCATTCCTGTAACTTTCCGAAGTTTACGATCTGACATTGACACCCACTTAGCGGCCTGATTGGCCAGCTGTGCGGAGGTTAGAGAGTATACTCGGTTTGAACGTCTCATTAGTTACACAACTGTTTGTGCGACTTTTCTTGCGTACAATGGAGTGCAGTTCTGGAGTGACTGTCAGAACATCTGCGCTGTTATCCCAACTTTTAAATGATACTGCATTCGCCCCCTTTCTTCCGTTGATAGCTGGTATTTGCACGTCTCTAAACACTTTTGATATACGTCATGGTTAGACAACATGTCATACTCCTTTTCCAGCATTACCCGGCCCTAAGGGGAAAAGAAGGCGTGATTTGCGTGAAAGGAAGAGAGCCAGACGTTCGGTTTCCCTTAAACCATGTGACCCTGTGTGTGTGTGTGTGAGAGACAGAGACTGTCTGTCACAGACAACTGCCTGAGCAGGTTACTAACCACAGGGCTTCCCTCTTCTATGTGGCTGTTACACATTCCCTCTTTTGTCTCCTCCAACATCTGAGTGGTGTCTCCAGAGTGAGTCTCATTATTACATGTTTTAGAAGTTATCTTCTATTCAAACAGAGCCCACAGCACCGATAAAGCCTGGAGTGTTACACGCTTTTACAAGTGTCGTAACATGAGGCTTTGACCTATTATTTTACTTTTAGCGTAAGACAAAGAGAATTGATACTGACTGAAGTTTTGCTGCTCCCTTGCAGTTATCTAATCTGCTCTGTGTGTCCCCCTTGCCTGAAGTGGTCCAGAAATCCATTTCAGATTTTCCCTTTAACACTTACAAAACGGTGAAGGTACACTGTGTACTCTCAGAGATGGGGCACTTTGGGCGGGGTGGGTGGCTGGGGGGGGATCCTTGAAATCAAGCTACAGAGACATTGGGGCTCGAGGAAAGCCCTTTGGATCTGAATCAGCTAAATGTGTTGCGTAAAAACACAGAAGTGTAGAAGGAAGCAATCACAGAAGAGTGTCTGCTAAACGGGAAACTTCCACACGCATTAAATCAAGTCTCTTCATGTGGTTTAGTCAGCAACACTTAACCTCGTCTCTGACATGAATACATAAAATATGACAGGAATCTTACCTGATGAGCCGTCCAACTTTTATCTAGCATGAAACTGGTTTCTGGTCTCCAGTAGAGTTTCTCCTTAAGCACCTCTCTTCAGAATCCCACGGGTTCAGCCATCACTGGACGACCGAATCTTCCCCACACAGCCTGGAGTCGCTGCAGTCTACAGCGTGAGTCATTCGCCCCTCACACACACACATCCACCTGTATTCTGCAGTGCACGTACAGAAAACGCACACTTAAGACTTATAACTAAAGTACAGGTTGTATTTAGCTGCGTCCACTTTGACAGAAACTGCACTGAAACACAGTTGCCACATTATTAGGTACACCTGGCTAAAACTGCTGCAGTCTTATGCAACACTACCTTCATTAAGGTTGCAGTGTTTTTTAACTTTATGGTACATTTTGGAGGCTGTTACTTATTTTGGAGCCGTTAACTGCATAGCATCTCACTGAGAGGTGTATATAATGTTCAGTCTACCTTTGTTGATGTAAGTAGGGTAGACAAAATATTAGAAACTCCTCCCACAGAACATTACAACCATTTTTATCATTCTCTGGTGTAGGCTTCGTGCCACATCAAAAACAACCTAAGATTCTTTTGCTGTGTTTGACCTGACAGCAGAGCGACACAGACATGGCTGTTTTTTGAGGCAGAGCGCCAAACTGAAGTTCAGTGCAGGAGAAACGGACCAGTTTCCTTCTAAGGCGGAATTTATACCTCTGCGTCGAATCGAAGCCGTACCTACGTCGTAGCCTGATGCGCACCTCCCCAGAAATGTAACTATGTGTTGCGACGACGCAGACCTCCTGTCTGTTTTCGTAAGCTGAAACCATTTCCCTCAGTGGAAACAAAGCTTTATGACTTAAATGTCACAGATAAGAAACAATAAATTGTGAAGACAATAAAGCACCACAAAAATAGCATTTTAAGTCTTGTGTGTGATTTATCCTGGCTTCATATGAGCAGAGGAAATCTCTGCTAGTCACTAGGCTAAATTATATAATGTGAAATGCCATAGGGTTGTGCTGATAATGTTAGCATGTTGTATTTGTTTGGAAAACGTGTTTAGTATAAGACAGTTGTTTGTCAGTGCACCTTATGGGTTGTAATGGAGTTGAATGTGGAAAATTACCTTTGTTAAATGTTGCTGTTGTCCCTGGCTATATATGAGTAGAGAGAAGTCTGCTAGCCGCTAGGCTAATTTATACAATGTAAAATGCCATGGGCTTGTGCTATAAACATTAGCGTGTTGTGTTTGTGGGGACAATGTGTCCAGATAAAGACAAGTGTTTGTCTGTTGTTTGTTGTCCGTTTTCAAGTGTAAACCCCCCTTCAAGTGTACCTAATAAACTGGCAACTCAATGTGTGTTGAGTTTAAATATGTTAGAGCAGTTTGGTGCCACGCAACATGGCAGTGCCTATAAGATCACTCACCCCTCCTTTTAGATGTTTATTTTTTTTTTTAACATTGTGTCAGATATTTGGGGAAAATGCTGTATTACATAAGTGGAAACAAATCTTAAGGGGTTAAGTGGCTTTTAAAGGCAGTGTAAACATTTGCATTGCATTTGTGTTTGTTTTATTATGTAGAGAGGAAGGCATGCTTGTAGAGATGTACCGCTGTGATCTGACTGCTGTGGAAATGTGTCACCTCAGGGGACCTTTGCCATTCATTGTCTCCTTTAGGAGTTAATTAACATTTCCCGTATCTGATCTTTGTCATCATAATATCCACATAAATCTCGTATTTATTTGAACCTGCTTTGGGCGTCTGTGTGTGAGCCGGGGGCTTTAGAAAAACTATTAGATTTGGTCACAGAAAAAAAAGCACTTTAATATGCTGTCCTTGGCTGAACTTTGGGAGCCATTTGTTGTCTCGTCGGCGACTGGCCACACCTACTGTAGCTCCCTAAAGACAAACAAACCCGAAATGGCATCCTCCCCTCCTCTGAGGACATGACAGTCACCATCTGCAAGCGGGCATCGTGCTGTACAGCAGCGTTGAGCATGGCTGCTCGCAGACCCTCGGTGCTCTGCTGCGCCTCTCTGGGTTTCTCCTCTGATAAGCCAAATGTGCATTTACCTGGAGGGCAGTGATTTGTTAGAGGGCTTTATAAGATACAGATTAGTAGCAGCCCTACCATTAAAGGTAGAGATGCCTCCATGTTCGCTGTTGGACATCTTGTAAATGAATGTATACTACAGAAATTAGAAGACAGGAGTATTGATTTCCCTTTCCGCTTCACATTTTATTGATTTTTCTCACTCAAAATGAACTGAGCTGACATAATGAATACAGCTGTGGCGCTCAATGAGACTTCCTTTAACATTACAGTGATATTTTGTGGGAAAATATTAGCTTGTGTGTGTTTGTTAGCCCTGTGGTGCTTTTATTTTTGTAATCTCTGACTTGTGGTTCACCATAGAAATGCCACTTTGATCATTTGACACCACAAAGAGGATGTTTGCAGTGATGTTGTACAATAGGTGGCTGCAGTTTGTGAAAGAAACACAGATACGGTTATTCAGCTGTGAGATTATTTATCCACTATAACACAGCGGCACTGGAAACACCACAGGTTTTATGAGATTTTCTAGCAGCGAAAGTTCGCTTTAAGCCGTGAGGCTGCAGCAATGATGACACTGGTGGAAATAAACCGTGCCCATGGCATGAAACAGTTGTTCTCTGCAGTGGATGCGGGGCTTGTGCACTCTTTTTTTTTTTCCCCCCTACCCTCATGTACAGCTCCTATACAGCCGCTTGCCTCCCCTCCCCCATACCATCACTCTGTATGTCCTCAGAATCAGTCACTCGCCTGAAGCAGAGCAGGCTCCTCCCCTGGCAACAGCGGCTAGATTAGTTGCTTTATCCCAGGTCATCTGAGGGAAGTGGGCCACACATAGAAGATGGAGAGATGCAGAGGGGATTGGTACTATAGAAGCTGTGCAGAATAACGCCTGAGATTTAAATGTAATCTAATTTTCAGATGTTGGTTTTTAAATGTTAGCTTTGCTGTAAAAGCTTTAACAGCTTCAGTGTGTAAAGATTAAAAAAAAGACCGTTGATTGAAAGGTGCCCAGCTCTCCAGTCTGTCTCAGTGCCTCCTGTTTTCTTCCTGCAGTATCCTGTCTCATTCCCTGGTGTGTCAGGCTTGCTGCAGCAACAAGCAGCACCTGCAGTGGTGCCAGGCGCCCACAGCTGCAGCAGCCAAGGCCCATCCTGCCACACCACAGCCTGAGAGCTGAGTCAAAGCTCCTCTCTTCCCGATACCGCTTGCTCGGCTGGCGCGACTAACCCGAGCCCATCGTCGGCCCATATCGACGAAGCTCGTTTACCATGACTCAGTTGTATCTATTGTATCAGGTGCACTCTATTTAGCGCAGATGAGTGGGATTGTAATATGATTACTTGACCCAGTTTTGCCATATGAGGCCCCAGACATCTTTGCACAGCATAGTTGGGCACAGCGGGCTGCAGAGGAGGCCAAAGCCAGTCTCAGCCAACCCCTGCAGGCTTCAACACCCATCCACAGCACAGGTCTTCACCTCTGCACACATACAGGGGCTAATCCTAGGGCTTTAGCTTAATTTACATTCCTCTGCAGGAGGGAGGACTAATGACCTGTGGAATCCTGCCTCCACTATTCCTCTGCTACATCCCTTTTTAGTGTGTGTGTGTGTGTGCATCAGTCTGACATAATATCTCCTTTTGTGTATGTGTCTAATCTCACTGTTGTATGTGTTACAGGTACCCAGGCATGCTGGCCCTCCTTACACTGCTCACGACATCACAAAGGGACACCCTAACTTGGCGGGCACCCCGCCCGGTCATGCCCACTCCCCGGCGCTCTCTCAGGTATCAGTACCCACAGCTTCCCCATATCGCTACCCTAAGGGCTGGGAGGCAGGCGGAGGGGTGAGTTTGTCACTGTGTCCGCCGTCATCCTCTCTGCGTATTCATGTTTGATCTGTCCATTTGTCTGCTTGCTTTTTATGACTTATTTTCGGGCTGGGCGACAATTCAGCACTAGAATTTATAATTTCTCAATATAATTATGCCGTGACAAGATATTATGTTGTCTAAATGAATTAAATTTGTCACACTGTAAGATTTTAAACACTTGAGAATTAAATTTTTAGATTTTTGTTTTGAAAAATACCAAAAAATCAGTTCATTTGCTGTAAAAATGTTTGCTATATGTTGTTAATTCTGCCCATGTCGTCGACCCCTGACTTGAATTATTTGTCTCTTCTTACATCAGCTTTTTACACACTTTATTCTCCTGTTTGTCCCTTTTCTTTTCCACTACTTTCCTAATACAGCAGTAAGCCATGTTTGCATGATTGTATTGCTTCAGTTAAATTCAGATGAATGTATGTTGAGAATCTAACAGAACAATCTTAGGGAGTGTTTCATCACAATACGATATTTGCTGGTATCACAAAGTCTGCCAAAATCCGATTTTGATTTGATTCAATTCAGGGGCCTGCGATCAACATGAGATTATATCATACACCCATTAACACAGTCGGTCACAGAAGAAGCTGCCACCCCTGTCTCTTTTGCTTTTGGCCATAAAAAAGACATAAATAATTGTATAATATTGTAAAAAATTGCAGTATAGTTTATTTTGAATTAACTCCACTAACATGAAACACACCTTTACAACAAGAATATGTAACAAAAGAAAAATCTTAACCGTCAAGATTCATAGTCACCCATTATAAGCTCTTGCTTTTACATTGCATAAATTAGCCCAGTGGTTAGCAGAAGTTGTCTTTAGTCATGGGTTAATCTATTTGTAATTTGAATAAGACAAGTTTAAATAATACATGTAACATGTGTGAATTCTTTTTCTCACTCACCAGTTATATTTTAGCCTGCATGCACCGTTTTCCAGCCCAATTTTGTTGAAACAGAGCAGCTAATGTCACAGCGAGAGCAGCAAGATAGCGGAAAGAGATGCCCGGCTAAGTTCGTCATGTTTTGGCATTGTTTGCATACAGCATGTCCGTTTTCTGTCGACCGGCCTTTTTTTCCGAAATGCAAAATATATTCACACTGCTAATTTATTCCCGAGAGGGCCGTAAATATCCTCCTCATCTTGCCTCTGCTCGCCATTATCTGCCCAGGGCTGTTTGATGGTGACACAGACGAGCCATGGGAATTTCAAAATAAAGGCAAATTTTTAAGAAGATGATTTGGATTGATGTTAACACTCAGCATCTATGATACTGGATCGTTGATCACTGAATCAATACATCGACAAATGGCTCATGGGACCACTGTTCCTATAGACAAACGTGCATCGACTGTATTCTCTATACAGTGCCCGTTTAATCCTGCCAACGGTCTGGAGGGGGCGAGTCCAGCACATGTGGCTTAACATTATGGGAGGAAAGCAGAACACCTGGAGGGAACGTACATAAACAATTAGAGGATGTGGGTTTGAACCCAGTACCAGGATTGAGTAATGTTTTGATGTACTGTCAGTGATCGTCGGCGGGTTTGTCAGCTACTTTGTACAGCTACAAAATATTGTGTCACCGTGGGAGGAATACTACATTGTTTCTTCTGCCACAGTTTAAAACCAAACCACAGGAACTCCCTGTCAGTCACGTCAGCTATTTCCCCATGATTTTATGATACACGATCACCGCCTCAACCTAACTTCAAAATGTGTAGGTCTGTTTCCAGAGCTATGCCCCTGAGGCTGAAAGAGGTCCTCATCAACGTTATCGGTTAAATATTTTGGAGCCAGTCGTGTTCAGACCTCGGCTCTTTGGGTAGAAGCTCTATCAAAAGTCAAAGTGTGGAATAATTAATCAGGATTGGGAGTGCGTTAAAAGGGGATGTGGGTGTTAAATCCTGTATACTACCAGGGATAAGGGCAGAAGCACAGTGATTAGCTCGGATTTAGGTAAGATTATTTAATTAATTAGGAGCAGAGATGGTTGAGGTTAGGAAAGGGTTAAATATATGGTGGAAAGTGAGTTTCCCTCTTGGTCTATAGCTACAGTGAGATTCATACACATGTGATGGATGAAGATAGGGCAATGATATAGGGAAGAAAGATTCACTCACATGTCACCTGACTGTGGTTAAAGCAGCATCACATCATCATGTTTCTAATTGGGAAGAAATTTCAATAAATACAGTCAAACAGGTCAATCTATGCCAAAGTCTAATTTCTCCGTCAGATAGTGACCCTGCTGCATCTCTGACCGCCTTGCTGCTCTCGCTTACAAGCGTGTCCACTCCGTGACTCAGCGTCTCTGAAAGTATGTGACAATGCTCGCGAGGAATCTAGTTGTTCCACTTTACCGTTATAGCCTAATGGCCCACTGCCTCACCCTAAAGCTCTCGCCAGCCTTCTATAGATAGTCTTGTCAGCCAGCACAAACTTAAATTATCACCGCCATACCAGCAGCAGCAGCGGCAGCAGCTCGGAGACGAGTAAGCAGATCTGCTTAAACCTACCTCTGCCTAGCTCCACTGCACACTAGATGAGGAATAAAGCAACACAGGATTTGCAGTCCTTCAGGGCACCAATTATCTTTGCGCAGCACATAAACCCCAATCGAAAACATTTTCCCCCAGCATCCTCAACGGTAGTGTTGCTGGTGTGTTTGTTAA
Source organism: Chaetodon striatus (assembly GCA_029783705.1). Taxonomy (NCBI): domain Eukaryota; kingdom Metazoa; phylum Chordata; class Actinopteri; order Chaetodontiformes; family Chaetodontidae; genus Chaetodon; species Chaetodon striatus. The sequence continues at coordinate 7,700,080 of JAPZEB010000012.1, forward strand.
GGTTTCAACTGGTCTGTGAAATGTCCTAATGAATTCACTGATTGCCGCACAGCTCCTGGTCTGTGTGTGTAAACAGGGCTGTAACTTAACTAGTTTCACCACTGCAGCGAAATACAATTTAAACCATCCCATGTTAAATGCTGGCCCTTTTAATTATTAAATGAATGTTTTTCTACAATAAAAATATTCCCATAATTAAAAGTGATGCATGGCATAATAAAAAAAAAAAAAAAAAAACCCAGGGCATTATTAAATTATAAATTGGCTCACATTTTATTAAACCATTTGTTACATAGTCATTAATTTATTCATGTCACATACATGCATTTAATCTATAAGTGAACAGTTTTTTAAAATTGTGATATCGTTTCCTTTTTTGTGGGGGGGGCTTTGGGCGTGTGCATGTGTGTGCACATGAGAAGGCCACCTGTCTGGTGTCTTCAGAGAGAGAGAGACAGAGGACGTGGTTGCAGTTTGTCCCTTTGTTTCTTCTGCAGTATGTTTCACGGGTTAGGCCGCCGGTGACACCTGAAAGCGTAAAATTGCACCACCACTTTGGCGCGCCATTGTGCCTACCTGACAGCCGCATTTTGCCAGGTTCACGCTCAATGCGGAAGCAACGCAAAGTGCACCAATTTTCTGTGGAGCCCTGCCTGCTTGCTTTTGGCACCTATGTTAATCAGTTGGGCTGTTCGCTGCGCCACAGCGAGCTCCGATCACCAAGTTCTGCGGCGATAGTGTCTCTGCCTGGTGTTTTTTTAATTTTTTTATGCAAGCTGTGAACAAATCTGGCAAATAAACACACTGATAATCTATCATTAACAATATAAAGGATACATAAGTTATGATATAAGTGATGTGATTCTTAAAAAATATAGAATTCATGTCAGTTGTGTCTAAACAGAGATCGAGAGAGACAAACAGACACACACGAGCGGACAGACAGAGCTCTGTGTGTGATAAGAAAGCGCAGAGAACCAGAATCGCTTGCTGACCGTCGTGAAGAAGTACGCTTCTGATGTGAACCGCCACAAGACTGCCCGCAAAAAATTTGACATAATGGGGCATTTCTGCGTCTAGTGTGAACATGCTGTTAGTCACAGTCCATCTTCTCGCTGTAGGTGCATGTATCAGTGTGTGTGACGGAGTGTGAAATGCGTGCTCTCTTGCAATTCTACATTGACAACTTTGTAGGCTATTAAAGGTATACTTTGCAGAGTTGTCGGTTACTGCCCGTCAGCGAAAGTGAAAGTAAAAACCAACGCCAGATTCACTCTCGTTTGGTGTTACGCCTCTATATTTGCACTGTTTTTTTTCCCGGCGCTGTATATCTAGGATGCCTGCTGCTTACGGTCTGGCAGCTGGTTGCTACCTTTTAGGGCTGTACACATGCTACGTTGTTCCTCGTCACATGACATGCAGTGCGCGCTGCTGCATTCCAAAAGTTGAATTAAGTTTATCATAGAGTGCAGGCATGAAAAATGGGTGCTCAGGAACTTGTGCGCGCCGCGGTGGTCTTTGAGCACTCCTGCCGTGCGTCTACATTGAAAATAATGACTTTGAGTGCGCAAAAAACATGGCATGTGTACAGCCCCTCATAAAACTAGTCCTCACGTGAGTGCTCTGGGGTAGATACCCCCCAGGACGGCGGGACGCACTCAAGTCAGAGCCCTGATATAATGAACCCTCTCCTTCTCTGTCTATCTGTCCTTTTCTTCTTTTGACAGTCTCCATACAACCCTGGACAAAATGCTGGCTCCGCCCCTCTAGTGTATTCTCCCCAGACACAGCCAATAAATGCACAGCCACAAAGTCGCCCGGTGAGTGTCCCTCCACTCTCAGATTTACGGCACGCCCGCCTCCAAGTACAAACAGTTTGTGGTTTACTGCGACTGTTATTGAAAGTTGGAGTTTCATGGAGTCAGTGATGGAGGGTCCTGGTGTGTAGAAGCCACAAAGAACGCCAGAAATGTAGAGCAACCTCAGACCACTCATAGTAGCGAGACACTTTAACATAGGCTGTATTTTTTTAATGAGGGCTCCCTCATTGTGTCCTTAAAGGGCCTTTATAAGCTTGTTGTGGTCGGTGGCATTGTATCACAGGCGTAGGGGACAAGAGTCAACACTGGTGTCATTTTTTCCCTTTGTTACGCCCCCGTGTAGGGGGGTAGGAGCGCAACATCAAAGTTAAAAGATTAATCCCTTTGTCGATGTTTGTTTAAAATATCTATATTTGTGTAAAGTGAAGATGCTTGGTCTTACAACATGTTTTTAGTGTAGCCCTAAGGAGAGCCATGTAAAGATGGAGACCACCTTCAGAGAAAAACCTCCCACCACAACAAGCCTAGTGAAGAATTTTCAAATATTATATTTACTTTGCCAGCATTCTCTGTACACACACACCTAGTAAGCATTATTTATTAATCCTGCCTGGCTCCTGCCCAGCCCCCATCAGTAGAGCAAGGCTAACCAGACCTTGGTCAGTGTGTATACACAGATGTAGGTTGTGTCTTAAATTGCAACGTAAAAACGATATTCCTTTCTGTGTTTAACAAATTGGCATGGTAACATTTTACATATCTGGTACTTAAATCAAGCTATTATTTGCAAATACACATCTTGACTTGGGTCTGAGAGCTGCATCACGTGCCATGTGTCTTTAAAGCTTTGTTGCTCTGTGGTTTTGTACTGTATTTTCAAGCATCTGCCCCCATCGCTCATCTTATCTCTGTGTCTCTCTTATGCTCTTTCTTCTCCCCGCTTTGCCATCACTGCTTCAATCTCCTTGCTGGACCTCTCCTCCCTCCCCCACCAGTTTGCTACGGGCCCTCGACCAACCCACCATCAGGTAATTTACCCCCGCTGAACGCCCCTCCTGCTCCCTCTCTTGCATCATCATCATCAAAGCAGTTTTTGCTGGTACCTGCTGGCAAAGGACTGTTTGTGGGGCGTCTGCTGTTCCTTAAAAAAAAAAAAAAGTCAAAGATTTGAACGCCTTCACGTATCTTGGATACAGTTAAAGGGGTTTTAATTATCATGGGATTTTTCGGAGCGCAGTGCTATTTAATCAACATATCCAGCCAGGTGCACAGAGCAGTTTCCTGACGGGTGTGTTCTTGCACCATTCATGTTTATTTTTATGGTGAGCTTCATCTGAGTTCATTCCAAGAACTCAATTGGTATTTAATAGTCTTTATCAGGTTTATATGTAATGAAGCTTGTGGGTGTCCTTGAGCTCTTAACGGAACAAGTAACCCTTTTTTGCACAGGATGTTATGATTCTCCCACACTTCCTTACAATTTTAATATTTCTCTGGTTAGTGATTATAAGGCATTGACATGATAGAATCTTGATATCTGTTAGATTTAACTAAAGAGGAAATGACTCATCAGTCTCTGATAATATGTTTGAACTTTGCACCGGTGAGCCTGTGGTGTTTTGCTTAGAAAAATAAGAGAAGGTGAAAAATACAAGGAAGCCACATTATAGGATAAAATAAGTAACTTACCAGGATAAACAGCCAGTTAGAGAGTGCCCTCTTTCAATTGCATCTACCACAATACAACACGCCATGGATAACGGCTGGCATTTTCCAGTAGTGCTGGACACAGTTGCAGGGCACTGCCGTGCATCAGTCATACTGTATGCAGTTACATTAAAGGGGAAGACCTCCCGAATTCAGAACTCCAATATGTTATTTCAGTGGTCAAGGAAAACCCAATCAATGTTTGTGAACATGAGCTCCTCGCTATTAAAGCTAGAAACCATAGAAGTAAGGGTGCTTTCACACCTGTCCTGTTTGGTTCAGTTCAATCGAACTCAAGTTCGTTTGCCCCCTAAGTGCGGTTTGTTTGGGCAGGTGTGAACGAACACAGCAATCACACTCTGGTGTGCACCAAAACAACCGGACCGAGACCTTCTTGAAGAGGTGGAAGAAACAAATTCTGGTGCAGTTTGTTTGTGGTGAGAACGTGTTCTGACCTGGATCTGAACCAACTGCAGTCCCATGACACATTGTTTGGGCTAAACATGAGCATGTTACAGTCCTGGAGGATTATTAATGTGCGCCTCCTCCTGTACTG
>JAPZEB010000012.1:7704262-7725525 GCA_029783705.1 Chaetodon striatus
AGTCCACGATGAGCAGCGCTAAAATCATGCGTAGTTGTCCATCCATTGTGACATTAGAAAGTCTCACATTTATCTTGCAAGTGTACTCTTCTTCAATGTTTTGTTCACTTCCTGGATTTTTCCACATGGAAATTCTGACCAATCAAGAGCAGCTTTCTCTCAATCTGGTCCACTTGTAAATGCTGCCATGAGAACATGAACCAACTCTAGGCAATTATACAACTTTGTAACAAAATTACTCCCTGATTCAGACCAAAGCAAGACAACTCTAGGTCTGAAAGCACCCTAAGTCTTAAACTTGTGATGTCATCAAGTATAAAGTCTTAAACTGCTCCGCAGAATGTTTTTCTTTTTTATACACAAATGAGTCTGCCTAATATCAGACAGATTTGTAAAATCGTTACACTGTGTCTCCATCTTCAGTCTGACACTGTGTCCACCAATGCACCTGATTTCCCAGGGGGAGGAGAATTCGATTCACCCTAACCAGTCGCTTGAGACCAATGTATCCGCCTGAATCCGATGTCACTTTAGGTCCACACTGATGCCATACCAACATACTCATTTTGCCAGGGTTGTAAGAGTGGGACAGGTGATGTAAAAACAAACTATGATGTCAGGTGATATGTTGATTTAGAACAGCCTCGTTAGCAGCGTCTGTCTTGTCTATAGCAGTCACCACTGTTGTTGTTATTACCACTCATTGGTCCCGGCACACTGCTTGACAACAGCTTGACAGTAGTGTTAGTCCCCCTGTTGCGCTCATTGGTCGTGTTCTTATTTAACCAGTAAACTGCTGTGTCAAGTTGCGAAGCAGGCAACAAATGAGCTTTACTCTATTGTAGAGTTCTCAGTTCTGAAACTGAAAATGCAGCTATATACTCTGAACATTCCCCTGGGTGATCTCTTCGTCTTTCACCGTTCATTGTCTGTGGAGCAGCTCCAGACTTTATAACTGATGACATCGCAAAGTTGAGTTTTAAAACTTAAGCTTTTGGATTTGGAAGAGAGTTGTTCTTGTTAACTTGTATTTTGACTGTCTCAGACCATAGGATATAGAATACATATGAATTTTGGGCGTAGTTGCACTTTAAAGTGACGTAGTGTCTTCACTGTCCAGTGAAATGGCGTTGTGAACACAGTTTTCATGTTTATCTGGATGTTTACTCATCAAACAGGATGATGGGGGCAAATATTGGTTCCTCCTGAGTGGCTGACATCAAGCTGCCATTTAATGATAACCATTTTGATTGTGGGAAGTATAGCAGAGACATTATTTGCAATCAGACTAGTGTTTATGGATATTTGGCTGCAGTGCAGATTGCTTTATGCCAGATGACAAAAACAGAGACATTGTTATTACCGTGCTTGTGTGACTAAATCTGTCAGACTTTTTTTCAGTGATAACACCCTCATAGCACCATGGTCTCGTTTGTTTCCAGTAATTACACTAAAGTACTGCAGTTAAATTGGCTGTTTTACAGTTGTTCAGGTGATGATTTTGTAGTCTAGATTTCTTCACGAGATCTACAAGCCAAAATTGCAGATGGACACAATCGACTACAAGAATTATTCTTAAGCTGCTGATTATGTCATGTTGTATATAATCAAGGGGTGAAACAAGACAAAGTGATGAGGGATGGTATCCAGTGGTCAGGTAGACTGTAGTCAAGGAAAGAGTTGGGAACAGGTGTGTGGGCTCGTCTCTGTGCATGTGTGTGTCTGTCTCATGGATGTATAAAGAGAACTGGACGCAGTGTTTAAGGTGGGGCGCCGTTAACTCCATAGACTGTGTCAGAATAATGGATGCAGTCACAGTGACGTTACCCATTGGTTTTTGGACTGCTGTTTTGAAGCCCCAAGTATGGCATTCTGGCCGTCTCCATCTTGGATTTTTGGAGCCAGAAGTGAACAAATTAGCACGAGAGGATGGAGCTGTTAAAGAGTGAAGTCAAGTAGGTGACAGATATAAAAAATTCACCCCCGTACAGTTGTCAGTTAGCTAAAGACCAAGACCATTTTTTGTACTAGACCCTAAACATGTTTATTTCTGCTGTAAAGATGGCAAGTTAACGTTGGTATCTATGGGGATTGACTTGCCTTTGGAGCCAGCCTCTAGTGGCCATTTGAGGAACTGCAGTTTTTTTTATTTAGGTGTTGGCTCCATTATGTAGCCCCGGTGGTTGCCACTTGTTTCATCCCTTTGAAAGTTGCTCAGTTGCACATGAAGCCAAAGAAGTTTGATTTCCGTGTCTACAATTACCCGTATTTTCGGGATCCATGGGCCCAAAAAGCAAGCGCACTACTGAATCCTTTAACTCCACCTCCCAACTGCTCAGTCTTTGGCTCGTTTACATGAATAACAGTCTATTACAGATTTATTTAGTGCGTAATTTTACAACTTTTAGGACACTATGGTTGAATTACGGGGTATTATGTGTTAATACGCATTAAAAAATGTATATATGCTGATTTTAAAACGCGTCCTTTACAATATAAATCTGTGGTGAAAAAGTCTTTTTGGGCCCAATAGCATCATGTGACAGACCCGTAAGTTGTAATTCCACAGTTTGACCACTAAGTCAAATTGGCTTCAAAACCTGGCACTGTTCCTGGGGCCTCGGTCTGTGTTCATGGCTGTGTAAATTATACTCTGGATCCTGTGAGGCAGTTGACACTTCATGAACCAATGTCATTAGATTATGAAGGGCATGTTAATGTGTCCACGTCTGGCAGTGCAGTATTTATGGCGCTGTTTGTGTATTACCTTGTGGATGCTGAGGGTCTTGGACATGTCTGGGCGCTGACATTGAGTCCATGTGACTTCCTGTTAGCTTTTGTGTTTGTTGATTCATGCCGTAATGATTAATGCAGCTGCCTGCCTGTAAGATTGATGTGTTATTCACACCCCAAGATGTACCCTGTGTGACTTGTTGTTTAACATCTTCACCTTCTGGATCCTTCTGTGTGGACAAATTTTTAACAGACTATTAATAGTATGGTGTCAAAGTGTGTCGGGTGTGTGTTTGCCCGCGTTACTCTTTACACACACACACACACACACACACAGACACACACACACACACACACACAAGTGCATGCTCTGGCTGTCACAAACTGGCGCTGGGATCTCTTGTGCCACCACGGAAGTGGAGTCGGAAAGCAGATGAAGCAGAACAGTGGCCTTTTATACCAATGGAGAAAACAGCCATTGTCCCTCTGAAACACACTCAATGCACAGTAAAGGCTACATAGAGATCAGAAAATTAAATCATTTGGCCAAAACATAAGTATGTCTTCAAACAAGGATCATCATTATTTAATTTTTTCCCCTCCACTTGTCGATGTAACTGGCTTCTCTGGTTTTCAAACACAGCTTTTGTGTGAGTGTGAATCAGAAAATAATTCAAAGCAAGTGGAAATTACACTAAAACAAACAACTGTTGTTGCAGTCAAGCTGTTCAGACTGGAAATAACTCTATTAATCTGGGTTTTTCCCCTTCAGTGTGTCCTCTTGGTTGACCTCAAGTAGTGGATGTGTCACATAATCGTGAGACCTTAGTGTTTCAGTGTAACACAACCAAGCACTAATTTTACCACCTACCGCCACTAGGGCTGTCACAGTGAAGGAATTTCCCCTGCGGTAAATAAGGCCCCGATCACACACAGAAAGCGTTCTGCAGGTTGCAAAACGCGAGGCACGCCGCACTGCCTTTTTTAAAAACTTGAATGCCACTAGAGAAAAAAAAATAAAAATTGCTGTGCCTGTTAATTGTTGCCAGGCAACCACGCCATCCCCTCCTTACTCTAACCTTCCTGTATAATCAATCTACTGCTTGTTTATTTAAGTTATTTGACAGTAATTAGTATCTAGCCCCTAAAGTGTTCAGGCAGAGGGTACTCGCTGTAGCTCTGGTTGAGGGTGAGAGGCTGTCACATGGCACAGGGAAACAGAGTTCTGTGTGGATACATGAAACCCTAAAAAAGAGGGTAGATCACAGGGAGCTTCTCCTCCATGATGGCCGTTTCCAGGCATATTTTAAGATGACTCTGGGGCAGTTTGACAACCTGCTGTCTATCGTCAGGCCGTATAGCTCTGGGTATCCAGCATCCGCTACCACCAGTTTCTCCTCAGTTGTTTACCAACAGTAAACTTGTTGTCACGACCACCACACCTCAAATCATCCGATTGGACAATGGGGAAAAGAGAGTGCAAAAGCAGGAGGCGTGTTTAAACGCAAATACAGTGAGCAAAAAGCTTCAGTCTTATTAAAAACAGTTACAAAAAGGCGCCTCCAGCTGCTGAAACTCTTTCTGTGTGATCAGGGCCTGGCTTAACGGGTCGATATGCAGTAGTACCACCATTTGTTGCTGTATTATTAGGTATATTACAAAAATAACGTTTGCGTCTGGTAGCTGAGATGCAGAATATCCGCAGAAGTAAAACTGTCAGCACAAAGTTGAGTTCTTTCTCTGGCACTTGCTCTGGGTGAAGGGAAGGCTGAAGGTCGTAGGGAGAGAGGATGGACCCGTCAGTCTATCTGGGTTCAGTATTAATTTCTCATCTACTATTTTTCAGCGATGTGACGTTTGGTCTTTGTGGTATTTGCGGTGCCCTTACTCCACTTTAAATGGAGGGCTGGGTGAAAAGTGACAGTGATGAGCAGCTGCAGCATTTTACCCAAAGTTAAAGATTTTCAGTGACTCAAAATAGACGTCCAGTGCCTTGTCAAGCTGCTGGCATCTGCAGCAGAGTGTAAATATGTGAGCTCCCAATAAAAGAAAAGAAAAAGGATGAACATAGCGGTTGTGGCAGTTGCTTACCACCCCCTGCAGTTGGTTTGTCAATAGCACTATGTTACAAGGTTGTGGTTATTGCCACAGCCCTAAACGCCACACCAAATTCTGTTTTCAAGTCTTTATTTTTTTTTAAATATTTAACAGTCATCCTGCTTTTCTGAATATTAATCATTTACTTTTCGAAATCCAAATGAGCCATTTTTCACATGGGCATAAATACGATCGCCGCACAGCATTTATTTAAAAAGAAAATATATCACCTAAAGCTGCTTTACTTGTTCCAGTTCTTTCCTTCTTCCGAAAGAGTGGTGGAGAACACCAGAGGCAAATACCAGAAGTTACGTTTCCATTAATAGTGAGGACAAAACAACATCACACATCTGTTTTTAACTGAACATTCTCTGGTCTAACTTGGCTAAAAACACAGAGTCCGTCAGCACGTTAGCGTGACGTTCTCTACCGAGACAGTTTGTAACTGTTAAATTGACTTTAGCAGTTGAGATAACTGACGCTTGACTGTCCTGCTGTTAAAACAGACATGTGAACTAACCACAGACATTTGCCTCGTTCATAGGCTCACTGCGGGGCACTGCTGAAGAATGAATATGGGGTAAACAATGGAATGGATTTTTTGGGGTTATTTTTGGCATTAAAAAGATTTTTTTTTTTTTTTGGCTTGGCGGGATTTCCCTGTACACTTAAAGAGTAAACACTGGACCTCAACATTCTGTACATTTTTGTCGGTATTTCCACCTTAACATGCGACATAACAGGACAGGATGTTGAGGGCATTATTTTAAATGGGTAGAACATCAAAATCTTGCTACTTAACAACAGCCTTATAAGCTGACAGTATTTGTGGTCTAAATTTTGCTTTGCTAATTCTGAACCATGATTTTAGAGATAAAAGATGAAGACATGTTCAAACAGGGTGAAATGGTTCACCTCAGGGTCAGAGCTTCAGAGTTCATTGTGTGTTACTGAATGACTTCTCTGTTATAAAGTGAAATCATCAGCCCACATCTCCCAAGGACGCTAAAGGTTTTCACCAAAAACTAAGATTTATTGAGCCAGCCGGAACACCAGGGCAGTAAAGTGACACCTTTCAGCTCCATTAGATAGACGGGTGCCTGCAACCCGCCCCTGGTGCAGCCCTCAACATCGCTCCTGTTGCCAAGTCACTGTCGCAGGTGACAGCCAGGTCCATCGGGGGCTGGAAACAGCCAAATTGGCAAAGTAGACTGCAGGAGACTGGCACACAGACTCAGGCTGCACTGTTTGAGAAAGGAAATACCCCTTGGAAGTTAAGTGTGTGTTTGGGTGAGAGAGGCTTTTGTGCATATCTGTGCAGCCGTGCATGTTGTGTCGGAGTGGCACACAAGTCAAACGCTGACGTGACATTTTCACTGTGACTTTTAAGCTTTTTTTTTTTCCACTTTACCGCCCACTCAGTGATAAACTTAGGGTCTTCTCTATTGTACAAGGGGTTTTTTTTTTGTTTTTTTTTGCCAGTCAGAGTGGCTCCGGACCAGCTACTGTGTCAGGTAGATGGGAATAATTGGGCAATTCCCTGCCTTGATGCGTGTGGGTGAATGATTGCCTGCTTGTTTTTGTATTGAGTCTCACCAGTACAGTCTCCCATTGGCTTTTCTCTCTTTCCTGCTTTCAATACTCAAGGGAGGATTCAGGCCCATCCAGGTAACATTAACCTCTGTTAAGTCTCTCTGCAGACCTGCATGGCATGATGAGGATCATCCTCAAATGATCCCATCCCCCCCTAACCTCTAACCCCCGTGCACCTCCTCATCTTCACCACAGTGTATGCTCAGTAGAGAGCTGTTTTGTCGTCTCCATTTTATCCCCATTTTGCATTTTTGCTACATTCATTACTCATCTCTGATTAGCTTGCACAATTTAACCAACAGCATGCGGAATGAAAGAGACTGTGTATATTGCTCCCTAAGATAAGTGTATTTCCTTTTATATCCATGAGAAACCTGTTGGAAGTATGTCATGTTTGATATTATTTTGTAGATGCCCATTGGATGTTTTGGTTTCAGCGTTGCTAGAGAGCACACTTATTGTTTCAGTGATTGCTTTAAGCCTTGCAAAGCACTTTTTTTGTTGACAGTGTTGAAAAGTTGTTTTGTCTGTCGGCTCATATTTCTTGCTTTGCCAGCGATTTTACTGAGACTGTCTTCGGGTAGCTGCTAATGAACAGTTTCCTGGTCGTTTCCCAGATTTCCACAGGGCTATTTACAATAAAGCCATTGAACCTGATTTATTATGTTAAAGGTGATTTCCCTCCTGGGTATTTTTAGACGGTTTTACAGCATTGTTTATCCTGCTCTCCCTCACTGGAGCACAATGTGACTGTGGTTGGGTATTCCCAGCTTGAGCTCCCGTTGTTTTGGAAGTCACTCACAGCTGTTGGTAGTGGTCTTTCTTCAGGCCCATCCAAACACAAAGCCCGTCCAATATTAAACCTTTAACTGATCGTGACATGTGCTGTATAGCAGTCATTGTAGCCGCAGTCACTACGAGTGTATTTTCTTAAGTTTTCTGTGCCGTGTGACGCACAAAAAAAAAGGCCATATTGCCGCCCAGTGAAGAGAGCCATGCCGTGTGTCACACATTAAGTACAACTGCAAGGTTGGCCAAGCTGCTCAGGCACAAAAAGAGGTATTTGAAGCCATTCAGCCGTCCAAGAGTTTTTATTTTCTACAGCTGTGAAGTCTGGTGCAGCTTGTTTACAGTGCAGACGGACTGGCCAAAAAAAGAGTTTAAATAGGAAAATATAAAAAAACAAGTAATGAAATTTACACTTTGACTATTCGTCTTTAAGTTTTCCTCAGGAAACAGTAATCAGGCTTGTCTCTGCCAGTAAGCTCTGGACTGCTTTGCTTTGAGAAAAAAAAACAAAAAACGCTCCAAAGTCTTTTGTTTCTTATCCAGCTATAGGAAGACAGGCATTTAAGAACCCAGTGACCCCAAAACGCTACCATAAACCTCCAGTGTCTGTGCATGGCTGTGGGATATTCCTGGGACAAACTTTAAAGCTCCAGTGTGTAGGATTCAGAGCGATGTATTGGCCGAAATGGCATTTAATATTTATAACTATGTCTTCATTCATCTACAATCACCTGAAACAGAGAATCATGTTTTTTATTACCTTAGAATCAGCTGTATATATCTACATACGGAGCGGGTCCTCTTTCACGGAGTCCGCCATGTTGGTTCTACAGTAGCCCAGAACGGACAAATGGCTCTAGATCGGGCCATGGATTGGTAATTACTGAAAAAATTATTAATACAAAATAACTTTATTTAATATATTTTTTACATTCTTTGTAAACAATATGGCATCACCATAGCAACACATCGTCATGCATGTTTCATGTTCCCGTCCAGCCACAGAGTGCTCCAGGTTTACTTGCCAAAAAAAGCCTGTGAGATTTTTCCATTGGATTTTAAGTTATTGCAAGAAAAGTTTATGGTACATACACGTTATGTTCAGTAGGATAATCTTCACAAAGCATCATCACTGTCATGATTTTTGATGCATAAATGCAATCCACAGAAGCAAAAAGCTTACATTAGGGCATAAATAAGCTACACCATGGTCGCATGATTTAACATCCCCACCACAATGAGGCTGTAAAGCCATGTTTGGCATGATGATGTTTTATAGTCTCATTTAACCACTTATTAGCAACCGCATTTTTCAAAAAGCATTAAAACTTCAAAATTTACAATTAGGCTATTTACTGACATATTTTCTGTCATAGAACAAAACATAAAAATATCTTAAGCTTGTATTAACCACAGACTTTATCTCATGCATGACAAAACAACCACTGTCGTCAAGACGTGGGAACTGGAAGTGCAAAAATGCTAACTTATTTCTGTGTTTAGGACTCATTCCTGGGGCACTGTACTCTGACAGACTGTTTGTTCTTCCCACGCCTACCAAAATGTTTTCTGTCTGCCATCCATCATCTGCATGATACCATGTGAACGCAGCATTAGAACTCAGACACATTTTTTTTGGAAATTAAAACAAATGATTTGCCCACTGAAATCCCAAAACATGTCTCCTCCTATCTCTGTCCATATTCTTCTGTTAGCTACCACAATCCACAAGTTCAGTTTTATATGATTGGTGTGGCTAGCTACTGTAGTCGCCTCAAGTCTCATTTGATTGGATAACCTTTTGCAAATGCCCCTGAGTGAAGGATGAGTCGTCAGTCGTTTAAACCGTTTTACCTGGTTTAACAGAAAGAGAAGAGACAGGGGAGATACTCTGACACTGATTTTTGTTTACAGATATTTGGCAAATAATGAGATAAATGATCAGTTAACACAGAGACACAGGATTAAAACTGAAAATGTGTTTTTCATTTCACTGAGTCTTTAAAGAAAATAATCAGGTCAAGATATCATAAAGGTCCCTTGACGACAACGCAGACTCCGTTCAGTTAGTGAAACTTTTCCAAACGTAAACAATCCAACACTTCAGTCATTTGTACGTCTGTCTCCCTCCTCCCACCTTCATCACCAAACATCATTTAAAAAAAACCTTCATGATGAACACAGGGCGTTTTGTGAATGTCTAGAGGAATTAAGCCAGTTCACTCTGCAGTGCTCTGATTACAGTCATATACCCTGGCTTCCTTTTGCTAAATTTTTATCTCCATATGAATAAATGTTGCTTTTAAGGCTTCTGTTTGGCTGATTGGATGATTGTAAGAGCAACTATTAAGGACCAAAGCGTCAAAACTGAGAGTGGTGCTCCCTATTTTATAGATGTCATTCATCTGATTGGTAATACTGGTTGTCAGTTAAAATATAAAATCTAAACTTTAGAGGTATTTAGTAAATTAAATCACGTAGAAGATTAGCGGTTGATTATAGAGGCATCAAATAGGAGTATAAAAGTGCATGTCTGCCTTTCATTCCTTAGTCTGAATGAGAGTTCATAGAAAGACACGGTGCTGGGCCTCTTCTTTTCCTTCGTCTTTTTTTTTTTTTTTTTTTTTTTTAAGTTGCTGATAAAAACCAGGACTGTCTCACTGAGAGACATGTGTAGGCCAAATGGTGGAGATGTCTTGAAAAACCGTGCTTATTACCGTACTATTTGAGATAAAGCATGGCAGCTTGTGGAGATGAGGCTGCTCTCTCTGGGATGGTGCTTGATGTCTGTTGTTGTGTCTCTGTGTTTCTCTCACATGCCTTCAGTTTTTCCAGAGGACTCAGATGCAGACTGCGAGGCCCACCATCCCTACAAACACACCCTCCATACGGCCTGGCTCACAGACTCCCACGGCGGCTGTCTACCCCACTAACCAACCAATCATGATGACCATGGCACCCATGCCTTTCCCCTCCCCACAGGCTGCACAGTACTACATCCCACAGGTGACACAGACGCACTGAGCTGGGTCTTTACGTGTCATCTGAGCTGCACCTCAGCTCCAGCCATAGATAGCATAGCATTTTTCATATTTGGATTTATTATAATGAACACAGATTCTGAGCATTAAGATTACACTTTGTCTTTGATTAGAATTAATCAAAAACATTATGATTTCACGTTGGTTCAGTAGTTTTGATCATTTCTCTTGTGGTGAATGACGACTGAGAAAATGTTCTTTTTGCAGAGAATTAGATGAGAAGATTGATATCACTCTAATGTCTGTTTATTAAATATGAAGCTGCAGCCAGTCAGCGGTTAACTTAACTTAGCATTAAGACTGGAATCAGGGAATTTTTTAGACAGTTACCACACCAAGAAATAGTCCTGAACACAATCTCCATAAAACTATTTTGTACACATTAAACAAATGTGATATAATGTGTTGATTGTGAGCTGCGGTTACACAACTTGTGGGTCATGGCCCAAAAGTGGGCCGCACCTCCATTCTGAATGGTCCGCAAGCGTTTCACAAACATGTCAAGTTTGTAAAAAGACACGTTATTTTTAAGTCTGGTTAACTTCCAGCACAGAGCTTTTATTTTGGAGTGCCATTTCCTGCTGTAGAGTGAGGGACTAACTAACAACTACTAGACAGAGACAGCAAACTAGCTCAACAACATGGCTAAATGTGAGTATGATGCTGAATATATGAAACTGTTTGGACTTTGAACCATTGAGTAAAAAGAGATCTGGACCCCGTGGCTGGACCAGTTGGGAACCACTCTTCTAGAGGTGCTGTCAGGCAGATTTTATCACCTTTAAACACAGCCAGGCTCGCTGTTTTTATTTATTTTTAGTATTTTTTGCTAGGCCAAACAGCTGCTAGCTGCTAGCTGTAGCCTTTTATTTACCAGACGGTTATAAGAGTGAAATCAAGCTTGTCATGAAGCTCTGCAAAAACACAAATACGCGCATTTCCCAAAGTGTCAAGCTATTCCTTTAATGTAGCTCTTTTTTTAATAGTTTTAAGGGACAGTTCACCCCCCCAAAAAAACAAACCAAAAAAAACCAAAAACGTTTTGAGCACCACAAGCTGAGTGTCACACAGTTCCATTATATTCAAGAGAGGGCAGACATCTTTACAGCTGATATTTCCAACACTCAGCAGCTCACACCAGAACAATCTAGACTGATAAAAAGGCACTACAGGTAGGAAGACAAATGTGTATTTTTGATTTTTGGCTGAACTGTCCCTTTAACAGTGGTTCTACACCTGTCTGTACCTCAGCTCTAGCTTTAGTTATGTATGCACATCAGATAGAAAAAAAAAACTGTTATTCTTTGGATAATTCATCAAATTGTCAGAGACAGATCACCAGCTATTATTTTGTTTGTGTGCTGAATGACTACAGAGAAAATACTCACTGATTGCAGCTGGTACTGGTTAGAGTTAACTGATTACTAGTAACACTGTTCGTAACACTGGTCGAGGCAAATTTAAAGAGGTGATTGAAATCTGAAGGTTTAAAAAAAGACTTCACTGATTGCAGAGGTGTGCAGTTTTGAAAATGAAGTTGCTGCAGTGTCTGATAACGTGTTAAGCCGTCTCTCTCTGTCCTCTTTACTCGCAGTATCGCCACAGTACGCCCTACGTGGGACCTCCTCAGCAGTATTCAGTACAGCCTCCGGGGTCTGGCACCTTCTATCCTGGTCCAGGGCCAGGGGAGTACCCTGCCCCATATCGTGAGTCATTAATCCAACACAGACACACATCAAGCACTGCTCTCCTATCACATTTAAAATCTGGATTCACCACAAATACACACAACCTGTGAGCCTTATGTGGCCCTAAAGCAGATGAACCGAGCGATGTTGTGCTGATATCTGTTTTCTTCTCTTTTGTTTTTCCCCTTTTTTTTTCTGTCCAATGCATTCAGATCCCCTCAGGTACCATCCGCCTGTCTCACCCTCTGTTCCTGCTCCCGTCCCCACAGCTGGTCCACCCTACTACCCAGGACAGACTGTGTATCCCCCCTCACCCCCCATCATAGTGCCTACACCACAGCAACCTCCACCAGCCAAGCGTGAGAAGAAAACAGTGAGTATCTTAGTAGTTCCTTTGTCTTCTTTTACATCCAGTAATGGTGGCGTTTGTCCAAATGTTTTCCAAATTTTAAATCTTTTGCTTTCACGGAAGCCTGAAAAATGATAGCAAAGGTTTTGTTGATTAAACAGTCTCACCTTGAGGAGGACCATTTAGCAGCAGATCAGATCATACAGTCTAATCTTCATCAGCAAATGGAGTTTATTTATTAAAAAGTTATTCCAGTAGGTCATTGTGTTGAGAGTTACAGAATCAGTTTTCCCTTTTTGGAAATAAGCATAAAGTGTGAAATTATTTTGTGAATTTGAAAGAAAGGTAAGAATTTAAGCTACCTTTTACAGCCATCCTGAATGAGTATATGATGAATGTAATCATTCACACGTATTTTCACAAAGCCCTGTAAGGCATGGAGAAAACATTTGATCATTGACAGCCTTCTGATGTTTTTGAATTTTGCACAAGATCTGTTTTTTACTACTCATAAAAATATGACACATAATTTTATGACATCTTGCTGTGACTTCTCTTCTGTACAATCTGTTCTGTTTTCATATTAAAAAAAGGGCTAAATTAAGCTTGTGAAGTAATG
This sequence comes from Chaetodon striatus, assembly GCA_029783705.1. Lineage (NCBI taxonomy): Eukaryota > Metazoa > Chordata > Actinopteri > Chaetodontiformes > Chaetodontidae > Chaetodon > Chaetodon striatus. The sequence goes on from JAPZEB010000012.1 coordinate 7,717,172, forward strand.
GGCCGCCACTATCTGCATACAATTTAAAATCTTCTGATGAAGTCAATAATTATAATGTAAAAAGATATGTCATTATGAGCCTGTTAACACTTGTTATTAACATGTTTTGGTGATCTGAACGCAAGTTAACAGACAAGACACATCGCCATTCACACCTGTGTCTATCACGTCTCCAGCTGACCGTTCTTGTTCAGATTTTGTTATCATATACATCACTACGCTAGAAGGTTAAAGAGCCCAGCGCACAGTTTTTGCATCCACACTCTTGCTATTTGCTCATTAGTCAAGTTAGCAGTTGTGTTGGTACAGCTATAGATCTCGCTGTCAGCTCAAATCAACACGCCTCCTCCCTTGGAGCAAAACACTGGATGGTCATGCAACTCTTGTCCAACTAGTTGTGAAATGGGCAAGTTATAAAGCCTTAGCACGCTGTCCCCAAAACAACCACCACATCCTACATTTATGATGTCGCTCTTGCAGGGGACACGTCAGGATGCATTTGCACTAACGCTACAAGAGATATGTGGTCAGATGCGTCTCAGAACACCTTGGCAAGTGGTTTGAGTAATCGGATTACAGCGCGTCTTGGTGGTCATTACTCTTTTATGCAGCACTGTCCACTTGTGATCGGATCACCCAGGAAACGTTAAAACCAGGTGTAAATAGGCTCTTTGTCAATGCTTGATACAATTCACAAACCCTATGAGCGTATGTAGAAGTATTCTGTTTGTGTTCAATTAGAAACAAGGGAGATATTATAATCTGCTGTCTGTCTACTTAATTTCTGGTGAGGTACTTGATGGTATTTAAGTGATATTTTTCCCTTAAGCACAAAAATTTAAGGCTGGCATTTTACTGCAGACTAAATTGAATTTGGTATGTGAATGTAATATTCATGAGAGATGACAGAACATGACAAATGTTTTTTAAAAACAGAAGTACTCTTTAAAAATGAAGCTATGATGCACGACCCAAAACTAGCCACATGACATTATTGGGAGTTAAATGACCAGGTGAAGAGGCTGCGTTCAAATGTTAGCCTTTGCGCTGACACTTAATTCGCAGTGAGATGCGGTGCCTTTATTTTGCTTAAAATATCATTGGCAGTATGACGCTCACTTCAGACATGTTTTATTGAAGCAGTCAGTGTCTAGTGATAGTTAGGGGGCGTGGTGAGGGCGGAGTAGTCGTAGTAGTAGTAGTCCTTAATCCCAGCCTGTAACTGCTGGGAAAGAGCAGTTTTTCCACAAGACCCTATTACATTTATTACATATATGATTCCTTAAACCCACGATAGAATCAGTATCCTGCAGCCATTAATGCTGTCATGTAATATACTTGCACATTTTAGTGAATTCAATGCACGTTTTGAGACAGTATAGCAGCAGTAATGTTACTCAATGCCATTAGCATATGTTTTGACAATGAGCTAATTTTATCAAGCAAGGATTTGTAAGGTCCTTGAAGACTTGCTACCTTCTTACCAGTGGCTAATCAATTTTAAACTCTTTGGATAAAGCACTAGACCCTCATTATTTTACCAGAAACAGCCCTGAAATTGCAAGTGCCAAACCCACCAGACTCCATGTAAATAAACAGTCATTTTAGTGTGCATAAAGCCGGCATGTTTTTACATCTAAGTGGGTGAATTAAGAGTTTATTTCAACAATACCAGACTTAGCAATTGTCGGAACACTGGAAAGATGAACCAAATCAGTTTCTGTGATTTTTGTTTAGTTTCTTTCGACTTCGAATGAAGTGTTTCACAACAATAAAATTACTGCTTATTTAAATGGACTTTGGTGGGTTTGACGATGGTGATTTTGGTGCTGTTTCTGGTTAAACAAGAAGGATAATACCCTTTAAGAAAAAGGTCTATCTCTGTAGGGATCCTTTACCTAAGTTGTCAGACACTTTTAGTGGAGGCAGATTGATGGCGCGAACATGCACTGAGAGTTGACATTGCGGCCTCACAAGCTGCTGATGGCTGCAGCGCTCTCGCTAAATACTGGACCAGTTTCCAGAAAGTTTTCCCCATTAGTCATTTAGACACAAAAACATGGGAGCAAAGGGTCCAGGTTGAAAAAACCCTTCAACTCTACATTTTAAGTTTATTTGACTTTAATAAAGTCAATAATGCCTTGTTGTCCCTCGTGGTGTAAAAGGATGTGACATTTGTGTGTGTTCCCATAAATACCGACTGTATCTTTTCCTAATTTAGACCCACGTGTGTAACGCTGCTGTTGAAAACATTACATGAATGAATTATCGCTGAGGGTTGCTCTGAGACTCGTGCGCTTTAGTGAGGTCTGTTTTTTTGTGCCATTGTCCTCCCAGATCCGTATCCGTGACCCCAATCAGGGTGGCAGGGATATCACAGAGGAGATCATGGCAGGGGGTTCAGGGAGCAGGAATTCAACGCCTCCTGTCGGCCGCCCCTCCTCTACCCCTACACCCCCACAGGTAAGCCTCTCTGACACACTCACCTACAGTAGTTACAGTTGTAGTGGCATTAAGAGCAGCTGATTATAGACCGGAGCTTATGCTGAGGAGAGGAGAGACGTCTCATGTTGCAGCGTAAGCTCCGTGCTCTAATACTGTCTGCTCTTCACCATGTGTGTGTCGGACAGGACGCGGCCTCTGTGTCTTCGGTAATTTATTCGGCCATCTTGTCCTCTTATAAGTAATTCATGAGGGTTCTCTGTCCAGAACATGCCTCGGGACTTCACAACATCTAAAAAGCATTTTTGTTATTAGCTTTACACATGTGGTCGAGCGTCTGCTCTTCAGCTACACTGGCAGTCTTGGGTTTTCCCAGTCAGATGTTCCTTGGACTATTTAAGTCACAAGGTCTGAAGGATAAGAATTAAAAAAGAGTTATATCATTAATATCAGAGCAGGGCTGCATGATATTGGAAAAAAAAATTTTTTCTGTGATATATATTGTGAAAGTGAACATATAGAGGAATTTTCACCATATGACTTGAATAGCTCTATTTGGAAATAATTATTGTGTGATTTTAGGTAGTCTAGTACACTGGTTGACTCCCCATGACACCTTTGCGTTCATATAATACTCTTCTATCAATCCAGGCTAAAGTCAGTGATCTAACATGTCATATTAATAATGTATGTTGCTGACCGTAAAATAAGGGCTTCCCTTACTTTGCTCCCCTCCTGCTCCTCGCTCATTTTCAGGTTGCGGTCAGCTACCAGCGGGGCATGCTTTGGTTGTTTATCACAGTGGTTCCCAATTGGTCCAGGGTCCAGATTTCTCCTCAGACATTAGTTTAAGGTCTAAACAGTTTAATACATTCAGCATCATGCTTGCGTTTGGTTATGTCATCCAGCTAGTTTGCTGTCTCTGTTAAGTAGCTATCCATTAGTCACTCAATCTACAGCAGGAAACAGCACTTCAAAATAAAAGCTATGCACCAGAAATTCACTGTACCTTAAAATATAGTGTGTTTTTTACAAACTCGACATGTTCACATGTCACTCACGGTCCATTCAGAATGGATCCATGACCCACTTTTGGACTGCGATCCACTAGTTGGGAACCACTGTTTATCAGACAAACTTCTCTTATAGATTAATGTCAGTGTTAACATCACCCCTCCATCCTCGCGGCTCCAAACTGTAGTTTGAAGACCTCTGTTTTTTGTTTTTAATGCTAACTCAGTTATCTTTAATCTGGCTTGTCTGTTTCACCAGGATGTCGCAATCACAACAATTAGCATAAATTCAGCTTATCCCCGTGTATTATGCGAGACCTTGTAATTTTGTACAACCATCACATATTTGACCATTAAAAAACAGGTAAAATCGAATTTCATTGTAGAGCTGCGTGCAGTGGATTGATCCGCTCAGCTGCTCTTTCTGTAGTACGAGACTGAACACACACAGTGACAGGGCTAACTGTTAGCATCACACGGCAAATATTAGCCAACATCTAGTAATGTGTTGAGCAACATGAGCCATTGAGCTGTTTCGGTGTCGTGTGAGATTACCAGCTCAGTGTCTGATGTTAACTGCTGCTGCAAGGCTTGTTCCCAAGCGAAAAAATATGACGTTAAGGATAAGATCACATTATGCTCTGTTAGCTGGTCCTAACCAGGCAGAGAGAGCAGGAGGAGAGCCACTGGTGGATGGTCCTTTTAGCTGGTAACTAGCTTTTACAATCCAGCAACACTGTGGTGGAGAAGGGTCACAAGATGTCACTATAACTTTGCATTAAACAGGCGCTTTGTTTCTTCTGCGCAGCAAACACAAAACACCGTGCTTTTTACAGTCGCTATTCTGGAACCTGAGCTTTACTAGATATTATGCTGACTGCTGTAGCTTTAGAAAAGCGTGCCCCTCACTGTGTCTGCAGCACTTGCCGGTGTTATGTCAAAGACTGTCTCCCTGTTGATATGCTCTCCTTGACATAAACCCAAAGGCCACTGTTAACCCTAACCCTAAACACCAAGGACGGTGCTACAAATTAACAGGAGGAACGGGGGAACACATTTTGATATAACACTCGCCCAGTTATGGTACTTTTCTATACACACACACAGGCAGGAGAGTCTCACAAAACAAAACGGCATCAGACTACATCACATACACATGTGACCCATCTTAAAGGGAAATGCTTGGCCGGTAACATTAGTCATGGAAAAGGAGAAGTGTGGGTAGCATGATGTGTTTGAGTTAATCTGCCTTATCCTGTGATGTCACTATTGTACATGCACACATCACAATATATCATGCAGTCTTATATTACACACAACTTGTGTTGAGACATGCAGGTGGAGCCGTGACCTCTTAAAACCACTTCACACGATATTTTCCCTAAATGAATTCACTGTAATCTTGTTAACAGCTGTTTTAATCTTACACTTGCTTCTTCTCTATCACTGTTTCTATTTCCACTCACTATCTTTTACAGTAGATTGCACATGTACTGTGTATTCTCCCGCTCCTTCTACAGAATCCACTCAGATCCTCTTATCTGTCCATTCTGCTCTTTTAAAAATGTGCATAGCAGCCCCTAATTAGACGTGTAGAGTGAAAACCAGCGGGGCTCTGGGTCAGAAAAACATTAAGCTAACGTCACTAGCACATTGAAATATTCAGTGTAATAAGTGAAGCCCAAATAAAACAGCTTTCCTGGATTCTGAAGAAGGACATTGTGATTTCTTCCTCCCTGTGTCCTTCTGTGGATGTTAACAGTCTTTCCTCTCTTTCTCTGTCTCTTTGTGCCCCTTTGATTTATTTCTCTCTGTATCTTTTCCTCTGTCCTTTTTCCTCTGCATTGTTCCGAGCCGTTCCCCTCCTCCTGCCATTCCTCCCACATTGATCTTCATTTTCTGTCTCGTCCTCCATTGCTGTTCTCTCAATCTAACCACACCCCATTGGACTCCTTATTTTCTTGCTTAATCCTGCATTTGGGCTTGTTTGTTTATTTGTTTATGTGCGTGCTTGCCTACATCTCTGTGCCTGTCTCTCTGGTTTTCTGTGTTGCTAGTTTTTATGGCCGCACCCTCATTATCCTCACATTTTCTACCTCAAATCGCAGCAGCAGCTGAGCAGCAGCCAGACTCCAGAGCAGCAGCAGCAGCAGCAGCAGCAGCAGCAGCCGCCGCCGCCGCCGCCGCCGCAGCAGCAGCAGTCGCAGCCTCCTCAGCCACAGCAGGCCCATCCTGGAGGCTACACGTTGGAGCCCCCACAGCCACCGCAGCCCCAACAGCTACAGCAGCCGGCGACCACTGGGGCCTCAGACACCAAACCAGGGCCAGGTCTGCACCAGCACCCCCCCTCTTTCTTTAAAACACCTCCACAGCTCCTAACAAGTCTAACCAGTGCTGTTATAACCATATTTGTAGCTTAAAATTGTGAAAATCCAACCTTGGACCTCAACAGAAAAAGGCTGTCTGACTGCTGTGTCATTGCCTCCTGTGTCAGGCAGTGTCAGATTTATATATTTATTTTTATTGTCCCACTCATGTGCGGCTGTAACCCCAGTAACTCTCAACTCTTTCTTTTTCCCAGAACATCAAATTCTTTCACTTTCATTTCACTCGCAAATCAGAGCGTTGAGTCAGCAGGGCTCCCTGATTTTCCAGTAATTAGCTGGAACAGTTTTACCAGCATTTCAAAACATAAGTTTTGGAACCAGTTCCAAGTTTGTGTAGACGTTTATTAGTGAGCGTCAGACTGCAGTTTAAACTACTAACCTTGGAAAAATGTTGTCTGTCTGGTTTATTGAGCCTGGAGCTGTCACGTCATGAACCTAATGTCCATCTTAGCATTTTTTCCCCCAATGCGCTGTTGGTTTTTGCACAGAAATCAATCACATACAGAGTGTGCAGTCGTGTTAACAGTGGTCTTCGGTTATCTATTGCGACTGCACTCCCACCCATCCTCCCAGACACAACTCCTGACCACATGCGTTCTCATTGGCTTCACCTCTCGAATGTCAGACCTTAGATAATAAATAATAAATATGCAAGGAAAGGTAAAGTTCAGTTAACTTGATAAATAGGAGGGGGGGCTGTTTGACTCCGTTATATATTTGTTGACTTATTCATTGATGACCAGGTTGTCATTATGTTGCTAGGACTGACCGCAGCGATCACTTTCAGCTGATATTTGTTCAAAATAGTTCGATAAGAGAGGTTGGGAAAAACTACAGCCGCCCCCTGAAAGTCTCAGATTCTAATCATCAGTCAGAGACAGCTCAGTTGACTGAGATTCCTTCAAGTTGAGCCATCGTGTTTTATCAGTGTGCAGTGTACTTCTAGGGAAATGTTGATCCCTAGATTTAGCTGCAGAGTGAGCGCTCGCTCCTCGCTTTCATGCTGCTCTCTGGTACAGGCAGCTGTCTATGTATATATATTTTACAACACGGTCTTTGGCTTTTGTTTGATATCTAGAGGCACCAAAAAAATGTCACTCATTTGAATCCATCGTTAGTTTAGTTGGCTTTTTTACTATATTACGAGAATGTCACTGTCACACTGAACGTCCTGCTGAACTCTGTTTAAACTCTCAAACTCTGTTTGGAAATAAAGGATGGAATAGTTGAATATTCGTATTGAACAGTAAAATCTGGTTCAACAGACATGTCATTATATCCACATTACTGATGATTGCTTATCAAATATCTTGATTGATATCAAGGTATATGGGCAGAAATATTGTGATCTTTGCTTTTCTCCTAGTGAGCTATATAACAAATAAAAGGTTAAAAATAGACCCTGTGATTGGTATTGGCCGATATGGCTTCATGCGCTTGGTGACCACCCCCAAAAATCCTGATCGGAGCACCCTTATTACCCACAGTGTTTAAAGAAACTGTTGATGATTAAACGTGTTTATTTGAACTCATCTTCTTCCAGATGATACGCCAAAACTGGAGCCAGTCGTCCAGAAGTCTTCCTCACCTGGGCTTGTGCAGCCTGAAGCCCCCGTAGAGAGACTTGAGGCCAAAGCTCCTGTAACTGAGCCCTCTTCCACTGTCGAACCTGAGCTTCCCTTCCCCGCCTCGATGACCGCCCCCATCACTCTCCCATTTTCAGTGGCCAACAACAGTGAACGTCCCTCAGCCAGGGAATCCACTGCTTCAGCTTCTCCTCCCTCCTCTTCAGCCGGGGAGCATAAGCCCTCTTTGGCCCCGCCCCAGACTCCCAACACAGACAAGCCCCTCTCAGACGCCCCCCGGACTCTGGCTGCTTCTCCAGCACCAGCTCCCAAGGCTTTGAACGGCCTTGCGGACTCTGGGACTGAGCTGGACACCCCGGTTCACGAGCCTTCTCCTCTGTCTTCAGCTGCACTCCAGCCCCAGGCCTCCGCTCCTGCTTACAGAGAGGTCTCATCCTCTGAAACTTTGCCCTCTGATGTGAGGCCAGAGTTGCCCGTTGCTGCTGCGCTCGCCCCTATGGCACCTGTGGCTGTGGTGCCAGTGACCCTGACCTCAAGCCCTGCCCCAGCTTTGCCAGTAACGCTCCCCCTTGGCCTTCCGCCTCTAGTGCAGGCCACAACAGAGGCTGACGAGCCGAGCAAGTCCTTAGACACTAAAGACCTCGTCCCCAGAGTCGGGACAGAGGCACACGGAGGCATTACTGACAGCAAAACAGAGTCCCAGCATCAAGCACTCACCAGGAAGAGTCCCACTACAGGTACTGTATCTGGTGCACCTCAGCTCCTGTGAAATGTCGCCGCGATCATTTGTTTATGTAACAAAGGGGTTAAGTTTACACAGCGGGGGCTTTTCTCATGCTCTCAGTCAAACCTGTAAATTATGAGACATGTTAAGAAGCACATACGGGCTGAACAGTTGGACTTTTTCATTGGACAACATTTGTTTG
>JAPZEB010000012.1:7761412-7772013 GCA_029783705.1 Chaetodon striatus
GATCTATATGGACACGGAGCATTAGTGTCATATTTTAGCTTTTTCCAAACAACTTTGAAATATTCAAAACTTTGGTTTGCTAGCTAGCCTAAAATATAGACTACACGTAACAATACAACAAGGGTGTGATGAAGAGTATATAGTGTGATCAATAATTTTCTATTTTAAGGGATTTTTTAAAATCACTTTAGCTGACGTGTTTGTGGTGTTTTTTTGTCTATATTTTACTGTTAATTTCTGAATAAGATAAAATGCGTTCTTTGTCATTTTTACTTTGTTAGCATTAGACAACTACAGCTCCCATGAGCCTTTGCCACAGACTGGAATGGACACAGTAGCAGTTGGTTTATCTTGGTTGAATTAACAATGTGCTCAGATTGTATTGACCTGTAAGGACGAGGATATCAAGTTAACCTTCGAACAGAGAAAACCTCATTAACTTTAGAATATTAAAAGAAGAAAAACTGGTTTGCTAGCTAGCCTATTTCCTGTTAGCTTAACAGCAGCGATTATGCTAACTGACGGCTGTATTTTATTTTAAATTATCCGGTGCACTTCATTAAGTTGCTTTAACTTAAATTTAAAATGTTTTCTAGTATACAACAACAGACAACTACAGCTCCCATGAGCCTTTGCGAAACACACCTTCTCAGAGCTTTAGTTATTCAGTGCATACAATGACAATTGATTTATCTTGATTAAATTAATGATGTGCTAAGATTGTATTGAGCTCTAAGGTAGTAGATATCGAGTTAACCCAACATATAGACATAAAGTTTCATCAACATGTTTCAACTTTTTAGAACATTGAAAGGAAAAAAACTTTGGTTTGCTAGCTAGCCTATTTCCTGTTAGCTTGGCCACGATCATGCTAACTGATCGACTGCTGTACTTTGTTTCAAATTGTCCAGTGCACCTTAATATGTTGCTTTAACATAAATGCAAACAGTTTCTAATATATACTGTTTATTATTATATTTCATACAGGCTAAAGGTTATTTTTGTTTTGTTGTTTTGTTTTTCAACGGTTAGTGTCCTATCGGCCGTGACGTGCCGTGTGACGCCGCGACGTCACCAACGGTCCTAACGGGGCGGGGCTCGTAAACAGAGAAATCTAAATAAAGGATCGTGCAGAATTTTTACTCCAAAGTATCTCACTTTTCTCCACAAGTATAAGGTAAGTTTGACTCGTGCTGTGATAACTCGTGAAATAAATGTGTAGTTGCACGGATGCGATGCTGGAAAAAATACGTAGGCCGGCGGATTTTACTCCATGCAACTGAAATGAATTTTATCTGCCGTGTGCGACGCGACGCCATTACTGTGTGTACAAAGCGACGGACAAAATGGCGAAATTACCAAAAAAAATCCTGCAACTCATCTTCTGGCTCGTGTGAAGACGGTCGAAATGTACTGGCGAAGGCTGGCGGAGAAGCCGGAGAGCAGAGCACCGTCCTAAAGGTGGCTGCGTTCAGCGAAACACACAAGCAGCCTTTCTAATGTTAAAGGATAATGGGCCTCAATGAATGAAGTGGGTTTGGCAGGGTCCACCATGTTTAACCGCGCACGTACACAGGACGGGCCCGAAACAGTGTTGTGCGTGTGTGTGGTTTCCTCTGGTGTTACGAAACGTGTTTATTTTCCTCATCCAGGTAAAGCTCGTGTGATGCCGATACGCCGAGCAGCAGCGACTCCAACCCCGGAGAAGCCCCCCTCCGTTGCAGCAGAGGAAGGTGAGGCTGGGGTCGTCCATCACCTGAACCAAAGACCCGTGAACGCACCGTCATCACTGACACAGCTCTGGTCTCACTGCAGCCCACACAGCTCTACACTGTAGTCTGAACATTCAGCACGGCCTGATAGCTGTGTGGGCATGCAAAGTTTGTTTTCACAAGCTTTAAACACTCTAGACCTGATAAATAAAGTATTATAATCAATTACTGCAATAAATTGGGTGCTTACATGCAGACTTAAATTAGACTCGGGCAATACCGTGTCTCTGAGGAGCAAAATATATACTTTGAGTATGTTGGGCAAGCAAGCAAAGTCAAATAAGTCCAAAATATTGCATTAAACTAATTAAAATGAGGAAAAACAAAGCTGTTGGCCCAACATTTTGTCATCAAAAATCCCAGCTGTCATCAAAACATTGATTTTAAAGTGAAAATAGACATGTATTTAACCATAACCCATAATTATGAAGTAAATATTCATTGCAAAATGCAGTTGAGACAGAATAATAATAATGCATTAGGATTGGTTTCCTATAAGCCTTTCAGTATGTAATTCTGTCTGCCATTGGGCATGACCTTCCAGGAAACTGATGTCTCACCTTGATTTGTGGTTCAGAGAAAGTTCATCGACCATTGCGCAACCAAAACAGGAAGAAGACTATTTTTTTTTATCTGATGGTTATCAGTTGCCATCCCCAACTTATGAGTATTGACACAAGCTCTTTGCAGTTACTAACCTCAGTATCAGAAACAGCAGACAGTGGAAAAACTAAAGAAACTGTGGAAGCTGCCAGGCTCTAAGAAAAAATGGAAAGTAATACAGTGTTTTTGTGACAGGCGCTAACACTTGGGAACCCTGGTGAATGTTGAAAAGTTCTCCGTTGCCACTTCAGGTAATGTCTCACAAGTCAAAGTGTAGGTTAAAGCTCTGGCATAACTGCAGCAGATACAGCCAATCAGCAGTCACAAGACCTAACAGTGCACCACAGTATTGAAATCAGAGTAAACAAAGAAAATCACATGCTTGACAGGCAGAAGAATTCTGCACAACTTTGGCAGTAAGTGTTTAGGAGAAACTACAGCCACACACATGAAACTGTCAGACATCTGCTGCACTTTGTCTTCCCTGTCTATCTCGCTGTTTCTTAAAGGAGCACCTCACCCACAGAATGATCATTTGTAAATCAATCGACCATGCTGTGTTACCTTGAATTTGTGACGAAAGTGTTGTTTTTCTCACACGCCTCGACAGAAGACGGCAAACATATTGATTTTTCGATTGATTGGAGGCCATGTTCCACAACAGTGAAACTATATCAAAACATCTGTTTACAAATTCTCACAAAACCCGAGCAGTATAATCCAAGTCTCATTCATGCAGTCGTATGCCCAGAACTTCCTAAACACATGCATTTTTGCCAAAAAAAAAACCTTTGTGTTGAAGTCTGACTTTGAGAAGTTTTACTTTCAGTTCAATTTTAAATTGCAAGGTTTTTGAAAAAAACGCATGTGTTTAGGAAGTACGGAGCACAAGACCGGACGCATGAGGCTTGATTGTACTGCACAAGTTGTGTGAGAGTTTGTAAACAGATATTTTGATATAGTGCTGTCAGACGTGGTCCCCAATAATCAATATGTTCTACATTTTCTGTGGAGGTAGGTTGGCAAAACACAGCACAACTAACTGATAAACAACTGGTCTTTTTGTGGGTGAAGACGTCGTTTACAGCAGTGGTTCCCAACCAGTGGATCGCGGGTCAATTCTAAATGGACCACAAGTGACCTGTGAATGTGTCATATTTGTAAAAAAACACTTAATATTGAAGTACAGTAAATTTCCTGTACAGAGCTTTTATTTTGGAATGCTGTTTCCTGCTATAAAGTGAATGAATAACAGACAGCTAGTTAACAGACAGCAAACTAGCTCGATGACGTTGCCAAATCCAAGTATGATGCATAATATATTTAAGTGTGTGGACCTTGAACTCATCGCTAAGGAGAAATCTGGACCAATTGGGAACTACTGTTTTACACTGTAGGTCCTGACACAACATGGGGTGTTAACATGATTACCCAACAGGTGTTTATAAGATTATTTACATCTTTGTTAGTATTTTGCTGTTCAGAGTTCTCCCACAGTGGCTGTCTTTCTCTCGCAAAGTAGCGTACCTTGTTCTGCTTTGGGAAATTAATTTGGAAATATGTCACACAAACAAAATAGAAAACTAAAAAGTGGAATTGTTGGTCAACTACTGTTTGAAAGAAAAGTCATTGATATTCTCAGTGTTGTCGCACTTTTTCTCACACTTCAATTGTATGGTTTCCTCATTTCAGAGCCCGAAGCATCCTCAGAGGAGTCCCCCTCCGCTGACGAGGAGCAGGCCGCATCTTCAGCGGCGCCAGCCGAGGGCGATGAGGGCGAAGGCGAGGCAGAGGGCGAGACAGAGCCCACAGAGAACGGAGAGAAGGCCGAAGGAGCGGCGGAGGAGAAGGAAGGAGAAACGACCGGGAAGAAAGAGTGAGTTCCACCAGAGAGCGAGTGTTGCAACTCTGAACGCTGCGATATTTCACTTTGATAGCACTTTTATCTGTTTATATGATCCTTACCTCTGCTGGATAACAGCAGACTGCTCCTCCTGTGGTTGCAGTGTTGCATTTCCCAAAGGATGCGACCTGTCACAGCCACGTTCAGTAGACAGGTATCAGACAGATGTGTCGGTCCCTTTGTCCGCAGTCTTGGAGGAGTGCAGGAGGGGAGGACGTAAGCGTCATCAAAGACAGTTTACCAGCTCAGTCCAAATCTGAAAACTTGAAGAGAGAGCAGCATTATTTACTACGAGCTACACACATTCAGAATAATGCTACGAAAATATTTTGGTTTCGTCCTCTTGTTAGAAAATGTCTAAATTAAAACATGCTTTAAGCCCTGCACTTTATTTAAATGTTTGGACACTTCTAAAGTCTCGTGGACAAACATTTCATAGAAAAGTAAAGACCTTTGTGTAGGTAAGTTTTCCAAAGTATGTACTGGGACACAAGTGGGATAAAACTCAGCTGCAGGTGATGAAGTATTAGTGACAACCTGGCTGTCACAATTCCTAATTTCTCCTCCTTGTCTTCTCCCAGACCTTGACAAAGCAAACATTGACTTCTCTGCTCATAGTACCCTAGCCTAGCAAGTCAGTTTGGGGTCAAATTACCATGGTGATCATTAAGACAGATGTTCTCAAATTTCATTTTGTCTTTCCCGTCGGTGACAAACGGACAAAGTGACAAATGCAAGGACTGCGCGGCTGGACAGTGTGCAACACACTGCTATGTTCTCCTACTAAGGTGAGGATGTGATAAAGATAAGGGTGGTAACAATCACAGTGAAATATCGCTTCTAAAGAAACGAACCACTTCACTGAACCCGTGTCTCGCTCCTCCTTTTTTTTGCGGCGGCAGGTTGAAGGATGGCTACAAGTACGAGAAAGCCAAAGTCAAGAAGGTGAAAAGGACGATTCCTGCGTGGGCCAGCGTCACTGCCAGCAAAAAGCTTCCTGTTACCAACTTTGCAGGCACTCAGAACAAAGTGGATAATATCCTCATCGAAGCTATTACGGTGTGTACGAACTCTGTAAATCCATCAACTCAGTCTGTCGCGTGTTTGTTTTTCCCTAATTTTTTGTTTTTAAAAATCTGATTTCTTGTCCTCCTGTCTTTACAGTCATGTAATGACAGAACCGGAGTATCGTACCAGTCCGTCATGAAATATATCCTGAAAAAATACCCGGGGATGGAGCTCGACAGGAAGAAGTTTCTCATCAAGAAAGCAATGAAAAAACATTTGGAGAAGGGAACCATCAAACAGGTAAATGTTAGATATTTTCAACACTTGTCCCATGCAGGGATAGAGATGACAGCATTGTGTCAAAGCTTGGCGAAGATGCATAGGCTCCTTTTCCACCAACATTTCCAGGAATTTATTTACCTGGGTAAAAAAAATTCTTGGTAATCTGTGTGGTTTGCGTTTCCACCGCACCTCAAAGTTCCAGAAAATTTATTCAGATCAGGCTGACCTGACAAAGAAGCACGATGACGCCATAAACGGCAACCAACAACCCTGCATCGTTGTTTATGCGACACAATACGCCAGGATGGAGGACGCTCAAGTTGTCATGTTGTTCCTCATGTTGTAATACATCACATGTTATCTGCGCGGAAAATACGACAGGCGTTATTAGCAAAGACAATTGCAAACACCCGAAGCTTCTTATAATCTTGCTCAAGTTTCTTCCACTTTTCATGAATTTGTTTTTGCGTGTGCCCTATATTTAGCTCCGCCAGCTTGTCGGCTATCCCTTGGTCATTTTGAGTTGTCGGCTCCAAGTCCTGCTTAATTTCTTCCTTAGCAAATACACTCAAAAGAGCCTGGACCACGTCATCCTTCCGCTTCTCATAGCTTCCCCTCTTTTGCTCCATTTTCCAAATGATTAAAACACAAATGAAGTGAAGCTTGTAGAAATGAAATAAGGTTTGCAGCCACACCGGCACGGAAGTGTGGAAAAGCTGCAAGTGTGTGTTCCACCAATCAGCATTCTTTTTTTTTCTTTTTTTTTTAACATATTTGTAGATTTTCAAATTTTAATACTAACAACACAAATACAAGTACAAGAAATGAACAGTGCAAAAACAAATAAAGGTGTGAGCAGCAAGAAGTTCAGCACCAGCTACAGAGTGGATGTCTGTTCACATGCATTTAGTACAAGTACATATTTGTTCATAATGGGTTGGACAAACAACATTTATCTTCACATACATGCAAGCACTTAAGGCCATTCGTGATTTAATAGGGCATAAATGGTTGCCATGTTTGATCAAAGATAACAGAGCTGAGGGAAACACTGTATCTGACTCTTTCCGTCTGCAACAAGGTGGTGCTTTCTGCTAACCAGGGTGGAAGACACATATGTTTTCAACATAGACGTTATTAAATGTGTGTACTTCAATGGAACATTAAAGAAAACCGACACATTTTAAAACAGGAACCTGTAATCAGTAAGGTTGGGTACTGTTTGGGGTTTTTTAATACCATTACTAAAACATTACTTATAGCTAGGCACTGGTGCTGTAAGTATATAAGTATGCTATAAGTGTAAAAAAAAAAATAGTTGCAGACCTTGTTGTAAATCTGTTCAACAGACATGCTGATGTTTGTGGCTCATGTTTGAGCAGACAAACACACTGTTTAATCCTTCACTTAGACCTTTGATTAAAACAAATACATCAGCCATAAAACTCTTTGAATGTAGGGTATCTGTCTTTCTGCAGCCCCGTGCTCACTGCTTCAAACTTTGGAGAAACCCAAAGCTTTACAGGTGTTACTGTGTATGGTCTGTTTCATAGGTGTTTGTTAAAATGTGCCAGAGTCCAGTGACGGTTCCAGGTCTGCTTACTGATTTTAATTTTTGCTCTGTCTCTCACGCAGCTGAAGGGTAAAGGACTTTCAGGAACCTTCGCCATTGGGAAGAAGCCCGTCGTGTCTAAGGTACGTTACAGCAGAGGTCACGGCCTCCGCTCGCTGCCTAGCAACAGCTAATTACTTTCATACAGACTAAACAAATGACATAAAACATAAACTTATCTGTGAGCGACAGAGGTGCTGAAAATTTGTTACTGTTGGACAGAGTCCTGTTTCCTGTCTCTGAGCTAAGCTAAGCTAAGTGGCTGTTGGCAGTAGCCTCACATTTAATGCACAGATATAAAAGTGGTATTGATCTTATCTCATCTAACTCTCTGCAAGAAAGTGCACGAGCGTGTTTCCCCGAAATGGGGAACTACTTCAAATCATGAGTTACGATTGGACTGCAGCGTTTCTTCACTGATACCTAATTAGCTCAGCAGCAGAATACCTTCAGTAGATCACAGTGCAATATCACATAGATAAAATTCTTCTGTTAATGATGTAGTGTCAACAGTTTCATTTCCCTCTTGAGACCGGGATGTGTTTGGTTGTAATCGTCACGTCTGTCTACGGATGTTGTTTCAGAAAGCTGCTCAGAAGATGGAGTCTCTGGGAGATGCTCTTCCTCTCATCATCACTCGGCTCTGTGAGCCCAAAGAGGCGTCCTACAACCTGATCAAGAAATACCTGGAGCAGCACTTCCCCAACTTCAACATTGAGAAGAGGTACAGAGGATGTAGCTTTGCAGACAACCAGGACGAGAGCTAATGGTCATTGTTCATTGTCGATTCAAGTCTTAAAAGTTTTGAGTTCTAACTGGATGAACAGTTTTAAAAATATATGTATATATGTGAAAATAATTAGTGGAGTAGATTCAAGCAACTAGTTTCATTTGGGAGCCTGTAACGCCTGATCTAAACTGAAACTAATTTTAACAGTCAGACAAGTTCTTCGGCACCACAGCATCAAAATCATTCAATCATGTTAAATTTAAAACACACCCACAAACTTAAAGTGATGACACAGTCACACGCTGGATTTTAGTGGTTCAATAACTTACTAAAAAGAAGTGTAAATGTGTGTTATTAGCTGGTTTATTGAATATGTTAATGATTTACTGACCGTGTCCTCAGGCCAGACGTCCTGAAGTCAGCCCTGGTGAGGGCGGTAGAGAAAGGACAGCTGGAGCAGATCACTGGGAAAGGAGCCAGAGGCACTTTCCAGGTAAAGTTTCTTTATTCATTTTTGTCCAAAATGAGTCACAGCTCCTGTTAAAAATGACTGGTAGCATATGATTTGTTTAATGCGGGTGAAGTGCAATTAAAGCCACCATGGTGGACAAAGATGTTGCTGATTTATTACCTGTGCAGATTCAGTGAAGAGGGAAATGACCTGATCACTGAAAAATGTTTGTCTGACTGTCACAGCTGAAGCGCACCGGTAACCAGGTCCTGCTAAAGGGCAGCAATTTGGAGGACGCCATCACCGCCGCCATCACAGCCATGAATGAACCTAAAACCTGCAGCACCACCACTTTACGCAGATACCTAGTGGACGCAAACAAGGACAGAAAGGAGTACCAGTTAGGTGAGAGTCTCTCCCTCTTGGTTAGACGTCTTAGTGGGACTGCTGCAACTATTTTGCAACTATTGAACACAGCGAGAGGACGGAGTCAGAGAGAGCAGAGTGAGAGACAGCAGAGAGAATCTCTGTAGTTTGGAGTTAAGTTTTTTCTCCTGCGTCCTGTTTGTACTTTAGATATCTACTTTATTTTATCACTTAATGTTGGCTAAATTTGCCATGATGTTACATTACTCATCCTTTAAAGATTACTACTTAGTTTTACTGGTTTCAGGACTTTTCCAGGCCTAAGAAAAGTGGTTATAAATTTGCATGACTTTTCCAGGTTTTCCATGACTGTGGGAACGTTGTAGTAAACAAACAGATATTATAGCGTACTCAGTTCTTGGCTCAGACTTTCACTGTACCAGTGCTTATCGTCTCTCCTGTGTCCTGTTGCACTCTTTTCCCGTAGCACGGCAGCACCAGTCGAACAAACTTTGCATGTGTGCAGATTCTGTCCAATCAGATGACGACTCATGCCAAGGGCTCTGTCTGATTGGCCAGAGATCAACTACGTGACATATATACAAATTAAATAGCTCCCAGACAGAATTTTATCTTAATACTGTTATATTTTATGTTTGACATTTAAGTACATTTAGTTCCAAATAGTGTAGTAGAATTTTGAGATTAAGGCCTCTTGAGTTGTGTTTAGTCTTGGATTGATCAACCGTTGATCAATATATTCAAATAATTTTGCTTTAAATTTTGCTCTGGCCTCTTCTTCGATCTTTCGATCTTGAGTTTGTCCCCATAACATCAACTATTCATTACTAAAACCAAAACGATCAAAGTTAAAGTTCAGAAAAAGTTCATCATGAAACCTGAAACTTAATCACACTGACTAAAGTGGGAACCCTTTTCTTTAGTGGCCAATCTGAGGAGGACCCTGACGAAGTGTAAAGTACTGGGCTGGATGGAGCAGATCACCGGTCACGGCTTCACAGGGACCTACCAGCTCTCGTTCCCTTTCTACCCGAGGTATGTTGACTAGAAGAAAAGTTTTCTATTATTTAATCATTTAATACTCAGGATACCGTTTTTCTTTATCACACTATACACGTGTCATGGTGTTAAAATCTCCACATTTCAGGTGTTTGGTGCTCCTCAGTGTCAGAGAAGACACTGGCGGTCAGTAACACTCACAGCTGTTCTCTAACATACCCCTCCCTGCAAAAGGTCTCCAATTTTTTTCTCTTTAGTGAATGTAATGTGCAGCATGTCAATATTTTCCCATTTACGCACCAGGCTGATTACTTATCAGCAAGATTTGGAGACAACATTTATGACAAAATGGAAAAATCACAGACGACTCAGCAGAGGAGCGAGCAGAGAGGTCAACACAGCTGATACACTCGTCTCTATGTGCCCACTTAGATGATTTTGTGTCTCTCTTTAGCCCCACCATCCTGTACCCAGACAAGTTCAAAGAGCCTGTGAAGAAAAACCCTCCACCTGTGACCAAGCGGAGGCGGACGGCTGATTCTTCCGACGAGGAAGAGGAGGAGGAGGAGGAGGAGGAGGAGGAGGAAGAAGACGAAGATGAAGAAGAGTCTGAGGACGAGGCTCCCGCCCGGAAGAGGTGGGTGTAAAAAATTTTGATCCATTAGTGTCCTTAACACAGGGTTGTAGTCTGCAGGGAGTCTCTCCATCATTTATAATAGCCCCTTTTCCACCAACATTTCCAGGAACTTTTATTTCCTGGGTAAAATAATTCCTGGTATCTGTGTGGTTTGTGTTTCCACCGCACCTCAAAGTTCTGGAAAATGTATTCAAATCAGCTGAAGCTGAAGGCCAAA
>JAPZEB010000012.1:7908037-7918445 GCA_029783705.1 Chaetodon striatus
ACAACATTTAGCTCCAAATCCACAAAACCAGCCTGAAACGACTGCATTAGAGTCAATGGAGCACAGCTGTGTTGTTGACTAAGCCGGCCTGATTCTACGTTATGATTGGCCAGGCTGCGTCCATGGATGGGACGTAGCGAAAGGTCAGTTGGGGATCTGCCAGATGGCTGTACACAAAGAAAAAATGTGTTACACCACAAAACCGAAAACAACTGACTTCTTTTAGAAGTACTCACATAACAAACTTACTCTGACGGATACTTGATCATTGAGGCTGACGCTGATATCGATATTAGAGTATTAAAAAATCAGATAAGCTGATCAGCCACATTCTTTCTTTATTGCAGAAATACATACCTTTTCTAAAAGAATTGTGACCAACATTTGTACTCAGCAGAACATTTCTTCACCTCCCAATTTTGGTCCAGTGCCAACCTTCAGTGCCAAGACAGGAAATGGTGTGTTCTTTACAGTGAGGCGGAAATTAAGAGCGTCAAGGGTGTATGAGACCAGAGTCCGTGTTCAGTCAGAGACTTGCAATAACTGTTGGCTCGTTTATTAACCGTATCCATGTGCTTTTGTTTCCTAACCCTGACCATACCTCAGTCATGATTTATTTCCTGTAATCACAACCTTTCTCTAACTTTTTATCATCATGAAGTTGAAACTTCTACATTTGACACAAAAGATTGTTCTGAATCCACATTTGCTGTCACTACTTTAGAAGAAAAAAAGACAGGTAGCTACAATCTTTGCTAAAAGTAACTGATTTTATGGGTAATCCAAACAGCACTTTTCAATTTCCATGATATAATGAGGTATTTTCAAAGTGAATCCTGTTTCCTGCATCTACAGCAGTCTCATTCAGATGCTCTCCATTTGAGCAGCTAACCTGTGGCTTCTCCACTCGCTGAGTTTTCTCCAGAGTCTTGAACACACTGTGCGAGCGCTGCTCTTGAAGGAACGATAACACCAGTTTGCACAGCAACTTGAAAACTAATTAACAACCGCGATTGCCCTTGAATTAGACAGCAGTGAGTAATTCAAAATAACAATCTTCTACAGCCCACTTCCACTCGCAGTCTTCATCGCTGCCCTGACCGACATTGAAAGATAGCACAACTACTGTGTGCCATTCACACAGGCATGAATCATCACGCTCAGCTTCACGACAGCTCATATGTAATGTACTTTCCAGCACGACTGATAGCTCCTTCACCGAAGGATCTGATAAAAATAAGACCACAATTTGTAGGAAGGTGGTATTAAAATCCATACAGAGAGGTATTCTAACAATAATGCTTGACTTGTAACAAGCAAACTCACATCATCACAGGTTTCTAAAAGCCTGTTCAACACATAGGTATGAAAAAGCTTTTTCTATTGTTCCTCTCACCTAAAACTGTAATTCCCTCCAGCCATGTGTGCATCTGCATACCTATTTCCAGCGCTGTGAGCGTGCACTCGCCTGCCTCAGGTGTATGTTTGCATATGTGTTTGTATATCTGCAGGCTTGTGTGTTTTTGGGGTTACAGTATGTGTGTTTGTGTGTAACACGGCCTCATGAACCGCAGCACCTGACACGGGGCCAGTGAGGAGTAAAGCTGCCATCTGCTCAGCCCTGAGGGAGTCCGCCGGCCACCCAGAGCTGCTCGCCCCTAACAGGTAGCCCGTCTGACATCTCCAACTCATCTCCAACCCACCAAACGGCAGATAATGAGGGGGCAGACAGCTGGCCGGTGGACCCCGTACACCCCCCCCTTCTCCCACCAACACCAGGAAAACTGCCGACTGAGCTTTTCAGCAGCGTAAGCAGTTCTGTGATAGTTTCATCTGGACACGTTGCTGCCTGGCTGTGTGTGTGTGTGTGTGTGTGTGTGTGTGTGTGTGTGTGTGTGTGTGTGTGTGTAGTTTCTCTCCAAAGTCAGGGACATCCATGACTCATACGAATACACCCTCCTGCCTAACAGTCCCAGTCACTGTGATGTTTTACCTGAAGCAGAACACAACTTTATAATGAGGCTTCTTCTTTGTAAAACAAAGGTTCTGTAGAGAGAGGGGTGTGTAGGTGCATCACTCAGCCTACAGATGGCAGTGTTTCAAAGGAAACTCACAGTGTATTCTGATATGTGCATTTTTCTGTCTGTTCAAGGTAATTTTTAGTCTTTTTTCTTTGTTTTGTGTCTCCTTGTGGTTGTTTTGTGTCTTTCTGTCGTCCTATGGGTGTATTTAAGCCACTTTTGTGTCTTGAGGTCATTTTTTGTCTCTTTGATGTAATTTGGTGTCTTTTTTTGGTCATTTTGTTTGGCTTTGTAGTCATGTGTGTCTCCTTGTGGTTGTTTGTGTCTTTTTGAAGTTGTCTCCGTCTATTTGAGGTTATTTTTGTTTCACATTTCAGTAATTGTGTGTCTCTTTGATGTAATTTTGTGTCTTTTCAGTCATTTTGTGCGACTTTGTAGTCTTTCTGTGAATCCATTCGGTTGTTTTGTGTCTTTCTGTAATGATCTGGATCGATTTGAGGCTACTTTGTGTCTTACTGTGGTCATTTTGTGTCTTTGTGGTGTAATTTTGTCTTTTTTGGTGGTTTTATATTGCTTTTTAGTAGTTTAGTGTCTCTTTGTTGTAATTTTGTGTCTTTTTAGTCATTTTGTGAGACTTTGTAGTCTTTCTGTGAATCCATTCGGTTGTTTTGTGTCTTTCTGTAATGATCTGGATCGATTTGAGGCTATTTTGTTTCTTACTGTGGCCATTTTGTGTCATTTAATGTAATTTTTATGTCTTTTTTGGTTGTCTTATGTTGCTTTGTAGTCATTTTGTGTCATCTTTTCATTGTTATTCATTGTTATTTATATGTTATTGTTGTCTCCTTGTAGCTGTTTGTGTCTTTCTTTATGTCATCTGGATACTTTATTTCTTACTGCAGTAATTTTGTTTGTCTTTGATGTAATTCTGTGTCTCATTTGTTTGTTTTGTGTCTTTTTGTAGGTGTCTGGGTCTATTTGAGGTTATTTTGTTTTGTATTGTGGTAATTTTGTGTCTCTTTGGTGTAATTTTGTGTCTTTTTTGGTTGTTTTATGTTACTTTGTAGTCATTTTACATATCCTTTTTGGTTGATTTGTGTCTATTTGTAGTTGTTTGTGTCTTTTTTGAAGTCATCTGAATCTGTTTGAGGTTATTTTTCTTTGATATTTTGGTAATTTTGTGTCTTTTTGATGTAATTTTGTGTCTGTTTTGATTGCTTTATGTCTCTTTGTAGTTGTTTTGCCCGTTTTGGGGATTATTTTGTATCTTTTGCAGTTCCTCTGTGGTCTTTTTGTGTCTCTGTGTCTTCATTTTGATTCTCTTCCTCGTCGTTACATGGTAATGGAGTGACATTTTGCAGGTGAAGGCCAGGGACCCCCTGACACTTTGGGCCCTGTTCAGTAATCCATCTATGCATTTATCTGCACTTCAAAGAAAACACATATGACATCACTGTGAAAGATTATGTTGCTTTCTTTATAAAACAGTCCTGTCTGTCTCTCCAGCTGGTTGGGTGTGTGTGTGTGAGTGGGCCTAACCTGCATTTGAGCTGCTGTAACATAACTTCCTTTCATATCCGTCCACTCCACATTTTAGATTGACCCGTGAGGATGTGCATGTCTCAGACTATACAATAAACCAAAAATACAGCCCATCTGTACATGTGGGAAGCAGTCATTTCACAAATGCATGAAGATATCAATCGGTGATAGATAGGTCTATTTTAGACCCTGACAGTATCTTCACTCTGTGTGCTGCTGATAACAGGAAGGCACGGTCCAATTTGTTTTAACACACACATATTTCTGTTGAATCTTTATTACATTCATTGATAATTTATCCACAATAAAAAGGATAATTTTCATGTACCTTGATGTATAAATCTCCAAACACTTCCAGGAGTCCACTTAAAGCCCTCAAAGGCATAAAATGTATTGCAGTGCGCACAAGTTGTGCCAAAAGGATGACGCGACGGAGGCTGGGTCTAAAAGCGCACACTGTACGTGAGGTGCAAGTGAACTGATGGGTGACTTCATGTAGCACCGGCATCCACACCGAGAGAGGGAGGGAGAGAGGAGAGAGACTGTTACAGAAAATGATCAGTCCCTGAACTAGGCAGCGGGAGGGTCACTTGATACCGTCTCCTTCTCAGCGCCTGACGGACGGAGAGATGCTCGCCGCTGTCCCGATGACTTTACAGGCTGTGCGTCGCGTGCAGCGCGTAGAATAAATTAACCGGCAGTTTATCTGGCTGTGTGTCTGGTGTCCGCACACATCCACTGACTGACTGACTGACTGACTGAGCCGCGGGACGTTTCCCTCAGAAAAATCCCAGCGAAATAACCGGATCTGCGCTATTCATGAATGAGTCTCCTCTTATTTCAAGGTGAGTAGTCGCTCCTTGTGTGTGTGTGTAGCTGAGCAGCAGCCTGTAGTGCAGCCCGGCAGTGTGCAGGAGGGTAAAGTTGGGAAGACTTTACGCGCCCTCGGACGCATTGAAAGACACCCAGCAGTGTGCACTCTGAATCGAGGGTGTTTAATACAAAGATGCATGTTGCATATGATGAAATGATTTCCCCTGGCCACCTGGAGCAACCGACAGATGTGGTGTGATGCTCTGCAGACAGAGCGACTGTAAATGCCTCAGCTTCAGCACCCATCACATCCAGGAGGCAGAGCAGCACAGTGTAGGTTTGGCGCAAATGATTGCATTATCAGAGGGATGTATTTCACTCTACTTTATACAAAGCCTGCTGNNNGCGCATCAGATCAGTTTGTCATCAGAGGAATAGAGTGAAGTATTTAGTCTGGAGATTGTCAGTCCTCCAGTGCTGCCCTGCCTCCTGCCTCCTGCCTCCTGCAGCCGGAGCTCGTGCAGCCTTGGCAGCCTGGGCAGAGCAGAAGCCACTGGGATGCTGATAAGGCTGGGCAGGAGCTGAGATGGAGCCTGAGCCTGAAAGAACTAATGCACACGCGGCTGTAGCGGTGCCAACCTCAACAATGCTGTTGACCAAGTGCATCTTTGTTCGAGCCCCCCGTCTCTTTCTGTGTGTGTGTGTGTGTGTGTGTGTGTGTGTGTGTGTGTGTGTGTTTGGGGGCTAGTAGAGGAGGGGTGGTGGAGGGCTGGTTGTTGGATTCACGGCTCTTTGACTCTCACGCCTCATTCAAACCAGATGAAGCCCTCTTCCCTCTGTATGCTCTTTCTGGTCCGGCTTATCTGGACAGCCAGTTGGACTAGCTTTTATTCTCCTGGCCCCTCCAGAGTGGGTAAAGCCGCTCATGGACAGAGACAGAGAGAGACAGAGAGACAGAGAGAGAGAGAGAGAGAGAGATATTGGCTTCTCCCTTGGTGTGTTCATGCCAGTCATGCACTCCGCCACTTTATCAGTTGCCTGCTAATTTTAGAATTTAAATGAATCTCCACATTAGTTCAGTCTCTCACTCGTTTGCAGCTGTTTGACAGCAATAAATGAAACTGAGGTTTGGCTCGTGGTGATTGGTGTTCATCTGGCACATGCAGCTGAGGGTGAACCAATCCAAACTCATAGGTGGACTCATTTTTTTAAAGGGTCAGTTTATCCAAAATACAAAAAGACATATTTTTCTACATTACCCCGGGTGTTTTCCGGCTGTGCAGTTTTTTTTGGTCCTTCATGCTGTGTGATGTTTTAAAATATGTGTCTCTGATATTTGTGCTGCCACACCAGCGGAGTATGTTTGAAAGACAATTTTAGGTTAAATAACATTTGAAAAATTAAAAATATGTCTTTTAAGTAGCAAAAAAAAGAGTTTCAATTTTCATTTTTCTACTTTTAAATAAGTAATTTTTACAAAATCTGAGGTCTGTGGATGGTCCAGTGTAACCTGGATATATAGTTTCTGTAAAGACGAGTAGTGTTGAGGTCTTCAAAAGTCAATTTTTCACTGCTTTGAGGGGCCCAAACAAATTCCACTCATTGTTTTTGGGCAGCAACTGAAATTGAAGAGGTAGATAGGGCTGCAACTAAGGATTCTTTTGATAGTCAATTAATCTGTCAATCATTTTTTCAATTATTCTTCAGTTGTTTTGTCTATAAAATGCCATAAAATAGTGAAAAATATAGATCAGTGTTTCATAAAGTCATAGATGACGCCCTCAAATGTCTTGTAGTGTCCACAACCCAAAGATATTTAGTTTACTGTCATAAAGGAGGACGAAAACCAGAAAATATTTACACTTTCAGATGCTGGAATAAAAGAAATTTGACTTTTGTCTTTGAAAAAATTACTCAAAGTGATTAATAATTTATAAAATTAGTTGGCAATTTCTTCAATAGTTGACAACTGATCAATTAGTTAGCTAATCTGTCAATTAATCTTTAGTTGTTTGGTCTATAAAATGCCAAAAAATGTGGAAAAATGTAGATCAGTGTTTCATAAAGTCCAAGAAGACGTCCTCAAATGTCTTGTTTTGTCCACAACCCAGAGATATTTAGTTAACTGTCATAGGAAAGCCAGAAAATATTGCATTTTAAGAAGGTGGAATCTGAGAAATTTTACTTCTTTTCTCTTGGAAAATACTCAAAGTGATCGATCAATTATCAAATTTGTTGGCAATTTATTGAACAGCTGACAACTAATCAATTAGTCCATTCATCTGTCAGTCATTTTCTCCATTAGTCGTTAGTTATGAGGTCTATAAAATGCCCAAAAATGGTGAAAAATGTCCATCTGTGTTTCACAAAGTCACAGATCACTCCCACAAATGTCTTGTTTTGTCCACAACCCAAAAATATTTAGTTTACCGTCACAGAGGAGTAAAGAAACCCCAGAAATATTCCCATTTTAATGAGCTAGAATCAGAGAAATGTGACTTACTCAAATGGATCAATCAATTACCAGATTAGTCTGCAACTGAATCAATAGTTGACAACTAATCAATTAGTTGGTTTATCATTGCAGTTCTGATGGCTTCACACTGAGTTTAAGAGTTAAGTCACCTTTTAAGATCTTATATTCACACTGTTTCCACCACGTAGAGTCAGACTGATCCGCTGTAAGCGGACAGGTCCAACACAGTGAAGCATGGATTGTCAATTATTTGCTGACTGGTGTATTTTTTTAAATCAGTTTTTGCAATAGCTGTATTGAACACAGAGGGGAAACTGCATTATTTTGGAGTCTTTTGACCCTGGAGACAACGCGGGACCAGTGTAGGTGAAGTAATTTAGAACATCTGTCTCTGTCAAATTCACCCACAAGCCAGGAGTTAAGTGTTATCTCAGGCTTCTACAGAGATTAATGAGCTGTAGTGTAGCCCATGTTTGAGAAGACAGCAAAAAAAGGGGAAGAAATAAGAAGGAACGCACCTCTGCTGCAGCTGCGTAAAAACAGCTTTTGATTTGAATGACCACCAGTTCAAAGCGTGACATTGATTTTAGAGTAATTTGAACATCAGGGAGCACGATGTGGGTCAGGGGCAAAGGCGACGCACAGTCGCTGCAAAAGTACATCAGGAGAATTAGTGTATGTAACACAATTACACGGTGTGTGAGTGCACAGCAGCTCAGCACTACTACTACCCATAGCTGGAGACCCCCCACCTCCAACCCCTCCCCCCACCGCTACCCCCGTTGCCAACGGAGACACTGATTAAACACGACTGTTCAGATGCTACACCCCGAGGAAGAAGAAGAAGAAGGAGAGCCCCTAGTGTGTGTGTACTGTGTGTGTGTGTTAGTGATTGCATGTGTGTGTACGTACTGTACGTGTGTGCGTCTGTACACATGTGCGTTGTGACTCTGCATAGGAGGGTGAACATTAGAGAGCAGGAGAGAAAGCAACGAAAAGGGGAAGAGAGGAGACGCGAATATGAAACCGACAGTGACGGGAGAGAGAACAAAATACTGCAGATCATCAAGCACGACCGATACGCTGTTGTCCTTACTCTTTTCTCTCCTTCATCCCCCTTTCAATCTTCACGCTTCCTCTTGTTTCAGTGTGTGATCCAGGCCTGGAGGGAGGTGGATATACAGGTAGATAAAGGCGGAGAATAGGGATGAAACAGAGGTAGAGGAGAGAGGAAGAGGTGGAAAAAAGATTGGTAGCGGGAGTGAGAAAAACTATTAAAGACAGAAAGAGAGAGACGGAGGAAGAGGGAGGAGGTAGCAAACAGTGGAGGAGAGGAGTGAAAGGGAGGAGAGGTACAAGTGGAAAGCGTGCAGCTCACCTGCCAGATGGCAGCTTTGGCAGCGCTCAGCATGCAGTGATGGCGGTCTTGCAATATGGTGCACCGCCTCCAGATTGTCACACCGTTGTTGATACAAACAGTGCAATAACTTTGCTGATGTGTGTGTTTTGCATGATTTTCTCTGGCACTGGTGTAAGCAGACAGCATATGGTTATATATAAAAAAAACAACTGACAAAGTTGAGGGAAGTCACGTGTGTTTTTATCCTTGGGAAAAAACTGACACATGACTTTTGGGTTTGAAGAGTTTGTGAGCTCTTTTTTCTTAAAGGGGCACTGCGGTGATTTTACGCACGAGGATCAGTTTACTCAACATGAGAAGTACTACTCCGCTTATTTAAACAGGTGTATAATGTTTTCCGTGGCTCTGCAGAGGCTTTGTACAGTCTGAGAAAATAGGTGATATCATCATGGTTTTCTAATTTTAGCAGTTATAGACTCAGGTTGTGGAGTTTGAAAGACATGGATGTTTGGCTGGCAAAGAGCGTCTCACAGAAGATGCTATCAACTTGCATTATGAGAAATGTAGGCTCCGGTGTTGACTCATATTAGGGAGATTAAGTCTGAATATCTGCACGATATTTACTCTTGCAAGACCCCGAACTTTATGGAAGCCTGATGCTTTAAGACTGGAGCATCTGTTAACTAGTCCTTCGTGTTAGGCCAACCTTTAAAAAACATAATTTCATACATTTCATGGTTACAGAACCAAAAAATAATCTTGGGAAACTCAAATGAATTATAAATTAAAATGTGAGAATTTAATATAGAAATACGAATGCAAACACCAGTCATGAAAAATGTGTTATATGACATGGATAATGTATGGAAATTGGTCCTAATGTGGTAGAGCCGTGGCATATCTGTGTCTCTCGCTCATAACCTTTTACTTCCCTCTATCCCAGCAAAGGCCTACAATTCAAACAATTTTCCTTTTCTAGGAAAGAGAAAGCTTTTCTAGCACTTTCCTCACAGCAGTCAGTAGAAGTAGTTAATATTCCCTATAAAGCATATCATCAGTGACTTTAGAACAATCTGTACATTCACCAGTGCGTTCAAAGAAAACCTGCAACTTCCAAGTTTCAAAGAACATGACGTGCAGTTTTGGGATATTTGCCCATTAAAATGATTTTCTAGAACACGGTCTGCATGTTTGGAATTGCTGGAAATTAATGATTTTAAAGAATGTAGAATTTACAAAACTTCAAGGTTACAGATAAAAGATCTTTGTTGCAAACCAGCTGAATTCAATTACAGAAGGAGGACGCGACTAAATTGCCTCTCCCTTGTGCATTTTGCTGACAGAGTCTTTGGGGGAATGCGGTGCACCCATTTCAAAAGTTATAACTCAATTAAGTGGGCGTTATTAGTGGATATCAGCAACATTGATATGGGTTATAAGGGTCTGGCTGCACCGACTAGTGCTTTCAGAATGCTGTTATCACTGCAATAATACCTGTTGGCACTGGGAGCAGTGTTGGTAGGCGTCAGCTTCTGTTCAGGTGCAAAGACTATGTGGTTAGGCTGAGAAAAAAAAGGTAATCTCTGGATCTGGATCTTGAAGGAGGCATGAAAGTCGAAATGTCACCTAAATAAGAGAGAAATGCATATGTTCCCAGAGTGCAACACTTGTTTCCTCCCTTCAAATCTACGACCAGTGATCAGCACCTCCCTACAAACTTTGGTGTGAGTTAAGCAGGATTTATTCTTCTGCATCGAATCAATGCTGTACCTTGGCGTCGGCTCTGCGTCGACTTAGAGCCTACGCCGTATCCTACGCTACCTCCCAAGTAATGTAACTACACCTCTCCGTTACACAGACCTCCTGTCTATATTTGTAAACTGAAACCATTTCCTTCAGCGGAAACGAAGCTTTTATTTGCTTTTATTTCACAGATAAGAAAGAAACAATAAATTGTGAAGACAGTAAAACCTCCACACATTAGCATTTTAAGTCTTATGTGTGATTTATCCTGGCTTCACATGAGCAGAGGAAATAGTTGCTAGGCTAATTTATACAATGTAAAAGGCCACTGGCTTGTGCTAATAACATTAGCATGTTACATTTGTTTGGATAATGTATTTAGTATAAGACAGTTATTTTGTTGGTTAACCTTGTGAGCTGTAATGGAGCAGAATTTTGTAACGGTGCCTTTGT
>JAPZEB010000012.1:7923373-7934450 GCA_029783705.1 Chaetodon striatus
CATTTTTACAAAAATATGATAATATTTCTTCAGGGAGTGCAGTTAGTCACAGTGTGGGCTCCATGCTTACTCCGACAGCTTGTTGGACCAACACAAAGGGGCGGGATTTAGCGAAGGGTCAATTCGAGATTGTTTGTTGTCAGTCAGCTGTCATATTGTTTCCTGTGGAAAAACGGCCAAGCTCATACTACATCACCCACCAGCAGGAGCGTTTATTCCAGTGTGGCGCATTGCATTCTGGTAGGCTCTCTACTTTTTGAGCAAAAGCAAATTCCACAGCCTTTTTTCTTTCTTAACTTCAGAAGTATTTGCATCTTTCTACTGCACAGACAGCCCAGTTTTATGAAGAGACTATGTTTCTAGCAGTCAAGTACTACTTTAAGCCCATTATGTCTCTGCCCACAAAGGTGTAATCTTCACTGCAAAGAAAAAAAAACTCAAGTCAGCTCATTTGAATTTTCACAAAACTTACTACAGTTTGTGTATTTACCCCAAGAAAAATGTGAAAACGATGCACACGGACAGCCATACAAAGAAATATCCCCCATGAACATTTTAGTTCATCTCTGATGGCAGATGGGTCAAACAAACAAGAGATAAAAAAAGCTAACCATCCCTTCTGTCCCATGAATTACGCGGAACACAGCGCTACAGAAGCTATGACAGCATTTCACCCCAATAAAAGCTGAACCCAAAGGATGGATCTGGTTTCACTGATCTCCATCCAGGTCACAGGGTCGTGTTTGTGGAGCACAAGAGGCTGTCTTCTCCCTCATCTGCGCTGCGATTGGTTCCCGCTGAGAGCTCGCGTCCCCAGAGGCCTCTGCACACACACAAAAAAAAAAAGCACGTTCCTGTGTGTGAGTGTGAATGAGTCACGTCTGGGCTGGAGCGTGTCTGAGTGGCGAGGCGGAGAATTCAGCAGGGAGGACTGCGCAGGGCAAAGAGTTGTCTCTATAATCCAGGGTAAACACTGAGCAGCATGACTGCACGCCTTAGACGTGACCAAAGCCGGGAGAACAGAAATGGATGAAACGATGAGGCTGCTGCTTGCCTGCTTGCCTGCCTGGCTTCGTTTGCCACCAGCGCTTCCTATTTTCTCTTCTTGTTTTTCCTCCACGTTTTGTAATTCCTCTTGGGGGTTTGAGTGGAGATTCTCAACACCGAATTAACCTCTGGGTGGCACTGCTGGTGTCTGTTGTTTAAGGTCATGCCAGACTCAAACCTGGCTTTGCAAATATCATATGGTCTGATATTTGCTGTCGGACATCAAGAGCGCTGTCTTCTTAATTATTTCTAGTTGAGAAAAGGACAGCGCTTGAGGCTCTGATAAGACGCCTATGCAAAGTACACTTGAGGTCTTCACCGAGAAGTTTGCAGTGTGAGTTGAAGAGAAAAAAGTAAAGTAATGGGATTCTGTTGGATGCTGCAACGTAAAGACAACCTTAGTTGCACTGGTAAACACAAATCACTTTTCGCCGCCTTTTTGTGGCAGCTCAAGAAGATACACAAAGGATTGAGTCAGATTTTTGTGATATAAGCCGCCCACTTTCAGACAGCTCTTTAATGCATTACATCCCGTCCCAGCAACCCCTTTCACACTAAAAGCTTACATCAAAAAGAAGAAGAAAGATTTACAGACAGACTTGCACTCCGGGGAGTAAAGGTTTCCGGTGACCACCAGTTTAAGCAATTTGGTTTACCGAAAAACAAACACATGAATGCTTCAAAGAATTTATATGTCAGTTTACCCAGAAGCAGTAGAAAATAAAGGACTGCCGCTGCTTCCCCTGAAATATTTTAAAATGCCTGAATACCCTTTTCATACGGGGTTTCGCATAAAAAGGACAAATGATAGAAAATCATGGTTACATCAACGCAGAAACTGGTTCAGGGACTCATCAGCTTGCAAAGCAGACGATTTTAGGGATTTTCAAGGAGGAATTTGCTGGACACCGTTTAGCACAAAATAAAGAAGCTGTAAAATATCAGAGCCAACATGTCCTGCCAAATCTCAGCTTTCTGAGAACTAATAAAAGCAGGCACAGTTTTTGTGTACAGTCGGGGAAAAAAGCGGTCAAGAAAATAAAAGAAGCTTCTGTCATCTAACATTTAAAGCAGAGACAGATAAGGACAGAGATACGCAGAGTGTGACTAAGATGATTCACGCAGGTCTGAGGAAATGCCATGTTATTATACTTGAAGAAAAGTAAACATTGGACTTCAAATTCAGCAATTCCGTGCGTGTCAGATGTTACTCTTTGGTGGCCAATTACGGGTAGAGTTGCTCACACTGAGCCTGCCAAATTGAGCAGGGTAGGTCGAGACACTCGAGTGACTTCTCCCCCGGTGTGAGCGTGGCGGGGACAGATGGACAGGAGATGCTGGAGTGGAGCTGGAGTCGGCCCAGCCGGCTCAGTGTCAGTCCATCCGCTCCATCCCTGGCTCCCAGTCAACTCAGCCGGACGTCCTGTTGGTCAGCCAATGGAGAGCACCCACCGCATCATGACCCCCGTATTAGGATCTGACACGGCTGTCTTCATTTAACCTTTACTTATACCGGGAAGTCTCACTGAGAAAACGCCCTGTTTACTTTAGCCCCAGCCAAAAAAGGACAGTTGAAAGGCTCTAGTTTTTGGCAGAGTATCTCTAGAGGAAATTAAGAGGCATTTCTATGAAAGGGTTTGAAAGCGGTGGGGCCCCAGAAATTTTTCAGAGGGTGGCCAGATGGGGCCACTGAACATTTTGGGGTGGTACACCAAAACCAAAAGCCATAACTGAATTTCAGGAATTTTCTTATGGTGTTGAAGTGGGCAAGATGAAAACTATGGCAATATGACAGCTGAGGAATTGCAGTGATACACATACACTGCAAACTTGTTTTTTTTATTATACATTCAATGTTACTAATTCTCTGACATGAACAGACTAATACCAGTCACATTTTGAGTTGAGTTTGTCATTGTTGTTAAGACCCCTCTGGACAAGTTATGTCAACATGACTGATACCAATAATCACCTTGGGTGAGGGGTCAGCAACCTTTGCTACCTAAGAGCCATTTCTCCCCAAAAAACATTTTAAAAAATCTGCTTGGAGCTGCAATACATATTTGTGCCTTATAGCGAAGGCAACACAGCCTATTTAATCTAAATGAACCTATAAACATTCCTAAATGGTCTAAATAAGTGTTAATTAATATGTTTGACAATAAAGTAGTGACTCTGCAGCGGGCTATTTATGATTATTTGGTACTTAAACTTTGCAGTGTTAGTGATGAAAGCAAACAAATCTGTTTACTCACTATGAAATTCTCTTTTTTCTTTTGGAATTTGGTATCAATAGTCAGCCCCACTACGGAGACTCAAGAGTAGCCATTGTTATTGAGATTCGGCGAATTTTAGGACAAGGCGCCAAGCTGTAGACGTATGACGCATGTAGTTGATGAGATTTTAAAAAATAAATAAATTTCAGTGTAAAGGCTACACATTCATATAACTGGAAAATTAAAAATTACTTTAGTGCTACAACAATGATAAATTAAAATTAAAATGTTAAAAAAATAACTGTCATTTATTTCCATGTAATTTTTGTCAAAGCCACAGGGAGCCACTGGAGAAGGGCCATAGAGCCGCGTGCTGTCTATCCCTGACTAAGAATGTCTAGGTCACTGGTTTCCAATCTGGGGTCCCAACCCCCACTGGGGGTCACCTAAGCTTCACAGAGCGTCATGAGGCCTTTCTGGTTTTAAGGTGTAAGAAAATGTTTTTAAAAATGTATACACCAGGCCTGTACCTCAGCGTTCCATTCATTTCTGTAAAATAAATTAAATGAAATTGCTGTTTTTAGAGTTTAGATTATTTAAGATTTTAAATTTTATGAAAAAATCTCACAGGATAAGGGCAAAGTGAAGACCTGAACACAAGCCTCGTCCTGCATTAGAAAAGTACACAGTTAAAACAACTAAAGAGCTAAAGCGGAAAGACAGAATTAGTGAAAAAATAAAGTTCCATTAAGTATATAATATTAACAAAATAGAAAATACATTATATTAACAGAGGATTGCATAAAAAAATTCTAAAAATATCAGGAAAGCTCATATCTGAGACAATACTCACAGGAAATGAAGTGATCAAAATTCGTCCAGTTATTGCATTTAATTTAATTGTACAACTGTTCTGTACTACCATTAATATCCAGTGAATGTAACATGAAAAATCCATAAAATATGTCATTTAGTCAGGGGTCGTCAGATTGGAAAGAGGGTCTCTTAAAAAAAGAAAAAAAAAAGTTGGGAATCACTGGTCTAGTGTAACAAGATATCTTTGCGGTACTTAAAGAAATGAGTGCACCAAAGACCCTGAGAGACAGTAATATAATATCACTGTCTTTTAGGGTCACTATTATATTGCCCTCCAATTATTTTCCCCAGAGGAGCTAGTGATGACCCCCTCCTGCCCCCCCCACATTGGGGGCGCCAATGCTTCAATGAATTAAAAAAAAAAGAAAAAAAGTATTATTAAAGGAGCATGAAGGAGCTGCTGGTGAGGACAGACAGGAAGATGGAAAAAGCCTTTAGGAGCCAGATTGAAGAAGCTTCTGGTGGCACACAGGCAGGATTTAGGGTGATGTAGGTGTCTTAATTTATGGTCCGTCCTCCTATGCAGGCAGTTTTATGACTCCATTAATGGACTACGATGAAGTAACGGTGTATGTGAAGCCACTTTATCTATGCTGCTTGTGTTGCCTTCACTAAACATCTGTCTTTATTTTGGGATAAAAACCCTCCTTTTTGTTCCAAATGAGCTCATCTATATGAGTAACACCTTGCATCAAACTGAAACATACATCACACAGGAGTTATGACAGCGGGGAAAAAAACATAAATACACCAAACATCCTTTGCCGTGTGTCTAACTCATCCATCCTCCAGCCCGTCATGTGTTTGAGGGACATTGTTTGTCCCCTGGAAATATCTACATAAAATATGCTAATGAAATTAAACAGGGAAGTGTGAGGGTTGATGCTGCCTGGCTCTGAATCTCTAATGACTCCCTGCCATCCCTAGAAAAAGCCTGATTAATTTAGGAATGTCGGCCGCAGTGGAGAGTGATTAATTCCTCCTGGATTCAACCATTTAAGCGAACAAGGCAGAGGGGAGAAAGGAAAACAGGGAGCCCAAAATATGGACGCATAATTAATACATTTGGATCATTTAATTAGCCGCCCAAACAGAGGGAAGGCTCAGCTACAGTGTGTCACTGCTTTGTTCAAGTAATAGGCCACAGTTAGTTCTCTCTTACAGAGAGGCGAATATAATGAGCCCCCCTGTTGATAGGGGGAATATTGGACCATCTCTCGGGCTAGTAAATATGGGGAGACAGTTTGAACAAATGATTACTTGTTTCTTTGATGTCTCATGTGTCTGACTAAGCAGAGACAGAGGGGAAAACAAGCAC
This sequence comes from Chaetodon striatus, assembly GCA_029783705.1. Taxonomy (NCBI): domain Eukaryota; kingdom Metazoa; phylum Chordata; class Actinopteri; order Chaetodontiformes; family Chaetodontidae; genus Chaetodon; species Chaetodon striatus. The sequence goes on from JAPZEB010000012.1 coordinate 7,928,831, forward strand.
ATGTATTCCTAGGTTTTTAGATGAAGTGTCTAATGATACCCTCAAAGCATTTTTTTGCTTTCAAAAGAATCAAGGAACTTTTGTGTTTAAACAAATGTCTTTGTTTTCTCTTTCAGAATGATGTGAAGATCACTGACGAAGGACGAGACTGCGCTTCAGCTCATCTCTCTCAGTGCGATCCTGCTCCTTGGTGATCCCAGGTGTTTTGTCTGAGAATTTTTTTGGAGCCCCGCGGGGATGGGAACGTGCTTGGATAAAGGATGGACTTACTGCGGCCTCACTAAAGGTCACCGCCCTCTAAAGGTCATGTCATGGCCTCTGGCACTGTGGCTATTGACTCTAATCTCTGTGAATCAAAAGATGATTGTCGGACAGACTGTGAACACCTTCCAATCAGAGAGGAGGGAATGGTCACTGAACCACCTGACTGTGCATCAGTCCACTGGGGCTCTGTACGTCGGAGCCGTCAACCGAATCTACAAGTTGTCGGCTAACCTCACCCTCCTGGTGTCCCATGATACGGGGCCAGAGTATGACAACAAAGCATGTTATCCTCCGCTGATTGTCCAGCCCTGCTCTGAGCCTCTTGCCTCGACTGACAACGTTAACAAACTGTTGCTCATCGACTACTCTCACAACCGGCTGCTGGCCTGCGGCAGTCTCTACCAGGGCGTCTGCAAGCTGATGAGGCTGGATGACCTGTTCATCCTTGTGGAGCCCACGCACAAAAAAGAACACTACCTGTCCAGTGACAACCAGACAGGGACGATGTACGGGGTCGTTGTGCCCTCGCAGTGTCAGGATGCCACTCTGTACATCGGCACTGCCGTAGGTGGCAAACAGGACTACTTCCCAACTATCTCCAGCCGCAAGCTGCCTCGCGACCCAGAATCCTCTGCCATGCTGGACTACGAGCTCCACACTGACTTTGTCTCCTCTCTTATTAAAATCCCCTCCGATACACTGGCTCTTGTCCCACACTTTGACATCTACTACATCTACGGCTTTGCCAGCGGCAGCTTCGTCTACTTCATGACCGTGCAGCCGGAGACGCCAGAAAACGGGATGCCTGCTGGCGGCTCCCCTGGCGACCTGTTTTACACCTCTCGCATCATCCGCCTCTGCAAGGGTGACAAGAAGTTCCACTCATATGTGTCACTTCCTGTGGGGTGCGTACACAAAGGCGAGGAGTACCGCCTGCTGCAGGCAGCTTACCTGTCCAAGGCCGGCAGGGTTCTGGCAAAGTCGCTCAACATCAGCGCTCAAGAGGACGTGCTCTTTGCCGTGTTCTCCAAGGGACAGAAGCAGTGTCACGACCCTCCAGATCACTCTGCTCTCTGCGTCTTCACCATCCAAGACATCAACACGCGCATCAAGGAGCGGCTGCAGTCCTGCTACCAGGGAGAGGGAAACCTGGAGCTGCACTGGCTGCTGGGAAAGGATGTGCAGTGCACCAAGGCGGTAGGTGGACTGTACAGAGATTTAGCCTCCTCTGACACACTCACATTTAGACCAACTATGAAACCCACATGGTGGTGAGCAGCATTAATATAGATTGTCTGAAAGTTGGGTCTTTGATTATCCACGGCCACGACTGAAGCCCAAATAGCTAATAGGCAGCCAGAGCCGGGCTGAAGACATAATTCAGGTTTTCAGGATCCTGAGAGAGCAGAGGAGCTGGAGGAGATTAATTCCACAATGCTAATCAGAGGAGTTTTGTATGGAGCTTTGATTTCATTCAGGGGTTTGGGCACTGACTCCCGCCTTCTCCCCCTCCCCTTCCTCCCCCTTCTCTCCCCCATCCCCTTCTATCTACTCTTGTCGCTGTCAGCAGTATCTGAACCCTCTGAGACCTGTTCTTGATCTTGAGAAAAGGGCTTTCTTGTAAATGTCCAAGTCTGTTCCTTTGTGAAAGCTATAATTCTACATAATGAGCGGCTTTCATGGAAACAAGTTGAAAGCGAACCATGAAAACAATGATATTCATCGCATCCATTGCTCTGGTGGTTCACAACACGTGCTTTGATTCCACCATGCCATCAAACAAGGAAGATGTAATGCTATTCATAAAAGCAACTGTGGGAGGACAGAGACACATAATAATGCAATAATTAACTTTCACTGCGCAGTTAACCAAAGGACTTTATATCTAAAATGGACTGTAAATGAAATGCAATGGTTCTGCTTTGTTTAGATTTCATTAGATACTGTGCTTGGTTACATCATAATTTACTCAGTGAAAGATCAACAGCTAAGTGTGTCTAGAGAGGCACTGATACAGCTTTTTGAGGCAAATACTGATAATTATTTTCCTTCCTGTGTGAAGATTCTTAGACGTGTCTATTGTAAACGGCATCTATTATGCTCATCGTCAAATTCGTATTGTATTATGGGTTTCTACCAGAAGATCTTAAGTGATGAATCATAGGCAAGTGGACTTGCGTTTGAGTTTCTTGAAGATATCGGACCTCTCATCCAAGAGGCTTCTTCAAGTTCATTCAGTTCAATAGCAAGTCCAGTTGCTTACGATATACCGCTTAAGATTACCTTGACCTGGATGACACCAGCATACTACTAGAATATGTTCACAGGCTATAATGGTCAAAAAACGCTTTTTTTTCCTCATACTGTCTGTGCTGGAGCACTGTATTCATTCTCTGTCAGAGAGGGTTTCATATGGAAAAGTGTCTTTGTATCTCTGCATCTCTGCACCATCGTTATAGCCATGGAATGAATGCAATGGAGAATAGCGGAAATTTCTACAGTAAAAAAAAAAAAAAAATCACCATTCAAAACTTCTAATTACAACCAGATACATTCCAGCAGGAATACGATCCGAAATCAGGGAGAAATTAACAACAGCAGCAACCAAGATTTCACATTTCTCTGATGTTAGCATGTAGCTACATGTAGCAGTGTACCTCCAGCCCTAGGAATTACTGTGTGTAGCAGCACTTTCTCTGGTTAAAAATAAGAAATAATGATTCTTAACACAAGCAGACATGTTCCAGCAGAAAACAGGGAGAACTTAACAACATCAGCGGCCAAGTTTACGTGTTTCCTTGACATTAGCATGAAGCTACTTGTAGCAGTGTACCTGTTGCCGGACACTTTCTGTGTATGGCAGCACTGCGTTATTTCAGTCCATATCTTCAGGAATTGCATGCCAATACCCAGCTTTAGCTCTAGCACAAAAGTCAGACCATCACGTAAGTCAGTAGAATTCATCCTCAGGAGACCTTGAACGTCTGTCCATAAGATGAATCCCTTATATTTATGCTGCTCATTTCCAAGGGGTTATAATAGGCACACAATAGTATACAACAGAAATTCAACAAGAATATCAGAATGGAGATTTAGCAGCCATTTGTAAGAAATGCAACTGTTAAAACAAATACTCAGATGATAAATATTCACGTATGCATACAATACTTTCAAAAGGAAAAAGTTGAGTGCTCTAGTCAAAAAGAAAATGGCCTATTTGGTGTGAAATACAAAGTTTGTTTATGCCCATTTCACTTCACTGATCACATTCAGTAAAGCAGAGGCGCACTGCGTGATGAAAGAAAAAACACAGTAAGGACTAATATACATAAGAAGTGGAGGATGTGAAATAAGAAATTAGCTGCCCTAAAAAGGTAGATTTATAGTCTGAGTGACAGGCAATTAGCAAATGTTTGAGGTGCGTGTTAGTAGATGTAACAGGACTGCAAAGCATGCGCCTCTCTTTGATGCTTAATCAAAACCTGACATCTCTTGTGCTGTGTGTTTGTGTGATGTCAGATCAAGTGATCTAAAAATCACAGAAATAGGCGCAAAAATACACAGCGCTTCTCGTGTTTGCCATCAGCAATTAGTCTGCTCCGCAAAATTTGCTCGCTCCGAGGCTTGTTGATAAACGCGGCAGCCCCGAACTCTTTTGAAGTAACCATTTTTAACCCCGATGATTGAGCACTTAATGCATGTTAGGCTTGCCACAGGTCAGTTTGAGTTCTACTCTTGTATTCACATGTGTCTACACTGATCTCAGTCATTTCTCTGACTCCCACTTATGCTCTTCCCTCTTTCTCGTTACCTCCACCTCCCCTCCTCACATCTGTCATCCTCACTCCTCCTTCATCTATCTTCCCTTTCTCTGAATCCCTCCCTCTTTTCACCTCCTCTATTTTCTTCACCTTACCTTCACAAAAAAAAACAACACTTATGTACTGTCAATGCCTTCTTAATCTTTACCCCCAACACCCAACTCTCCATCCCTTCCTCTCTCTGTGCAGCCTGTTCCCATTGATGATCACTTCTGTGGCCTGGATATAAACCAGCCCCTGGGGGGCTCCCAGCTGGTGTCGGGTCGGACTCTGTACACTGAGAGCAGGGACAGGCTGACCTCTGTCACCTCCTACGTCTACAATGGACACAGTGTGATCTTCCTGGGGACCAGAAGTGGACGGCTGAAAAAGGTGAGAGCAGTAAAGCAGACACTGTCGAGTAAGACAGGCGTAATCTGCCTTTTTTACACACCGAACTCAGATACTCAGTGATTGTGTGGTTGTTTACAGTGAACTGATAATTCTCAAGGAGCAACCACATCCTCTTGATGGCAACAACACCACTTATCTACTCAAAACACAGCAATGATTTCTCGAGGCTGGTATTGATGGCCCATTATCTTTGTCTCCTCTGACCGGCATCTTCCTGTTTTAGTTTTTAAACACAAGCGCAAAATGTAAACTGATCCCAGACCTCACAGTCGCTGCCTACATCTCAGGTTTGTGCTGCTATTCAAATAAGTAGTGCCAAACAAGAAGGGGAAAGTAATCATCCTACAAAGCTAGCTAGTGACGTTAATGGAAATTAGCAACAGATAAATAGCTAAAATGTGTAGATGCGATTGATGCAGCTGTACAAGTTTTATCAACATCAATCATCAAGTCCAAGCACAGAAATAACAACACTGACAAATCTCTTTGATAAATGTGAAAAATGCTCCGTGCCAACTACAAGTGATGCCAGGGGGATGGATGTGTCACTCAGTACTGGCTGATTTGGGCAAAATCAAACAACCAAACCTCCCTTCAGCACAACGTCAGGCTGAATGAATGAAACCTGATTATCAGGTTGTAAAATGGTGAGATCTTTTGTATGCACAGGTTTTGCATGCTTAGAAACATGATTTGAAGTGTCCTTTATATCCTGTATGAAAGTTCAAGTCACTCTGCCTAAATCTTTGACCTGATGAGCCATAAGCAAAATGAGGATTCTGAGGGACTGGCAGCAAAAACTTGAAAATCAAATTTGTATTCCAGCAGTTTAGTATCGGACTTTATAAAGTTTGGGAACATGCAAGAGACAGACTACAAAAAGAGCAGTCAAAATCGATGCAGCAGAAGCAGAGATATTTTGGGACATGTTCAATCGCAAAATGTTTTACACCATTTTGCTACGGGTTACAGGTTGAATGACATGTTACCTAGAAACAGCGTGAAACGGTTTCCAACAGGCTTTGAGGTATGTTTTCTTTCATTTGGTGGGTATGTTGAAGGCGTTACGCAATCAGCAGCAACCTGTATATAAACCAGGTAGATCCTACGTTATTGTACATACAATTTTGTTTTCACTTCAC
>JAPZEB010000012.1:7944365-7957346 GCA_029783705.1 Chaetodon striatus
AAAGAATGAGATTGCGGATACAAGCGGCCGAAATGAGTTTCCTCTGTGAGGTAGCTGGGCTCAGCCTTAGAGATAGGTTGAGGAGCTCGGAGTAGAGCCGCTGCTTCTTCGCATCGAAAGGGGTTAGTTGGTGGTTCGGGCATCTTATGGGGATGCCTCCTGGGGCCCCCCTGTTGGAGGTGTTTCAGGCACGTTCCGCTGGTAGGAGGCCCCGGGGCAGACCCAGAACACACTGGAGGGATTACATATCTCGTCTGGCCTGGGAACGCCTTGGGGTCCCCCAGGAATAGCTGGAAAGCGTTGCTGGGGAGAGGGATGTCTGGAGTGCTTTGCTCAGCCTGCTGCCCCCGTGACCCAGCCCCGGATAAGCGGATGAAAATGGATGGATGGATAAAGCTGCTGAATACACACTGTGTACATTAACTTCCGCAGAATAGCTGAATAGACTTGTTTGTGCTAATGTCATATTTCGACATTGCTAGGATACCCAGGAATATTTACACCCGGGTGTAAATAGCATCGTTGGCTACGGACACCTGAGTTCAAATAGCTTTTGCCAAAACAATTTCCATTCTTGCCTCAGCTACTGTGAGGCTCTGATAATGTAGCCCCGGACAAATGTATTAGTTGTATTTATGGCTTGGATTTGTGAATCAATGATTAGTATTATTCAGCTTCCAAAACCTACAAGGCTACAAACACATTTCCTCAGGTCTGATACTCTGTTCCACTTTTTATAGCAATGACAGCAGATTTTAGTCTCCCTGCTACTGTATCCCAGCCAGTAAGTAGGCAGCAAACACACTGTAGAATGACATTATACCTTTGCTTACCCTGTGGCAGCCTCAAACACATAACAGGTGTTGAGTGGAATTGATTTTCTGAGGAAATGTTTCTGCAGAGCACAGTAATACTCAGAAGGACTACAATGGCATACAGAGTGCAACCGGATGCCTCCCTGACATATTGAGCGTATTAAGACGTGGATTGTGCAACTCAATATCAAGCTGTTGCTAGTTCCCACTAATATTTGGTGTGTATACCATTTCAGAGGGAAATCAATGTCGTCATACCTGCCAGAGAGGGGCTGCAGTAATATTTTAATACGTGAGCAAACCCTTTAATGTTTAAAGATTTTACCTCAGGCTTGGGAGAGAGACGGGGGGTCTAGTGGAGAAACTGTCCTTTAACTGATGCATCACAAATGTGATCCCTGCAGCTGCAACACTGCTCTTGAGCGAGCCACTGATGCCTTCACTGTTCAATCACTGTACGAGAATTAGCTCAGCGCTGCTATATGTAATTGAAGGATGCACACGCTGCAATATGAAGGGGGGGTGCGGTGTGGAGTGAAATAAAAACCGACCAGCGCATTACCTCAGTGGCTTCAGCTACTCAGCAGCAGTATTTCCCTAGAAATGGTTGAAAATGTTAAGCTCACGGCAAATAAAGCTTTAGTCAAATACTCTCATGTGCAAATAGTGGATTCATTATGGCTTATTGAGAGTTGACCGGGTGGGGAAATTCTCCAGTGCATGGCTAAATGACTTGGACTTTTCAAAGTCACGTTTTCTAAAAGGGTGGGGGAGGGGGGCAGGAAGTGGAGATTTAGTGATTGAAATCATTAGAATGGAGTTTCAGAGAAGGGGAGGGGTGCACAAGCTGAATAGGTGTGTTTGAGGCTAAATTGAAAGGATTTTCATAACTGCATGAAGGGAGAGGGACCTGGGGGTGAAAGTCGCCGGAGCGGATCACCATTAGATGTCTGCTGAAATAGTAAATGGTATTAAGAGAGGCAATTTTGTGATAACACGGAAAGGTGTCCATCTCCCTGCTTTTCCTGACTGCAGTTTGATTTCACAGCTCCATCTCTCTCTCTCCTCTCACCAACTCTCTTTGTCCTCTCTTTTTTTCTTCCTCCTGCTCAGTCACACAAATGGGAAAACACACAAGAGTGACTGCATTGCGGTCAGCAAAATGAAGACCATACGGGTGCCATGAATTGTTCCACTGTCCCCCTCCCACCGCTTTTGTTGATGGGCCATGGGAACCCGACAAACAATGGGAATGATTGGAGGGATGAGGGGAGGGGGGGCGTTGTACGGAGGAGGACAGGAAACAGAGAGCAGGAAACCATGTCCTCAAGGAGAAGAGAAAAGAAGTGAACATGCAGAGACTGAGAGGAGACTGTGGTTAAGTTGTAGAAATTGTGGTATGAAGACTTGGAAGCTGGCCATGCAGCTGAAGGTTAGAGGGAACTGAGAATTTTGGCTGCTGCAACTGGAAGGCTTTTAACAATAGCCCTCAAAAACACACTCGCATACACTCACACGCCATGACCTCTCTTCCGACCCAGTTGGTAATCGCGTTTAGGTATGGGCACTTGCCAACATACAGCGTATCTAGTGGCTGCGATCAATACGCCTCTCTTTGTGACTGTAGTTAATGTGATGGCTGAATGATTAGTCCCGTCCTGTAATACACATCTCCGCCTCGGTGACCCCTCCTCCCTCCTGAACGCTCTTCGTTTTCATTAGCCGCTGTCGCTCAGCTCTACCCCGAGCTTCGTCTCATTAGCATTCACAGAGCCGTGATGGTTATATGGGCTAATCAATGCCCGCTCTCCTCGGCTGTCATCCTCGATCGGACCATATGCACAGCCACTCAACCTTAAAAGGTGGCCAGTTGTCTGGCCCTTATGTCGCTGCATGCCCCGTGTCACAATATTGAGTCAGGCCGGTGCCAGAATCTGTCTTGCTCAGTCTGTGTACATCTACTTTAGATCTAGTCTTGCGTGTATTTTCATTCTGTGCCCCTTTCCCGGTGTAATGGAAGATTTATATGTGGTTTCCTGCCAATTTGTGACTTATTTACTTTTGGTGGTTTTATATGAAAAACAATACTTTACTGTAAGACACTTGCATGCCGGATGACTCACTGATTTCCAGCAAAATGTCAAGAAGAAGACAAGTTTGTTGTAGAATAAATGAACCAGTCTCTTTGTGTTTGGGTTAAGTCCGACAGGCCGCTCTTCAAGGACAGATGAAACCTTGTCAGAGCGGCAGATTGGGAATGATTGGTTTAACAGAGTGCTCCGTGCCTCCTGGGTCATCATCCATATGTTTAGGTTAGCTGGGTGAATGTAGAGGGCACAGACCGGCTGGCCACATATGGACACACTTTTTTAAGATTGGACAGCCGTTACCACATAAACATAGCAATCATCTGCTTTACAAGGTTTCCCAATCTGCAGCGGAAAAGCAGGGGTTCAGGGACATGTACATGTATACTTCCTCTCAGCATGAATAAAATCATTGCCTGAAATGAATCTCACAATCACGTCCATATGTAAATACTCACGGGAGAGACATTTGGGCGAGTGGATTGCTCATGCAAGGTCTGGCAGCTTTACAACGGAGCCAGCCCGACTCAAGCCAAGTGACATCTAAGAAGTCGGGGCTTTTTTTGTTTTCTTTGGCTCTCACAGGATGAGAGTGCAGCCGAGCATTTAAGATGCAAACCCATCCACGAGAAAGGGAGGCTGTTTTCGTTAAGAGCACATGGGCTCAGGTTGCATATCTGTTTGTGGAAGCCATGCTAAGCCGGGTTGTTTATATCCATCGCAGGTTCTGCGAGGGAATTTCAGCAGCAGGAAGGATATTGCTGTTATTGGTTTGAATATTATTCATGGGTTAAATATACATCCTCGTCAGCTGTGAGACGCAGGGAAGAGAGAATGAAATGAGGAGCTCACTGAGGTCATATGAACATGTGGTATTTAAGGCAAATCAGTTCAGTTCTTCTGTTACATGACATAGACCACACAACAGGGATCTGCTTGGGTTTTAAAATGTTTTCTGAGTGTTTGGAAAAATATGTAGTCTTTGATACTGACCTTAAAGTAATGTCCTAACTATAATAAGACCCCATTTACAGTGAGTCATTTCATGCATCTGACGGACGGAGACGGATCTGAAGGCTTTTTTGATACACAATAGCTGAGTGCAAATGGAACCATCAGCCACCTTGAAACATTCAAGGTGGATTGAAATCCAATTGCCGCATTCTGGGTAGATGCTGAAGAGTAAATATGTAAGCCCAGCATAGAATCACACTCACAGGGTCAATGGCCACGTACTGACCCAACTGCCACGATAGAATAGAAGACATCTTTATCGCCAACCATGGGTGGAAGTTTGTCTTGGGCTCAGTGAACACAAAGAACAACATTGTAAAAAGTAGACAAATGTTGGCTTTGTACGTGTCTGCAAACCATCAGTAATTTACATTCATAAGTTATCATGCAGCAGATACACTGTCCTTAACAAGTGGTTAGGTTTGGCCACAATAACCACTTGGTTATGGTTAGAAAAAGGTCATGTTTTGTCCTAAAATACTTGCTTTTCATGGCACTAGTCCGGCTGGAACTGCAGCGACGTTTTGGTGAAAAACAACTGTTTTTTATAGCACTATCCCGGCTAGTGTCGTGGAACAATTCTACAATATGAAAGTGCTTGAATGTCATCATGTATAATATTAGCAACTGTATGAATGCATAATGCATCCAGGGTCATGGTTTAAGTCTCAGAGTCCTTCACTGTCTGCAGGCAGGTGTGTGAGGAGGCTGCAGAGTGTCTGAAGGTTAAGACACTGTCAGATGAGGACCTTGTAGGTGTTAGACACGTCTGTGTGAGGTGTGAGATACACCATATATGGCTGAGTCATTGTTGCTTTAAGTTTATGGGATGTTTTTGTCCATGCATGTGGGCTGTGCCAAAAGGTCCTCTGATCAGTTTGTATTGAACACATATTAAAGTAAGAGTTTATTCCATTATTCATCAAAGTGAAGACTGACCAAGAGTACAGGTTTTTTCTACACCAGCTAGAAATGCAGCAATTTCTTCGTATAAAACAACCACAGTGATTTCTTAGTAAAAAATGACAGGTATTCATGGCAGTATCCCGGCTGTAAATGTAGCAATGTTTTAGTGAAAAAGAAATGCTTTTCTTGGCACTATCCCAGCTGGGAAGGCAGTGATGTCTCAGAAAGACTACTTTTCGAGGCACTATCTTGGCAGGAACTAAGTGACATCTCGGTAAAAAATAGCTGCTTTTTGTGGCACTTTCCTTTCAGGAAACACCATTTTTTGGCAAAAAACATATATTAAACATATATTGAAGTAAGATCAGCTGTGGCTCATTGAGTTTATTTATTATTCATCAAAATGAAGATTGACCAAGAGTACAGTGATGTCTTAGTAAAAAACGGCCGTTATCTGTGGCATTATCGGGTGTAAATACAGCAGTGTTTCAGTGAAAAAGAAATACTTTTCATGCCACTATCCCGGCTGGTAACACAGCAATGTCTCCGTTAAAGACAACCGCTTTTCGTGGTACTAATTTGGCCAGAACTGAGCGATGTCTCTTTAAAACCATCCACCTTTCATGGCAATATCCCGAATGGAAACGCAGCAATGTCTTGGTGAATAACAACCACAGTGATGTCCTGGTAAAAAAAAGGGGCAGCGTTTTGTGGCACTATCTTGGCAGGAAACGCAGCAATGTTTTGGTGGAAAACAATTGTTTTTTGTGGCGCTGTTCCATCTGAAAATGTAGCTATGTTTGGGTGGGAAAGAAATTTTCGTGGCACTATCTCAGTTGGGAAAGCAGTGATGTCTTGGTAAAAGACAAATGCTTTTTGTGGCTTATGGTGACCCTTTCCTGTCAGGAAACACGATGATTTCTTGGGGAAAAACAACCGCTTTTTATGGCCCCATCCCTGATGGAAACACTGCCTGTTTTGGTGGCTAAAAAGCCATTGAAAGATGCCGCAATGTCTTGCTAAAAAACGACCGGTTTTGTTGTTGGTTGGCCTCGAACAGAGGTTTGCAGCTCGGCAGGTGTCTAAGCGTGACGCCACACACTTAACCTCCAGATGACAAAACCAGTTTATACTGTATACTGTCACTTTAGAAATGTTGATATGATGTGTATGAATGTTGTTTACACAAACAATGTCAACATTTTCTTTTGGTGACTTGGCCGTTCATACGATCATACAGAAGGTGCGCTGAGCTTTTGTAGTGTGTATCTGATCCCAGATCGGTCCAATCCCTAAATGATCTGTGTGGAGTGCTGTGAGTGACAGGCTGTCACTGTGGATCTGAAATAGGATTTGTCCATGCCGTATTATTGATGGCTTTTATTAATACTTCAAATGACAAGTGAGAATGGAGCCTAATATTGCACTATAAGGCTTGTTGCATATTGGGTTTGTATCCCTGATGTGCCATAATCTATAACAGCGCATTGATCAAACGTGTGATCATGCACAGAGTTTACAACTCCAGATTTAATGAGAGCAACCCACCAAAGAGTGAGTGCGTAACTATGTTTGTATGCAGGTGTATGCGCGTCTTTGTTTGTGTGCCTGTGCGCGTAGGTGAGCATGTGTGTGTGTAACTTTGTGTGTCATTTCTTACAAGCAGGCTCATTATAAAACCAATTAAACCCGCCTTACTCTCATTATTGAGCTGTGAGGCTTAAGGAGAGATTGAGGACCTGTTGTACTCCCAGAGGGCCTCCGCCTGGTCAGCCCTGTTTTAAATGATAAAAAACACTTTTAAATCCGCTGAAATCAAACACCACGGCTCGGTCACGACGGGTCAGAATTTGTCTGAGCTCATCCCTGCGCCCCTGGCCTTCAGTCTACCTCATCATCCCAAAGTAAAATCACATATGGCTCAGTATCTGTCCTTGGACGATTGGTTTTTTTGTTGTTGTTTTTTTTACATGGTTTCACCACAAAAACATTAACATGCTCTGGTTTCAATCTATGCTATTTATGAAATGAAGAGTGTGGGAAACAATACTGTAAACTGCCTCCATTACTGCGTGGGATAGTAGCGCGGGAGAGGAGGAAAAGGAGGAGGAGGAGGAGGAGGAGGAAGAGAAGACAGGGCAAGAGAAAGAAACCAGACAATGAGCGCGAGAGAAAGAAGCTTAGCTCCGAGATAAATCTGTCTATGAAATAACTATTTAAAGGAAAGGATTGTGCACGGTGTCGAGGTAATAAGCAGTGAGAGGCACAGCGTCCTCTGATGATCTAGAATCAACAGACGGTATCATGTCACTATTGTGCTCATTACTTTGGTGTTTTTGTACGTGGAAGATGACGACCCACCCTCCCTGTACCCCCCAATATGTACCCGCCACCCACCCACATAAACACACACACACACACACACACACACACACATTTGCACATATTTTCTCCCTCCCTTCTTCAGTCTTGGCTGGCGGAGCTGACGGTTGGAGTCTGGAGAGGCACAGCTGCCTGGAAGGTGGAGGCGTGATTGATTGATGAAGTTTTGGTGCCCAGGGGATCCAATCATGTAATCAGTTTGTATTGATTGACTGTCCCCATTGAGAGACTGCTGAGGCTCTGCCACCATATGCGTGAGCTAGACCTGGCACGCGTTCAAAATCTTCTGCAGTCAAATTTGATTTGGGTGGCGAGGTCGCTTAAGTCCACGCGTCAGGATGCATGCAGGGAAGACTGGCACAATCGCACTGCAGACGTTTCGCAACACTCCCACAATTCTCTGCTCCAATTCCTCATTATCTTGCATTTATTTCAATTATTATGATTGAGAAATTAATTCAGCTTTACTGTAATTGCATCACATGGTTAATGATCCAATCTCCCTGGAATTTAAATAGGGCTTCAACCTGGGTTTGCATAGCTAATGAGGGATTTTTTTTCCCCCCTAGCTACCCTGCTTTACTCAGACTTTTCTCCCTCATTTCACATTTCTGACTTATATTTCAAGTGTCAAGTTATCATTACTGTGTGATGCAATTCACATCATTCCTGCACCAATGGTGAAAGATGGGATTTATGAGTGCAAATGAAGGTATTTTTGTGAAATAAAAAATTGAAGAAGCACTGCCTAGTCTTTTTGTGGTTCAAAACACGTTGGGCAATAGTTATGCAACATAAAACAGACAGACAAGAAGGTTTGTCTTTGTGGTTAGCTGAAGAAAACTTTAAACACTTTCATTATGTAGGGACTACTACTAACGGATAGTTTATACCAGCAATAATAAAGGGTTTTTCAGCTTACTCACCATCTTTACAAACAGTTTCACATCCTCACAAGGCTGCCTCTCGACAGCTCCAACATCAGTAAGCCACTTATTACAAAGACAGCCCTGCTTATTTGTTTGCTTCACTGCAACAGCACATCTTGTTTGTAGGCAGAGGTGGGAGAAGAGAAATCGAAAACCCTTCACCAGTGGGCATCTGTTCTCCATGCTTGCATTTAATAAGCCCCCAAAAGATTGCTGCCTGAAAGTCGTTCCAAAGTCAAATTAAGGCCGAGCTCGCCGAACAAGTTTCAGAACTCAACTGCGTCACGGCTGAAACCTCAGGGGTGGATTTAGGTTATAGTTGCGTCGGACAACTGAAGGAGTAGCTGCTGCTGTTTTCTGTGTTCTCTCTCCAGTCTCAACTTTACAATGAACCTTTTCTTGGTGACATGAATGAATAATGAAGAGATCTAACTACTGCTGCTCAGCCTGTGACTACGTTTACATGCACAAAATATTACGTTTTTTTTCCCTTTATTCTGAAAACCACAATATTCCTACTAAGCTGCTCAAATGGCTGATGAAACTGAATATTCCACTAAGACTCCCCTTTAAGCCCAGTTCAGACCAAGGACTCTCAGCAAGACGAGTTGAAACAGGCGACTACTTGCAATGCGCAATGTTCTGCAAACCTGCCGGTTCACACCAATGCAACTACATTAGACGGTGTATCATCTCTATGCAACAACTCTCTGTACTTCTGTTCTGATTTCCATCTTTTCAGGATTATCTTGTGGCTGAATATAATTTGTGGCTTCTCAATATATGAATGAGGATCGTGATAGTGAGATACTGGCTACAGTTGCATTTGTAGTAGTGATGAAATGAAGAAAAACAGAAACAAAATGAGCATCAGATGGACTGTATTTATAATCAGTGAGCCACAATAACATAAATAACCAGCACGAATAATCGGTTAATGAAAATGTGTGTGTATAAGGAGTCACAAACACATACAGCGAGCAGCAGCAGCAGCGACTCACAGTCTAGCCGGCTTGAGTCGAGTTCAGACGGCCAGTTCACACCGCTGCAACTTTTCTCTGCAACACTCTAAAACCGTCAAGTCTCGTCAGGACTCTTTAGTCTGTATCTAAAAAATATGGAAAAGTGGTACGTTGTTGCTTGAGCTAGGATTTTTTTTACCTGTTTGACTGTGTGAACATAGCCCCCCTCTTTCATTCCTTCAACCACCTCATTAAAAAGGTCAGCATTTCGATATTTGTGCATATCCAAAAACCTGTTGATATCCAAGTCTTTCATAATGTTTAAAAGTAGGTATGTTTCTCCCTCTAACCAGAAATGTTGGCTTTTCTTTTGGGCATGTATCTCTACCCCACAGCCCCGCAAACTGTTTGTTTATTGGTTTGTGTACAGTGTATCCATGACAATGCACAGAGCTGATCATAAACAGGTAGGAAGCCATGTGTTGCAAACTGCGGTAGAAACCAGTTAAAATGCATATTCCAAATTGGCTGTATTCACGTCAAGAATGCTCCTAAAACCAGGATAATAGCGGCATATCCTATGTCTTAATCAGCCTAATTCAAAATATCCAAATGGAATATGCTGTTTATATGACCCGTATCAAATTGAATAATAGTGGAATATTATCGTGGATGTAAACGTACTCTGCGAACCTGCCTCCAGTGAGAATTTATTTGTATATTTTCAGTGATTTACTTCTCACTCCTCCTATACAAATGCACCAGCTGTTTGGTGTGTCATTTCACATAAGCTGCTTCTCTGTTAATGAGCTAATGTTTTAATTGATTGCTACACTTGAGGAGAGTTTATTCACAACTGATTATCAGATAAGTCTATTTGTCATCATAAAAATGTAAATAGCTTCTACAAGATGACACTTCCTGTAGTTGGTGACTTAGCAGAAATGGTTTGACTAATGTGAGCAGACGTTTTTACACAACGTAGTGATGGGCGGACTGATTCTTTTACTGTATCCGTTCCTTCCAGTTGACACATGAAAATGCTTCGATTCTGTCAAACGTTTCAAACATCGTGACACCCCGTTCTCTGCACTTCCTAAAGCTAGTGCTGCCGTCCCTCAAACCTTCTCTTCATACATTGCCAGTCATCACGTTTCCACAAAAAAAGATAGAATGTTAATTTTAATGCATAGATTCTGCCTCCCACTTGTATGTGAGTAGGCTATGTAAGCTCAGTGCAATTTTACAGAAAGGTCACTGACCAGCTGTCATTCTTCGAGGGGCTCTTTCTCTCTCTCCTTGGCTCTGCCTTCCCAATGCTTCCTCTTACTTTTCTATCCATCTAACCTTAACCCTTTGGCTCCCACTCGGAAACCCCCAGACGACACTATTACTCCCACTCATACCCTTAGGTATGTGCATAAAGGAATTGTAACATCAAGTCCTAAACTAAACTGAACTGGTTACCTTGGTAGACTCGTGCTGCGTTGAAGTGGTGTCAGAATAATCTGAAAAACTAGTTCCTGATCGTATTTCATTCCTCATCTGATCTATTTTGTTGCACTTCATTGTCAGTGACTTGTTTAAGCGCACGGAGCAATAACATACACACATCTTTCCTGTGGGGTCCATGTTGTTTGCACATGACAACATAAAGGCCCAGAAACACCAAACTGACTTCAGAGAACTAGCAGCAACGAAAGCCAACTTTGCGTCGCCTCAAGTCACCTGTGTCTTAGCCAAAAAGTTGCACATGAACACACCACAAAGACTACAGCCAGCAGCCAACCAGCATGTATGTTCTGCGCCTGCGTGAGGAAATAACTTTCCACATCAGCAGACGGCAGTAGTCTGGGGAAACCAGAAGACCATCTTGACGCTAGTTAGCACATTAACAACACAATCTAGTGTTCATAGAGCGCAGCACACTTATTGTGCACCAGTGAACAATAACACAAACCATCATGACCCATTTCTGCTAAAGAGCTCAATGGCAAAAGACAAATAATCTAATATAAACCTTATGTAACAAGTTTGTTTTGGTTTCACTCCCTCATGACTCCAGCTGTTTGTTTACTTTCCTCACTTCCGTTTCTCTCCTAATGCAATGAGCAGAATCACCAGTTGGAGGTATTACATTCACTTTCAGGCTCTGTTGTCCCTGACACCAAGAAAAAAATTGACAGGGGCTGATGAGGGACAACGGTGCAGGACACACCGCACAGACTAGGGCGACAGATGCTCAGCAATGGCCCAACATCGAGTGTGTCAGGGCCTTAAAGCTCACAAACATGCAGAGGTTGAAAGAATGATCATCCGAGGAGTATATGAATGCACGTTTAGCTTTGGATCCGATTCAATTACTTCTTTTTCACTTGCTGTCACAGGCAGCATGAGCAGTACCCTACGTGTAGCCAACTGGCGGGTGGGAATAGTCTGATATTCATAAGCACTCGGATTTTCTGACCCAGTCTTTTAAAAAGATTTGTCCATTCATTCAGCTTTGCTCATCACTATCACATTGTACTGAAATTATCTGAAATGTTTGGCATTCCAGCAATCCCCTAAAGAGAAGAAACTCATGGTTTCTTATGAGTTTTATAACCATTTGAAGCAAGAAAATGTACCAAACTCTGTAAGATAAAAAGTTAAATTAGGTGGTCATCCAACTGAGAACACCACTGTTTATCTCCTTTCTTATAAAGCTGACATTTAAAGAAAATTTTCTCATAACACCAGTGTTTCGGAGCGACACTGGGAGCATACAGATGCAAAACGAAGCACACAGCGCATACAAATTGATATACAGCAGACGACACATGTCACTCTACAAAAGTGCAGTAACCATTTAGTCACTGTGTCCTGCAGCTAGACATTCACTGTCTCCCTGCCTCTGTGTTTGTCTGTGTCCCTGCAGATCAGAGTGGACGGTCCTCTGGAGGGAGGAGTGCTGTACGAGACAGTGACCGTGATGAAGGATAGCAGCCCCATCCTCCGGGACATGGCCTTCTCCCTGGACAGGAACTCTCTCTATGTCATGTCTGACAATCAGGTGAGGAAACGCCCTCGTGTTGCTGCTGCGGTCAGGAGAAACGCTAAGCGGGGTGGGGTTGATGTAGTGAGGAGCGAGACCATCCTTCAGCTGGAGGCCCGCGAGTTCCTGCCCCTGTGACAGGGAGCGCTTGCCATGCTGACACGTCCTTGAGCGAGATACAGTATATGTGGGTTTAGTGGTTTTACTTGACATGAAAAAGGTACAACATGGGAATATTTTTGCCATCGGGTCAATGAAATATGCGTGTGTATTTAGGTACAAAACTCAAGTGCAGGGTTCATACACATTACCAATGAATTTCCATAACTCTTCAATGCCTTTAAGGGAAATTTTCATGAATATACATGCTCTGAAACATCTGTGCAACATCTAACACAAAGAATAAGAAGGTACATATACAGTGTACATATACATACACTGTATATGAGTACTTGGGTTCAGTGCATGCAAATATGGGAGCTATGAGGCAGCTGGGAAAACCATTACCTACAAAACCTGGCTTCATGACAGAACCTGAAATGGTCCTTTGTTTGATGGCTGACAAGAGGAAAGCTCTGCAGCTCGCAGTAGGACTGCCCCCTAATCGTCGACCAAATGTTAGTCGACCAGAAAGGTAATTTGTGGCAAGATTTCATTGGTCGCTCAGTCGCAGGAAAACTCTGTTAGGAGCTGTGCCTTGTCAAAATAAATCAAAACCTACATGACTGGACCATGTGGGAATTTATTTTGAAAGGACGGACACAGGAAGTGTCCGCGCTCAGCAGTCAGACAGGAGTCAGGTTACAAACCAATCACAGCCGACAGATATCTTTCCCTTCTTCTGTAAATATT
>JAPZEB010000012.1:8000466-8010705 GCA_029783705.1 Chaetodon striatus
GCACAGGAGATGTATCATACTTTGTTCCAAGTGTTCTGACACATAAACGCACATATTTGGTAATTCGCAGCTCAGGGCATGTAGAAGTCAAAAGAAAACTGGACTCAGATTCCTGTAAGAACTTAAAGGAAGCCCAGTTACCTTTTGCTTAGCATTAGCATTTTTCGCTAAGGGTTTAGGTGTCCTTTAAATAATATACATTTTTAGGGCCAGTATTTTTGTACTAAAGTAGCTAACAAATATTTTAAGAAAGCACTTCTGATATATACAGCCATAATTCTACACCATGATTGTATTCCTGTTAGGTTGGAAAGCCATTTAAATGCAGTCCCTCTGGGATTTTGTGGACTTTTTTTGGGATTGTTGCAGCCTAAAATACCTGAATTTTCAACACCTTTAAAAAAACAAAAAAAAACAAAAGTGATGCATGTTGCAATGTTGTTAGACCTTTTTTTGCATTAAAATTGCAAGAGGAAATTAAAATTGCAAAAGTAATAGTCATTCATTTTCTCTATAATTTCTCAAAAATCAAAGGCACTTTGTTCTAGTGAGAATGGAGCCTCACTGTTCTAAGTTTGTGAGTTGCACTACACTAATATTACCACGTAGGTCAGCTGCTGCTTTATCACATAATAGTTGATTAAAAAAAACACTTTTCTGTGCAACAGTTTTACATTTTGAAAATATTGGATGTACTTACAATAAATGTAGGAATTCATGCTCGAAAAAATGAAACTAGATCTTGATGCTTGGCTTAAAACTTGTGGCCCCTATTTTTTTGTCTTTAAGTGGACAGAACATGCTGAGGTTATTAAATTCAACTCTGAATTTCCAACTGCGGCACTGTTATGTCCACTGAAAAATGGTGGAGATGATTTGCTGTAGTTGTAATGTTACCACTAACCATGCATGTGTAATATCATGCTCACTTGTCAGTGTAGTACAATATCATTTTCTCAGTCAGGTGCAATACTACTTGTCATTATCATATCATATTCAATAAAGCATTGATTATCAGAAGCAGTCTGTTGCTTCCCCCCACCATTTTAGTTTATTTTCAGTAACTTTTGTACTGATCATACTGCTATTGTTACTCTAATATGCAGTGGTTTTGCTTCTGCCCCTTGAAAACACTTCTATCTTGTATATTTGTATATTTTGCCAGATATTTAATACTCTCTTGTTCTAAAACTGGTCCCAGTTAGTGACCTGACCCGGGGAACCCACTGATTGTGACTCATTAAAATTGTGGTTACTGTGCTTCATGTTACTGTGATTTGAATTATTCTCTGGCTCCTTCGGAATAAATAGTTCTATTGAATTAAATTCAGATAAATTCAATTTAATTTAATTCACTTCATTTATTTCAGCAGGTGCAACAGATCTGGAGCCTCTGTCGTGGTGATTTGTCTTGTAGTCCATGCATTTTAGCCATGCTCTGGGCGTGTTTTATGGTCAAAAAATTGATTTTCAGTCAATGTTGTTAGTTTCCTACGACAATGCTTTCACGCAGAACATCAGGAAATTACCTTGCACAGTCTTTAGCAGTAATTTCTCTTAGTAAATGTGAGACACGTCTGCATCTTCACAACCAGAAACAACCAGAAAACTTGTGGTGATTAGACAAAATAGCAAGGTCGAGCATAATTCACAGGTATTGATTGAATTTGGGTCAATTATTGCGATTGTGTCATCACAACATCCTGATGGGGGTTGACCATGTGACTCTAAACTGTAAGTAATTACATTTATTTATTATTCTGGAGTTAAACTCTTTGTGGCACAACATGCTGAAATCATTGAGGGGTGGCTGTGGATTTGAAAATCGGTGTTTCGACCTCCGCCTCCTCCAGTCTGGATGCAAGTATCCTTGGACAAGATACTGAACTCCAAATTGCTCCAGATGGCTGTGTGAGTGTGTGTAAATGTTTAAACTGAGTAGCAGGTGGCACCTTGTATGGTGGCCTCAGTCACCGGTGTGTGAATGGGTGAAAGAAACATGTAGTGCTAAAGTGCTTTAAGTGGTTGGAAGACTAGAAAGTTCTGTACAAGTGCAACTCCATTTACCAAATATGGGAATCTCTGGTATGTTTATACTTTTGCCTGTAGCTGAAGAATCTTTCTTCTATTGTACAGAATTTGTACTCGCAGGTTTTACAGATTGTAACTGTACAAAGCCGCACACTTATATGATGAGCTGATGACTGAGAACCTGTCACTGTACGTCAGATCCCTTCTTTTACTGTCCGCTTCTTTATATGTAGGTGAGTCCAGTGGCTGGACCTGTGGAGGGGGGCACATTGGTCACCATCCAGGGCCTGAACCTGGGTCTGTCCTTCTCTGAGCTGGAGGGCAACGTGGAGGTGGCGGGAGTGCAGTGCACCCCACAGGAGGAGGGCTACATCACTGCAGAACAGTAAGAAAGACTCCTCCCCTCCCCTGCCCAGACATGCATGGATTCATACTGTACTGTAAAGAGACATACTGTACAGATGCAAACACACACACACACACACACACACACACAGGAGAAAATACACACATGCAATCTCTTTTTCTCTCTCACACCATTTTTCTCACAGTCACCAGCCGAATCTGTGAATAAGCTGGAGCCCAGTGATGCCTCATCAGGTTGTAGGATTGTGTGGGGGGCTTTGCATTGCTCTGGTGCAGTCAGAGCCAAAGGAAGAGACAGTCTTTGTGTCGTTGTCGTTATGAGGCTGTCGGCACAGCTGTAATTGAAATGCGCTGCATGTCGCTGACTGGAGGGACAATCTGTTAGCCATGTGTTTCTCTCACAGCCATGTAATGCGATTGGGCTCAGGCTGCAGGGACTTTATTTATATCCTTGTAAAAAAGGAAAAAAAGGAAAAGAAAAGAACATGCCAGCAGAAAATTGGAAAACTCTCGTGATGTATGAATAGAAGGGATGGGCAGGGACGATTCATTGGGTGCTCTTATTGTAAAGGGGAACGCGGAGTGTGTTGCGCAGAGCAGTGCATTCGGCAGGGCTATTCATTTGGCACACACAGTGCTTTAAAACATGGCATTACAACTGTTACAACCATTAATTTCAGCATGGGGTCAGTTGCTATAATGACTTATTCATGGCACACTTTATCTTATTGACCTGACAGGCAATACTGATTTATTGAAGAAACCCCTACGTTGTCATGGCAACCGGAGGTAATGGTGGGTGGCAATCGTGCTGAAGATGGGGAGGGGTGTAGTTTATCATTTGAGTTATATTGCTGTTATAGGTTTCCCATTAGGAAGAAAGATGGCCCTCTGTATTGACCCACAACTTCTATGAAAGTCTGCCTCAATCACAGCGGCCAGCAGAGGCCATCTTCCCCCTGTGCGACTCATAACAAATGTGATACACTGCAGTGATTCTGCTGTCTGAGTGTGTGTGTGTCTGACTAACTTGTCTTATTATTTGTACGCATTATAATCTGTTAAATGCCCGTTGTTTGTTTTTGCACCGACATTTGTGTATTTGTGCCTTTTGTTTTGATAGGATTGTGTGTGAGATGGCGGCGGCTCCTAAAGGAAGTGCTCCAGGTCCAGTTAAGCTGTGTGTTGGCGAATGCAGACCAGAACTGCGTGCACAGTCCTCCCAGCTCTACTCCTTTGTGGTAAGTCTGCAAACTAATCGCCAGAAAAAATATTGTCATTGTACGTTTCTGCAAACCACAAATTCATTTGCACATTATCACCTGGCGGATACGTTGAAACTTAATGTCTTGACGACACTGTGTTTAACATGTAGTCAGGTTAAGATACTAAAGCCACTTGGTTATGTTAGTGAAAGATCTGGATCTTAAAATACCTGGTGCTGGGGGCATGCTCTCCGCTGGAAAAGCAGCTATGTCTAGGTAAAAACTGTTTTTGTGCCACTACCCTCGCTGGAAAAATAGCCTTGGGTCACTAAAAACATCACATTTGATGGCTAAAAAGGTGCTAAAAACACAGCAATGACTCGCTAAATCATGACTGGCTTATCGTTTGTTGGTTTCGAACAAGCAA
The DNA here is from genome assembly GCA_029783705.1 of Chaetodon striatus. Classification (NCBI taxonomy): domain Eukaryota; kingdom Metazoa; phylum Chordata; class Actinopteri; order Chaetodontiformes; family Chaetodontidae; genus Chaetodon; species Chaetodon striatus. Next base: position 8,004,496 of record JAPZEB010000012.1, read on the forward strand.
CAACTCCTGGGGGCTGAAAAATGAAGCCATTGCTCAAGTGCCAAAAACAGTAGTTCCTCAAATGACCACTTGAGGATGACACCTGAAGCGAGTCAATCGCCACACACATCAATGTTAAAATGCCCAATTTTACAGCCGAAATAAATATATAACTCGCCTGTCTACATTTTACCATTTTATTAAAGCTTAAGGTTACATTTAAATACATATATAGAAATATGTACCTATATTATCTAGCCTGCAAATGTCTGTCTGTCTGTCTGTCTGTAGATATATATAGATAATATATGAATAAAGACAAAGGTCTACAGAAAACAGACAATAGTCAAGTCACAAAAATACAACAGATACAAGAAATGCAATAAAACAGGAAACACACACACCAACACACAACAATATGCAACTTCATATAAAAAGACAGAAATCAGGAAACTGCACCCACATCAAACTGAAGGGCCTGTGGCGCCACAGCCTCGATGAAAACCTAACTGAGCGCAGCTCAGTGTTGGCCAAGGCCTGGATAATACCATTTTCTGAAACAGACAGCCTGCACATATATCAGTACATAAGATTTTATACAATGGCAGAGCATGTAGGCACACCAACATTTGCACATATTTGGCTGGCGCTATCTGCGAGGCGACACTACAGTGTATGAGTCAGATCCACCCCTTGCTCCTCTATAGCTCCAATGTTTTGTCCAAATATGGTCACTTCTGGCTCCAAACAACCAAAATGGCGACGGCCACAATGCCGAACTTGGCAGTCCACAAACCAATAGGTCATGTCACGGTAGCTTCGTCCATTATCTCGTACAGTCTATGGTCTGCAGCTTGGCAGGCATCTCCTCAAGGTGACACACCATCCAACATAAACTACGTCACTTACATGTATGAAATCTGCTAATGTTACATTTTTGTGGTTTGCAGAGACGTCCAATGCCAACTTTTTTTTTTTTTTTTTCTGGCGACTGGGCTGAATTCTGACTCCCTGACTTTGTCCATTTGTTCTGAAAAACACGAAGTATTTGCAACAAATTAGTCTGAGCATGTGATTGCAGGTGAAAGCCAAAAACCAATTTGACCTATTCAAGCCACTGCAGTCATTAAGTGGAGAGGAAGACACTTGATTTCTCCTAAGTACAGCATCAAGAGATTATACATAAGAGAATTAATCATCATTATGAAGGTGTTTCTGATGGTTTGTTCACTGTGCACATTATTTTTCATTTTACAGCTGATGAAAAGAGTCGTGTACTCAAGCCAAGCTTTTGAGGGTGTACTGTATTATTAGAGTTTAGTCAATCTTTTTTTTCGGGGTCATACGTCCTTAAACTACTTTTTTTTTCTAAAGAAACTCTTTTGTCAACCTTTTTCAGAGTTTTTTTCTTAACTTTTTAGTGCCAAGGCCGGTAGGTGATTAATAAGACATCCTGTATTCTCTGTTTGATCCGTGCTGAATGAAACATTATTGAAATTTGGTTCTCCACAGATTCCTTCTATGCTGGCGTTGACCCCGGGCAGAGGACCTGAATCTGGGGGCACCAAGGTCACCATTGTCGGGGAGAACCTCGGCGCTGGCAGCACTGTTAATGTGTACTTTGGTAATCAGACCTGTGAGCTGTACAGGTGAGTCTGATGATGTTAACACTACGTCTTACATTCCTTAAGACTCCAGATACCCGGACACTTAAGTGAAACTGCCTCCGCACAATATCAAAGATTTAGCCTCCTCTTATCTCCATGAAACACAGTAAGAGATCACTCTATTTAAAGAAGCACACTTAAGATACAATTAAGTGTTCGTGCGTTACATGAAAAGTCTTTATAATGATTTGTGAGGAGGTGATGATCCACAGCAGTAGGTATTGTTCTCTGCGTATTTATAGATATCTATTTAAAGTTCAAAATGCCTCACATGGTAGGAGTCAGGAGGGTGAGGCGAAGAAGCCATTAGCTAGAGCACCCTCTAATTACAGTGTTCCATCCCTAATGTGTCTGTAACGAGGAAGAGATGGGACAGACTATAATGAATCCTCTCCCCTCATGGTAATGTGCATGGCTCATAGCTGCGTGGAGTCAGGGATTTGCTGCTGCTGTAACGAGTGGGCAGAGTCACAATCAAAGGCATGAATAAATCGCTCTTTTGGTGCTCCCACCAGGAGGACCATGTCGGAGATTGTGTGCTTCTCTGCACCGTCTGTGACGAAAGCCGGACCGGTGCAAGTCAGTCTGAGTGTCGACCGGGCCAGAGTTCCTGGGAGTCTGGCCTTTGAGTACATAGAAGACCCCACAGTCCAGCGCATTGAACCCCTGTGGAGCATCACCAGGTAACACTGAGGAACACAGCACTGTGTGCTCACACATACCAGCCACATGTGTGCTGTGTTCATGTGGGTTTTTGCAATCTTGTTATGGCACACAGACCACAGCAAAGTTTGGACCTGTCTCACAAAAGCCACAGGTGTGGACTCGAGTCACATGACTTGGGCTCGAGTCAGACTCAAGTTAAAAAGTTAATGACATTAAAATCTAGTTGACAAAGTCAAAAAAGATGTGCAACTTCAGATGGACGTTTACACCAATGACCCGTGACTGCACCTGGACTTGAGCCTTTTGACATGAGAATACTTAATAGCTTCCCCAAAGGCCAAAGATTTAGGTGTGTAATTTAGGTGTGAAATATAAAACATGCAACAACTTAACTCTACTCTGGCTGCAGTATGATGTCTTAGTGTGTGGGATTTCTTCATATGGTCATCTACTACAGGAACACTACCTGCAAGTGTTTACATCACGTAGCCTACGCTGCTAAATGTAGCTACATGCTAACGCCTGGAAAGCATGTAAACTTGGCTGCCCATGTTGTTAATTTCTACCACTTTTCATATCATACTCCTGCTGGAACATGTCCAGTTGTGTTTAGATGCTTTTATTGGTGATTTTTTGCAGTAGAAAGTGCCACTACTCTTTGTTGCAGTCATTCCTCGGCTGCAATGACAGCCCAGAGACGCTGACACAGAAGAAACACTGACCTTTCAGGAGGGAGGGGCCTAAAGACACAGACGGAGCCTGCCTAGCTCTGTTGTTAAAATGGCATTACAGTTGATGAAACGCGCACTGTGACTTGTTTAGGCCTTGATTTTCAAAGTTTAGGACTTCAGACTTGAGTGCAAAGACTTGAGACTTAACTGTGACTTGCCAAACAATGACTTGGTCCCACCTCTGCTGAGTACTGCTCACTCAGAAAAGGTTGCAGCGTCACAATCAACAAATAATCCGTGCCTGCAAATTGCAAATACACCTGGCAGTCCTACAGGGCTCTCACATGCTTATGCGTCGCAAGTATGGTGATAGTCTTGATTAGAGGAACGTGTAATAATTAATGCAAGACAAAGTGATCTCATTTTGCAAATTGCAGCGTGCATGTTGCACATTTGATGAACCAGGCCCCTGGCTGATTGGAGTAGGTGTGAATGGGAGTTTGAGCTGCTCTCCATGTTGCACTGTTTTCTGTTTTCCTAATCGGTACACTCTTAATGCCATCAAATCCCAACCCATCCAGGGTTGTAAAACAAACACAGCGCACAAGTTGCGAATCTATTTCTGGGCAGTCAAACGTCAGCGGGTCTGTGTGGCAAACAAAGACGGGATGACGCACGTAAGCATAAGTAAATGTGTGTTGAGCAAAACATAGACAAGGACACTATCTGTCTGTCTATCTATCTTACCTCTTCCTTGACATCACATTTATTGTATAGTATTTTTTATATGGTAGATTTCCAGTGAAAATAAATGATATGAAAAACCTGTCCTGCTTACATATGGTAGCGTGCCCAGTACAGATTATCACGGTGCCAGGCAATCTGTGAGCTAGGCATTGATTCAGGTTAACAGGGAGAGTGATGCAAAGACGTGAGGTGTTGTGGTGCTCTGATATACCAAGGCTGTTCTACAATGTCAAATCAGTGAAGATGACTGATGTATACAAATGAGATTCTGCTATAAAATGTACTCTCAGTTGTGCTACATGTCATTGAAAAATGAACAAAGATGTTATACGTGTGAGTGTGATGCTGCTAATATTACAACAGAAGTGAATTTGCTGTGAAAATTTCCGTCGCAGCTGAAAGTTGTGTTACCTGTATTCCGCTAAATAAAAGATGGCACTTAATTTGGTTTCGGGTGGGATTACCCAGCACTACGTCCCTGCAGATTAGACTTCAGAGAGACACCCTGGCCCTCAGCCTAGTGACAGGAGGAGCTTTGTGGAGCTGCAATCAAGAGCCCTCATCATGAATGTGCAGTCCCACTATGTGGCCCTACAAGCTTAGGTACCCTTTGAAGTGTGAGAAGAGAAGGATTGGCACTCTGTCAGGCTGACTAGACTGGCCAGTTTTTTTTTTTTTTTTTTGGAAGCCATTTTTTTCCCTCTTACATTTTCTCTTATATTTCCCCCCTCTTTGTCTCCTTTTCTCTACTTTCTATACTCTACTTTTCTAAGATCACACTGCAGCAGCACAGGTTAGACAAAGATTAGAGAGTGTTGTTTATTTTAATCACATCTAGCACAGATATGTAAACAAGCAGCACCTGTATTCATGCTATGCCAGCCTCACAGTCATGGATGAATATAAAATAGCAGCCAGCTGGTTTGCCGTTTGATCTGGCTCTTCTGCCCAATAACAAAGAGCGGGCTACCTTGCCAGCTACAGTATACCTCCTCAAACTCACATTAATGCAGTTTCTCTGCAAAATGTGGGGTTTGCAAGTTAAAAAGATTGCTCTCTCTGCAGCCATCGCTTATTAAATCAGGGTGGATTGTGCTCTGCGTTCATATATAGGCTACCTGGAGCTGAAGTTGTGTGACTGTTTATGTCTGTGTGACTAATTATTCTTGTTGCTAATGAATCATCTTGTTCCTTTCTTCCAAACAGTGGACACACCACCCTGACAGTGACAGGAACCAACCTGGACGTAGTTCAGGAGCCGCGCGTCAGAGTCAAATATGCCGGCCATGAATCTGTCAACGTGAGTGTGACAACTGCTGATGTACTCCACTCAGATTCATTGATGGTGTTCACTCAAGCCGATGGAAATGTCACTGTGAAGTTGTTCTTTACAAACAGTCTGCTACAACTGTAAAAATGGAGATTTAGGGCTGTGCTCATTTTGCTACTCTTTGTTTTTACATAACAAGTGAAGTGTACGGTGGTTTACAACAGCTTTAATTATATCTAGTGGGAGAAACATGCTGCAGCTTCAGAAACGATGCCTGTAGACCGAATCTCCATGACTCCCCGCTAACCACAGTGATTGTTTTTCTATTTCTGTTGTCATTTTTCAACTGCAGTGTTTAAGGATATGTAGTTATAGACGGTGTTGCGACCTGTCCGACATTTCTGCTGTATTTCAAGGTGTCTACAGATATAACCAAGTTAAATTTAAGACCTTCTAAGACCTTTTCAATACCACCTTACATGATATTTAAGACTAAACCTGCTGTGGAAATACACATTATACTATATGTGTGTATGTAAGTGTGACACACGTGTAAATACTCTTTCCAAGTAAACACACCGATGTCAGTTCAAAATGAACAGTAAGGAAAAATGACAACAGTTGGGTGAGTTTAAGTTGAACGTGTTGAATGTAAAAAGGAAACAAAACCTCATCGCTGTCATTAATTTTATGTATTGTTGCAATATTCACAGAAATTCTGCAGGAAAAGTATTCTTCTTCTTCGGTCTGTCCAGTGATTGTGAACACTTATTGGGTCTGTCAGAGAAACCGGACAAACTGTCACAGTAATGTGACCGAAAATATTTAAGACCCCTCAAATCTGAATGTAAGAAAATTAAGGACTTTTTAAGGCCTTATATTAATAGTTTTAAGGACTTGTAGACACCTTGTATTTACTTTATGTGCTGTGTTACTTTGCTAGTGTCTTGAAAGTCTTAAGACCAACCAAAAAAAAATCTATATCAGTTCAAGTGTACATTATATTGGGAATATTTTCTCTGCATAATGTTACACCTTCTACCAATCAAGGCAGCAGTAGACCAGCAACTGCAATGTTTTGTAAAGTAAGATGACAGTTTCTGTCAACAGAGTCTATTATCTTTTAGATAATGGCTTCAGTCCCCTGTTGGAAAGGGCTGTCTGACAGCAAGGTATAGAGCTGGAAATATTCTAAATATAGCTTACACTT
>JAPZEB010000012.1:8055246-8066208 GCA_029783705.1 Chaetodon striatus
AGTTTAGTTTTAATTAACAACATTTTAGCAATAACACATGTGTTTAGAAAGTGCTGAGAATATTACTGGATAAATGAGGCTTGGATTATACTGCATGAGCGAAGTGATAGTTTGTAAACAGATGTTTTGATATAGTTTTGCTGTTGTTAAATGCAGAGCCCTTTTACTTCAGTGTATCCAGGATTTTCTCTGCTTTTGGATTCTTCATTCACCGACTGCATACTAGAATAAAAGTTTTCCATCTCAAATTCAGTGTTTCTCAAGGTGAGTAATTCATATGCAAATTGTAATTTTGGGGTGTGAAGTATTCCTTTAAATGACAAAATACAGGTAAAAATCAAGGTACTAAGCTCCCTGCAAAGAGAGAGGAGCATGGAAGAATATACAAAGGAAAAAAAATTGCCGCTCTATTCTGCCTAACTGCCATCTGACAGGAAGCAGTGATTCATGAGGACTCCAGTAGCAGAAATACTTAACAAGCTAACAGTCTAATGAATGTTTTACTGGGGTGACATGACTGCTGCTGTCCAGCTGTGGCTGCTGTAATGGGCACAGCACTGATTATTCTCTTCGGGTTTTCAGCAAAGCTCATCTTGAGTCACAGTGAGGGGCCAATTGCCCACCTCAACGCCCTGCTGTTTGAGCTGAATGTTTGATAGGGGTCTGGCAAGAAGGAAAGAGGGTAGGTAACAGGGAGGAAATGGGTTGATGGTGGGGGGAGGATGGGGCCAAAACAGGGACAGGGGGGACCCTGGGCACTGGGACTGGTATCAAGTTACAGGAGCATTTCTCAAGTATGTAAGATGTAGCTGTGGTGGCCCGGTTTACTTCTCTCAACTCTGTGTTGTTGCGACTTTTTTCTTTGTTTTGGAGGGTGGGGCTTGTTTTTTTTCGACAAGTCACTTAGCATACCTTCGCCAGTGGTTCCAGATGTGTGATTTACAGAGAGCATGAGAACAGCTAGCAACAGAGCTAACAAAAGTAAAGCAAAGATGCCCAAATTGCAGGGGCGGGGGGCTGGGTGCTTTCAGGACTCTGTGGAAGTGTAAAAGGTTTAAACGGATCCTGTGGTGTCTTCACCACTGGGATGGCTGTTGTTGATTGATGGCCTTGCTGAGCGGTGGGGGCTCAGGGCCACTGAAATGGATTAATACCATTTGCATAACAGTGGATCGCACTTTTTGTTTCGAGCATGATATTCTGCTCCGCAGTCTATCTCCATAAGCCTATTAAGGACCAGAGTGTCACCCTATTGTCAGCTATCACCTTTCATTGTGGAGTGGATTACCGCTGCCGTCCAGACAGGGTTCACAGCTCAAGCAAGCAGAGGACGAAATAATGAGCATTGACCACCAAAACTTATTCTGCAGAGCAACAACACACATCACACACACTGCAGCCTAATCATAGTGGATTCAAACATTGAAGGTGCCTATATAATGTATATGTAAACAGTGATTGGCATTTGAAGAATGCTGCACAGATTTTTTTTTAAATACACAACATCCCAACAAGACCCCATTCTCCTCCTTCCCTCCGTCTGCCTTGCTTCGTTTAGAGGGGTGGGGGCACAGAGGAAGGGTTAAAGTAGCCAGTGGAAGACAGGGTGTAGGGCTGGGCCTCAGTAAGGGAGGAGGGGGGGCTGTATAAAAACTGACAGAACACAAGTGGTGCTTTATCCACCCTGTCCCGCTCTGGGTAAGAGGAAACCCTTAACTGCTCTGGCTCAACCAGCTTCACCCTTTTTCTCCTTTTCTTTCCCTGCATTTTCACTCACGCCCGTCGAACGTGTGCACGCTCAGGACGAGAATGGCAGCATCATCTGCGCAGAGAACTAACGGGCCCTGCAAAATGTTGGCTTTGCTCCTCGTCGCCTCAGTCTTAAATGGTGAGTAGTAAAAAAGAAATACTCAATGCAAAGAGGGTCAACTTCTCAGAGATCGTATGGCCATCCACAGGGAGGGAGGGAGGGAGGGAGGGCCAGGAGGGGTGGGGTTGGGGTGGAGGGAGTGTTTGTTTGAATGGTCTTTGAGTTGAATCCAGGTTTTAACCCTACAACCTTTTTATTCTCTGGAATGCTAAGACACTATCTCTGCACTCAGAACGAAGCTTTGAGACTTTCTATGTTTTAAAGAAGGTTTGATGAAGATGTTTTCTCCTCCAGGATGCAGACAGAGAAACATTACTTTTGAGAACACCTTGGCAAACAAAGGGATCACTTTAGAGAGAAGGGTTTTAATTACATGGAGGCACAGCAAAGGTTAAAATGATGATTTGAAGTTAAGATCTTTAATCTGAACTTGTGAATTTACTGCTTAAATAGAACCTCCTACATATCTCAGCAGTTTCTTTCTTGCCTTTTACTATGTAGTTTTAAATATTTGTGAACCTTCCTCTGGTGGTATGTTTGCTATTTCACTGACCCGATTCCCACGATCTTCAAGGACTTTGAGAAATGTGTGTATTTATATTTAGCTTCGTAATGGGAGGCCAGTTGAAGCGTGCGTGCAAGAGAAGAGGGTGTGGAGTTTGGTTGTTAATGTGCGTTTCAAGCGTGGTTGTGTGGCCGATATAGTAGGGGCTTTATTGAGGCATCAGGCAGGACTGGTGCTGTTAAACGAAAGACGGCATGTGGCTCACATGGCAGAGCTCTAGACACAGTGTGAAACATTTTAAGAATTGTTTATCTGGCATTGAAAAACTTCATCTATTGTCTGCATTCAAAAAATCTTCACATCATTCTTAAGCCATCAGTAGGGTGCGGCCGACACAGATTCAGGTTGTGTTTTTGATTACAATCACATATGATTAACTTTTCAAATCATTTTTCCCCCAAAGCAAGTTCATTTTAAATTCCACTTTAGTTCAAGTCAAGTATAATTCAAAACTGATGAGAGGAAACACACAAAACAAAGAGCAAACAAGACAATGAAAGTCTGTTTTTCCAAATGTAAAAACTCTGCTCGCATGGTTGCTTAAGCATTAAGATAGAGATCAATCTGGACGTGTGACTGCATATGACTCCAGTTTTACCCCATTAATTGTCTGCAGTGGCAAGCAGATAATTGAGACAGATCATGTGGAGAGAAAAAGTATCTGTGAAACCTTTCAGATAGATGACTAGCTTCATTCTTCAATAGTGGTCGAGCCAAGTTTAAATCAAAACAAACACAAAGCAAGACTGAGATGTCACAAAAAAATGGAGCTGAGAATGAACCATAGCCATACTATCATCTGCAGAGCTCTCTGTTGTGGCTGGAAATGAACCCCACACTGAAATGCTTAATTCAAACCTTCTGTCTTGTTCATGGGATAAAGCTTATGGGAATGAGATCATCAGCGAGAGGCCGCTGCATCTGCTTTGGAAAATTAAACTGCCTTGACATGATTTCAACCTATAGATTCTGAACCAGAGGCAGCTAAACTTTTTACTCTGCTTTAGAGAAGAAAAAATAATCCTCCCTTGACGTGCGCTGTGACGTTTATCTTCCTCAAAATCACAAGTTGCTAAAACAAAGCAACTCAAAACATGTGATAAACCGCAGTTGGGCCAAATGTTTCTGTCAAAACAGATGAATTGCGATGGAGCAGATATCAGATGTAACACAGATGGGAAACAGAGCAAAGACAAAGAAGACCACTGAAGTTTAACAATATTTCAGCTGCAGGATGAACCACCTGTCTCATGACTCAGACAAAAATCCCTCTTGCAGAATTGTCTTGTCAACCAAGGAGATGGGAGCAGGGCAGTTATGTAAGCAGGGGAAAAGATAGGCTTACTGTACAACTTTACTGTGATGAGGTCAGAGCGGATTCACAGATGTTAGTGAGCGTAACGGTTGCCCAGACAACCTGGAGGGGGGTCGTGGTAGCAGAGGCTAAACAGGAGATGATCAGAAACACCAGGGGAAAACCCCTGGTGAGAATGTTTAGCAGACATCTTTTGGGAAAGCAGCGAGATGGTCAGATGAAGCAACGCAGAGGGACTGAAAGATGCTTCGATTGACTTTGCTGGCAGTGATATGACTGGAATGTCTCGTGCGTGGAAGATTGCAGTTCAAATATAAGAAAACTACACTTATGAACAATTTTCGTGATATAGCTTAAGCTGTGCCTGCGCTGTGAAGTGGTTTTAGGGAGGTTCTCCAGTTAAACCCTGCCCGATCTCACTGCCAACCTCAGAGCATGTAATTATGTAAATCATTGTTTGCGCAGTGCCCATTGAAGTAACGGATGCACCAAAGAATGTCAACAACAGAGTGTTCATTCCTCTCATGAAGAGAGAAGCACAGAGTGAGCCAAGTCAAATCGCAGTGTCAAGTAAGCCAGCGGTGGCAAGTAGACATCTGGGCACACACACACACACACATACACACGCTGGTACACAAGATCCTCATTCACATGGGATAGGGTTTTTCATCCGCTCTTAATGGGAGAAAGGCTGCTTTTCCACTCAGCTCTCTCGACAGCTCCGTCTTTGAACTTGTTCCAGCCTCTGTACTTTTAGGCTCTATTTACTCTATTCAAACACAATACGCGTTGACATGGTATAGCCAAACAAGCTGCTTTGTCAAACGGTATGCGCCCTGATCTATAAATCTGATACATGGAACGGAAGTCAAAGCCTGAAGATCAGATGGCAACACGTACTGTACTGTAACAACTCAAAATGAAAGCAACCGATGTTCAAAAGCAGAGAACAGTGTGTTTGCACATCCACTCTAGTTCGGCATCTTAATGGCCTATTATGGTTGTTTTTCACTACCATCCCTGGATGTGTGTGCAAGTAATTACACGGGTAGATTTTCTTGAAAGACAGAGTGTGCCTCAAATTCTCTCTGGACAAAATCAATGTTGAGCCTCTGAGCTATTGACGCCCAGATCTACCTCACTCTGCAACAGGATCTCCTACCAGTCTACCTGCGTACACTCAAACCAGACAGGCTCATTCAAGGTAATGCACCAGGCAATGAAACTGTAGTGGGCGATTGTGAGCGTGTGTGTGTGTGTTCAGAGGGGGGGTAATATAATGCTCTCAATTGAAAGCAGATGTCATGTTTCCTGATTGTGGTTCCACAGAAACAGGCGTCGTGCTCTTGATAAGGCGCTGCAGTGGCCTCGGGGTTGGGCTGGGTGAGCGCTGCAGCTGGGCAGCGCCGGGTGAAGTAAGTGCTGCTTCCACGGGCCTGATTGAAACCATGAGATCCAGTTGCTTTTCTGCCAGTAGAGAAGAATGAGCCGGGTTCTGTTATTAATCGCTGTGACAGGAACGACAGGGGAGGGGAGCGCAGTGTGTGTGAGTGTGGCGGGGGGGGTCAAGATAGTGGGGTCAGCAGTCTGTTGTTTCAAAGGGGGTAGAGTTGCAGAGCATGTTTAACCCTGAGGGACGAGGCTCCAATGTCACATTCCTCAGCACGCTCCTAACTCTCAAATTCAGATTGTTTAAGATATGACTTAAGATATGAAATTATGAAAACACTGAATGAACGACGCTTTCATTAACTAGAGAAAACAAAAATAGGGAACGACTTACGGGGCTAAATGAGATGAGGAAAAAAATCATCGCACATTTATTGGAGACACAACTGGAAGACATTTAACCCAACTTAATTATTATTCCGCCCCGCCATTCAGGAAAATAAATACTTAAATAGGCATAATTATGAGAGACCAGACTGACTATCTTAAAATGAAAAGGTATTACAGAGCAATTACACTCATTGTTTTGTCTCCACCTTCAGTTCTACTTTGAAAATCCATGTTGGGGTGAGTGCAGGAGGGCTGGCTGGAGGGGGTGTGTGCTCTTGGATCAAATTTCTATCCAATAGATGCCAGAGTGATGTCAGAGAGACTCTAAAGAGGTACTCTGACATTACAAATTTGAGGCACGTCCAGAGGCAGCAGAGGAAGGAAAATTACACTTGATGATAGTTCAATTAGATGTTTTTGAAAAATTTCTTCTGTATTATATCGCTCAGAAACACTGAAATAATTGGACGTCATGTGTTAGACTGTATAGAAGGCATACAGTCACATTGACAGAGAAAACCTTTATTGACCATTTCAAAATCTGACTTGAATACTGCTTGGAAAGCATAATGATTTTGGAATTGGCTTATATCGGTGGGTGTTAATCTGATGGCGATCATCCACCGTGCAAGTCCCAGAGCAGGGACGTTAGAGCCTCATATGGTGGGTCGTCCATGTAGACCTTTCCCACAGACCCCACTCATCTACACTATGCAAGACATACAGCAGTTTAAACAAACAGTATCCTGTAGACAGATACATAAGGAATATCTCCAGGACATGTAACAGTGAGAGAAAGAAGGAGGCATAATGTCTTCAGAGTGTTTATAGAAGCTGTCTGGGCTTGACAGACTCTCACACACTCAGTCACAACAGTTATATTCAGCTTCAAAAGCAGAAAATGGCTCTTGGCACTGGTCGATGCAAACTTCATTTGTGAATAGAAAGATTGAGATAAATTATATGGCTTCATTTAGAGATGGATTGTCTAGATTTCTAAAGATTATGTCATGTGATAACTACTGCATGCTGCATGTGGCAGCAAGATTGCAAGTAGAACCTCAATGAATGGGACAATGACTGTGTCTCTACCAAACACCTCTGGTTTAGTACCCTCAGCCCCTGTGTCCACCAAAGCATTTTTATTACAGTTGAAAACACCAGGCACTCCTCAGGAAAAGCTCGGCTGGAAGAGCTTGAGAGCAACACTATGGTTGCATCTAGTTGCTAAGATGAGGAATATCTGCAGAGGTAAAAAAGTCGGCACATGGTAGACCACGAAGGCTGACGCACGAAGGGAGAGAGGACAGATCTGCCAGTATAGAAAACATATGTATACACAGTATATTAACATATTCCTCCTCCATTGTTGCTGTTGTTCAGCACCTGTACATGTAAGACGTGACGGTTTGTCTTTGTGGTTTTTGTCCCACCCCTCCTCCAATGTGATTGGACGGCTGGCTAAAAAGTGACAGTGACAGGTGCAGCGTTTTACCCAAAGTTAAACATTTTTCAACTCTTGTTGCTCAGAAAAAAATGCTAAATGGGTGTTTAGCAAAAAAGCGACGCTCAATGTTTTGTCACACTGCTGCCATTTGTAGTGTAGCCTATATACACAGTGCCTCCATCACAAAGAATTTGAAAAATACACTAGCCTTAGGAAGAAATGCTCCTAACAAAAAAGGAACAGACTGCAGTGTCTGTCGCAATCAATGGAATATTTTAAAAAAAGGCAGGTTTGTGCATGGACTCCCTGTTGAGCAAGAATGCCGATTCTCTCTCGATCAATCAACAGACTACACTGTTTCTAGCTCCACCTTTTTGTACCTGATCAATGCGCTGGGTAACTCAACAAAAAACAAGACGTTATGGAGTTGTTCTATTGGTACGATTCAAAACTTGGACAAAGGAAACTCAAAAATAACGTCTCTCATGTTTAACAAACTGAACTGACCTGAGCTGCACAGTGGAAACAAGGATTTTGACACGGTGGTCCATCAGCGTGTACGGACCATTATCACCTCACCATGCCCCATTACCCTGCACAGGATTTTCCCCAACAGAAGCAGGGAGAGCCCAGGGGCCCAGGGGTGTAAGGCCATGTGTCTGGGGTCTGTCCCTCGTGAACATATAGCTCAGGACTTCTCTGAATGCCAGACTGAGACTCAAGGCCAAAGTCATGGCAGTGTCTACCCATTAAAATATCCAACAGCTGGTTCATGTTTCACATACAGGACTCACGATAGAGGGTGTACAGTGAATGATGTACTGTACAGTAGTTGCAGATGGATGGGGGCGTTGGCTGCATTCAGAAGTGGGCGTGCAAAGTTGCACAAAATCTTTGATTTGGAACAGTGAAACTAAACATGAAAAACTTTCTGTCCGTTAGAGGAACTAGAGCAAATCTGGTCAGTGAAGTTTCTTCCAGAGTTTCTATGCTTGAAGTCATTATAGGAGGCACAGGAGGCATGAATGTAAAGTTGTGCGGAGAAGACATTTGCCTTCATGTGGAACTTGTGCATGTTTAGCCATTACATACACCATGAAGCAGGCTTAAGAGACCCAGAGCAAGCATAGATTTCTAGGGCCATTGTAAGGAAAGTAGCTGTTACCATATGGCTCTTGGCATGCTGCTTTACATTACATTATATGTTAGGAGGTGTGAGGGCTGAAGCGAACATCTCACCTCGATGGATGCCTGGGATTAGCGTGCGTGACTAGGAAAGGGCGAGCGGACAGGGAGAGTTGGAGGGGGGGGGCGAGGGCGTTGAGCTGCAGCCTTGTCTTCTTCCAGAGCTTGCTACATTCCTCCATCCACAGTCCCAAGAGATGGGGGGTGCGGGGTGGAGCGTTTCAAGACCGCAGCCGTCACTCAGAGCAATCTGGTGGGAAAATCTTCAAGAGAGGAATGAAGTCAAGGCCCAGGCTGTAGAACATATGGAGTCAGGGCTGATTAGGTTTGTCGTGTTTGTGCAATGATAGCGAGACACACGACTGATGACTGATATCTTGGCCCGCTTTTAAGCATTACGCAAAGAGAAGGAATGAAAGACAAGTCTGTGAGGGTATCAGCGGTGATGTGAGGCTCAGGGGAGCTGTGAGCGTCTCTCATGTACAGTATGTATGTGTGCATTGGTTCAGTTACATCAGTGAATAATCACCTTTAGCTGTGGCTCCTGTTGAGTGCATGAGTGGAGGGCAGAGGGCAGCGAGGTGGTGATGGGCTCAGAGGTCACACTGTCAGAAGTGTGCGGACCTCATGCAGGAAACACGGCTGCAGCCAACACCCGGGACGCCGCTGTATTAATTACAGCACAAAGGTGCAGGTCAAGGCTACGGTTTCATCTCAAACGGAACAAGGAAGCTACTTGCAGCTCCTCTTTATACACTGTAAATAAATATTAAAAAAGCAGCAAAAGTTCATGATTATTATGAACAAGACTTGAAAAAAAATAGCTTGAAATTAATAATAACCAGACTTGAAGCTTTAGATCTACAATAAAAACAAAACAATAAAAGGCGGTCACCCAGACCACGCCGTACTGTTTCTGTAAATGTTGGTCATAAGTAGTAATTATACGCGGAGGTTTCATTCCATCTGGTCTGTCAGGGATGTTTGTTTGCGTGTAACGAGTGATGACTGGTCAGAGAGCTGGACACAGTTTATTGGCTGTCTCAGATAAAAAAGAAAACAGGCTGTGTTATTATGTCTGAAGCAAACATCATGTTTTGCCTTATGAGAATGTAGCAGCCAAGTTTTACAAGTGTGCTTTAGGTGCCATGACATCATTAGCACCAGACTAGTAAAACACATTTGCTTTTTTACCGTATGGATTTAAAATCCTCCCTAATCCTTAAAACTCAAACATATGCTGTAGGCTATGAGCAGGGGGATTGTGTTAAAATAAAGCCAATGTGGTTTTCTCCATTTTAAAAAGAGAAATGTGAATTAATTCCCAGTCACTCACCACAATATCTCCCCAATATCCCCTCAGAGAACGCCCCAAACCCCTAACTGTAACTGAAAACTAAACATACCCATCAGCCACACCATCATTCTTTAGACTTTTTCATTTTACAACAACACTGACACAGTTTTACCCCTCCAGTCCGCTACAAATCACCTGATGACAGAAAGTCATCACAGGGCTGAAACAACACATTTCAGCCTCCGCACACTCACACTCCTGTGTGTCACGTTTGTGTGAGGAAACCTGATTTATGGCCAAACATCTCACCCATTTTGAACCTCATCCTTTCCGGTAAAATAAACAGACGGACCACACAGAGACGGCTGAGGGATGGCAGCTGTAGGCTATAGGCTGAAGAGTAGGAGCCTAACAGACAGACTTAACAAGGTTAGGGAGTCCTTGACCTGTTGCTGCTCCACACCCATGCTAATGCTCCTAATGGTAAACCAGAGACAGGGGGGGGGTAGTGAGAGGCAACGTTCTGGCTCCATTGTGAAACTTGAGCCCTTTATTTTAGGTTTAACATGGGTATAGAAAGTGTAAAACAACCTGGTGGTCAGCAACTGCTGTGTCTTCTAATTTATCTGAACCAGTTATAAAGTGTAAACGTTTAGGCACAGTATGATGGACAGCTGCAGTGGACAGTTGCTGGCACTAAGCATGCCAAAATTAAAGACCTCCTTGGAGATGACTGCCCCACCTGCTAGCACAGGCCGGCACACACAGTGTTTACTCTGTACTCATGGCACCTGTCTGTCACAATGATTTATCTGAGGAAGTGAGCGGACATTTGTCACAGTGCCACCACTGTGTGAATCCTATGTGTGAAAATCTCAAGTAGTGACCAGAGACGACCATGAGGAGACAATAGGGTGTGACAGAGGTGGAAAAACAACTCATGCTGTACTAGGATGGCAAAAGGATGTAAGAAAACAGCATAATACCACTTTTCTACCAAAAGTTTTTAATACACATTTTTTCAATGTGGAAATACCCACTAAAAATAGACAACAGACTCCTCTCCCATTGCCAGAAGACCAGAGCTGTGTACAAGGTTCTGAAGTAGACAAGTATGCCTTTAAGTTTTTTTGTTGTTTGTTTTTTCCCCTGGTGTGTCACATTCAACATCACAGACATACCGCAAAACTGGGCTAGTAAACAGTAGAAAATGCATGGAGGCCATGTTGGTTACTTCTCTTTTATATCTTTTACTTATTCAGTCTGTCTTTCAAACTTTTGCTGATTAATTTGGAAGACTGTTTGAGCACTGCTTGACAGAGACAGGTGGTATTTTGTGGGTGTGCATCATTGTATCACACCAGAATAGAGGCAAAAATTTGTGTCTAGTATTTCCATCTCTGCAAATCATAGAGTATCTGAGCTGAAGCTGAAAAATACCAGACTACCTGAGAATTATGTGTACCACCAGGTAATGCTTACTGTAATCTTTCCCAGGAAATCC
>JAPZEB010000012.1:8094889-8108001 GCA_029783705.1 Chaetodon striatus
GGTAGTGTGGTTGCATTGGGGCCCATGGGATGGGGGGAACATATAGAGTTGTAGTTCCCAACTTATGGGTCCCAGTCCAAAAGTAGGCCGCAGGTCCATTCTGAATGGACCGCAAGTGACTTGCTAACATGAACTTTGTAAAAAAAACACACTTTATTTTGAAGTACAGTGCATTTCCAGCACAGGGCTTTTATTTTGAAGTGCTACAGAGTGAGTGAATAACGAACAGTTACTTGACAGAGACAGCAAACTAGCTTGAGACATGGCCGCACACAAGTATGATGCTGAATATATTAAACTGTTAAATTTGTCTGTGTTCAAACAAGAACTCGTGAAATTACTGACTTTTTAAAATCTGCTGTTATTTTCCCTATCTTTGCCTATAAGGTGACCTTGAGTGTAATGAAAGGCACCACAACAGATATATAATCACTAGTTTAGATGCAAACTAGCGCGGGCCCTGGGGCCTGTCGTAAATACCTTACGTCAGGATGACAAGCACTTAGACGACAGTTTCACATGCTAACACCATCATCAGGTCAGATTTATAATTTGTCAATACTTTGGTTTATGACAAAATATCTTTCAAACTAATGATATCCCCATCATGTGTTTGTGTTTATTGCTAATCAGCAAATGTTTACAAGCTACACACATTGAACTAAGATGTGCCGGCATTTAGCTCAAAGTACCCAAATACAGCCTCACAGCCACCAGTATGACTGTAGACTCTGTCTTGTTTCAATGTGTTAGCTGTCTCCTCTCAAGACTTTTCAACATCTGCTGGCTGTCTGTGGCTCTTGGCTTCAAGCTGAATTATTCCAAGACACAGATCCTCAGAAACAGTTTCTGAATATGAACGTTCATGTTTAGAAAAGGCAAAATTGTTTCTCGAAAGAGCTGGGCACTGTGGTTTTTGACAAATGTTTATCAATCTGGATTTTTAGGGAACTACTTTCAGCAGTGAATCCATCACAATATTAATTCATTACACCAAGATGGTAGATCTGCACAAAAACAAAAAAAGAAACCAAATGTCTGTGGTTTTTGTAATGAAGGAATATATCATCCAATGAGTATGGCTCAGGGATGTGCTTTTAATAGTTCTCAGACGACAATAAATTCACAAAAAAAACATAAAAAATGTCGGTGGCCATAAGAGCTCAAAGCTAATCACAAGTGGTGTCGGAAAATGACCCAATTTTTATTTTAACATTGTGACGGCAGGTCTCAGATATTAGTAGAGATATCTGCTGTTAACCTAGCGTTAGCTTGTAGCTTATATTACTATCACAATGACGGATAGCCAACAAGTGTGTCCCAGCCACGTGCATCACTTTTTGGTGTCTTCTGAAAACAATTTCCGTTGTGTCGAGTTTCTTGCAGCACATTTCTGTATTTGCAGCACACCTATTTACTGTGCATTGTTTTCATGTGTCTTCAGATTGGTGAAGATGGTTGATTATTTGCTTGTTTTGTGTCTATTTGCACGTGTTTTCTTCATTTGAAGTGTGTTGAGCTTTCAGGACCAACATATAAAATACCTCTTAGTTAGATAAATTTGTTATTGTTTTTTTTTTGTTTGTTTGTTTGTTTGTTTTCATGGGATGTGTATCTTTATTTGTTTAAGGAATTAGTGTTATTATTGTTAGTATCTCCCCTTTTTTGAGACTAATGAAAACAATAATACCTTCTTGTTTTGATTATTTTTTTATCATGTTCTGCTTGTTTTTATATATGCAATACTTTTTTATCTTATATATCTTAAGTTTGTTATGTATGATGTATCTTAACCACACTGAGCTTATGCGTCATATAAAATGTGCTATATAAATTAAGTTGACTTGATTTTTAAAAATCTGCAGACATATGGATGCAGCTCCAACATAAAGAACCACCATAAATGCTTTTTTTTTTTTCCTTTCTGGGGGGGCTGGCTTTGTAGGATGGTTGAAGACTTCTACAAAGACAACCACTGTTGTCGAGGTTTCTCTGAAAAAAAAAAAAAAAAAGTCAAACCCCTGCTCTCTCTCTGTTAATACACTGTCTGTCCACATAACTAAGATGAATAACTCTGATGATGAGTGCATATCCTGTTTATGACCATGTGTTTCACAAGTTCATCTTCGCTCCAGCTCCAGCTCAATCACACACACTGAAGTAAACTATAAAATCAGACCAGGAATGATTTAGTCCTTTTGAAGTAGAAACAAGAAATCCTCTCTTTTGATCCCAAAAAGGGACACTTGAAGCCTCTGGCACTACAACAGACCAGGGTACAATGAAACAGTGTAACCACATTTTATTATGGGGATTTTCTCCGTGCTGGTCCACACCCCTGCCAGGATAATAGCTTGGTCCTTCACTGCCGCCATGGCTGTGAATGCAACCATTGAGTTTCTCCTTTAAGGCACGAAAATGGCTTCTTTGTAAAACTGCTACTTTGTGAAACGTTAACAATTCTTCAACGTGAGCTTCAAGGTTGTTTTTTAATAGAGGCCTTTTAAATAATTTGTCGTGCCTCAAAACGCAGCACAAAAAGAACTTGTATTTGACATTTTCTTTGTAAAATCTTTCAGACCTGGTAATTATAGTTTGATATGATTTTTTCTTTCAACAATAGCTGCATTAGTAACACCAGCATTCTCTCCTAATATTTATTAAATGAACGATTAACAAGCTTTTACATGCTTCTGCTCCACTGGCACAATGAGCCCATTCACTCAGTTACACATTCCAGGTCAAAAACATTGTGATCACTTTCCTGAAAATTCCCCCTCACACTTCATAGGGTAGTTAGTGTCACATTGTTCATAGGTGCTCTGCTGGATTCCTCTCCCATGAAAGAAGGTTTCCCCATCATTTAGCACAGCGAAACGAGCCCCAGAACAATAGACAATGACAAAAAGAAAGTCAGGGGGTGAAGAATGCAGCTGATTGTATCTTTATCAGTCGCCATTTCTGTCTGCAGACTGAATTAACCGCATTGTGCGCCTTCTTGAATCACCTTTTCATGAGTCTGTCCTAACAAAACAGCACATCAATAACATGCAAACTTTTGGCCCAAAGACTTCCCCATCACTCCAAACTATAATGATTTTGCAAAAGATAAAAAAAATAAATAAATAAACAAAAATATTGCAACACATGGAGGCAATGTTAAAGAGTTTATTCCAGTTTATATCATAAATAACGTACAAAATAGCAACACTATAGTGGCATGAAAAAATATTTACAGTTGTTAAAATAGGGTGGCAATAAAAAAGTGCATTTCATCAGTGGACGTTGATTTAAATTATGATACTCTTACAGATCTGATTATCTGCCATTTGAAGTGCAATAGCATTAAAGTGAGTTATCGTTTTCCCCGTCGACTCGGAGAGACGCTGCTACAGTTTTATGGCCCGTCCCTCCCGGGTCACAGATGCTCTTTAATAGATCGGCGCGGTTCCATTTGAAGAGCTGGTGTTGACAAGAAATAAAGAGATGTTTAGTTAAAGATTCATTCATACAGTGGTGCAAAAAAGGAAAACAGCAAATTATTCATGTTTCTTGACTTCATGTGTTATATCTACTTCATGTTCCCACTTTAAGGTCCAGTGTGTAGGATTTGGGGGGGGGTCTACTGGCAGATATGGAATATAATATAATAAGTTTATTTAGTGTACAATCACCTAAAGATAGGTTGTGTTTTTGTTACCTTGAATTGAGTCATTTAGCTGCATAGAAAACACGTCCTCATCTACAGAGATTGCCGTGTTGCACCTCCATTTTCTACAGTAGCCCAGAACGGACAAACCCAACACTGACTCTAGATTGGGCGATTCATGTTTTTGCGTCAGCCACCGTAGTTAGCAGCCTCTCCACGACGAGAGTGATGGAAAAAGAAGGAGGACTTTCTTTATGCTAAATCCATTCACTTATCTCTCTCTATCCCACTCCCACCGCTTCCACCGATCAGCTAACTATGGCTGTTCCCTCCCCCAGTTAGCCAAGCAAACTTTGCCACGATCTCCTGCACCCACTCATGTTGCTGCTGCTGAACATTAAATCTGTTCTCCTCC
Organism: Chaetodon striatus; assembly: GCA_029783705.1. Classification (NCBI taxonomy): domain Eukaryota; kingdom Metazoa; phylum Chordata; class Actinopteri; order Chaetodontiformes; family Chaetodontidae; genus Chaetodon; species Chaetodon striatus. The sequence continues at coordinate 8,098,954 of JAPZEB010000012.1, forward strand.
CTGCTGCTGTCAGCTGACATTTTAGGCGGCATTTTCGCATCCTCCTCCACCCAAGTCACCTCCAGTCACCTTTTACAGAGCCAAAGACGAGCTTATCAAAAGCCCACTCCTCTTCACATTCAGATCCTCAGCTCCCTCTTTATCTCATCTCGTCACCACCATTATTACCAGTGTCTAGACTCCATAGGGGGGATACCTAATCTATTACGTCTTTACCACCCTCCTAGAATAGATGACATCATGATGGGGAATAATCGCCAAAGATCTTTCACATTTCTCATACTTATGTGCACATGTAAATAAATATTCTTTTCTCCAAGAACAAGTCTCCTCTGTCTAAACATGACACGGCTTTGTTCTGTTTTTTTACCCCTATAAAATTCCAGGTCTGTTTGTTTTGGATAGGAGGAGACCTCTGCAGAATATTGAGCTCACGGTAAAATCATCCTGAACGTCTGGAGCATCTGTAGCACGCATTAAGTTATCAGAGAAAAAAGATAAGACACATAGCAGGCGCTGGGCAAGCAGCCCGTCTGTGATGTGCCAAACAGCGCTGGAGAAAGATTGATTTGTAACGTGAAACTGTTTTATTGAGTCTATTAACTATTTTTTAATCACCTGGTCCACTGCAAGTTGGACTGCCATGTTTCTACAGTAGCCCAGAACAAACAGCTTCCAGTTTGTTTTGTCGAGAGAGACCTCTGCAGATAATTTGGCTCCCGGTATAAACCTCCTTGACAATAAACACTGAAGGAATTCTAACCGGGAGAAGTTTCAGATGGTTTCAATCTGCAATCCTTGCTGCTACTCGCTACCACTAAATCCCCCTAATTCTTACACACTACTCCTTTAAAAACTGTACAGCAGCTTCTTCCTGGGGAGTTAAATGAACAAATAAACAATTCTTAGATATAGTTTGAAGGTATTTGGGTTGTTTTATGGCAATGACTCTTAACAACAGTAAATACAGAGGAATTGACAGGTACCTTAGTCAGGCATCTAAAGATTTTGGAACTGTAATAACTCCGGCTTCAGGTCTTCTCTGGTGTCATACGAGCTATGATGTCATCAAATAAGGAATTTGTGTCAGAATTGTTGAGTTTTTATGTTAACTTTAATGTAATGTTAATTTCATTAGTTCACCAAATGGTGGTTTTTTTTCGCATACTTCATTAGTATTCTGAAGTGTTAGTGTTAGTCATTGCAACTTTGAGACAATGATTTTTTTTTTTGTAAAAGAAGCTTTAACTTTGGCTTAATAAAGTATGTTAAAGCGTGCATATGATTATATGAGAGATTCATGTTTAAGGAAAATTTCTCTGGCTGAGTCGGAGATATTTGATTTGTCAAAAGTGAATTTCACAAGATCAATGTAAAGTTGTGTCAGAGTTAAAAGCTTTAAGGATCTTAGTCTCTGGATATATTTCTTTAGATCCAATTTAGGTAACAAGAATGTCTGACAAAAAAAATGCAAAATAGCCTGTTTCCTGTCCAGTTTTGTTTTTTAACTTGATTATTAAAGACTTCCTGATTCATTCCAACCTGAGGGGCTTTTTTTTGTTGTTATTCTGATTTCTATGTCATAGCTGCTTTTCTTAAAGGATTTCCTGTTGACTTCCCTCATTCCTCAGCACAACTCCGGAAACACGGACATCTAGATTTCCTTAAACTGTTCAGAAACTACAAAGCAACTGTGAACCTGCTGCAGGGTTAGCTTAGTACGAGTTACTGCGTATTACTTCACTGCATGCTGTATTTTTTCACAGAAATCTGTGCTTATGTTGACCTGTAGGTTACTTTACTTTGGTGTAAACATCAAAAGGTAAAAAAGAGCAGGCGATGCAAAGAGGAAAAGTAACAGAGGGATAAAAGGCATAATCAGGTAGGACTCATGCATTAAAGAGTTCAGGGTAAAATACTGGAGCTCACCCTTTTCTCTTCAGAAGAAACTTGTGTACAAAGACTGCGAGTACACACACAGCTGTAAAGACAAAGAAGTTATTCTACTTTGTATTTCAACTGCAAAATTAGCAAAAAGTAAAAAAGTAAAGAAAAATTGTACATTACCTAATGAAACGCAAACCACACTGACTATAACAGGCGTATATCCTGAAAGACACGTGCAAATTTTAATACAGACCCAAAATAATGACCCATGTTAACATCTTAATAGTACTGGGGCTCAGTAACTTACCAACATCCTCGTTGGTATCTATAGCCCCATCGTGCTTGTCTGTAAGTATAAAATAGTATCATTAGTATGCACACTATTTAAAGGACAAGAGGAGTGACTCAGGCAAAAAGAAATATTACAACACACACACAGAAAAGTCTGTTACAAACTGAGCATCTCTTTTACTGATTGAAATTGCTTTGCTGTGTCTGTTTTTGTTGGTGGAAAAAGTCCTGTGTGTTGCTTCAGCTCATTCATCTCAGTGTCTCCAAGTTGGATCAGTAAAGGGGAAAAAGACCATAATCATTAATGTATTAACTTGCACAGGGAGTGGGGGAGGGAGACATGTCTGCAAATATTATGAGACAGGTCCTCTTGGTCAGTAACATAAAACCATTATTGTCTGTGTTGCAAACACTAATATTTACAAGGCAAACTTAGAGCTGTAGATTACAGTGTTAAAGGAATAGTTTGACATTTTTAGGGAGAAAAATGTACACAAGCTTTCTAGTGGAGACTCAAATGAGAGGACTGATATCACTCTCATATGTGTCTGTTAAATAAGAAGCAATAACCAGCAGCTGGTTAGCTTAGCTTAGCTTAGCTTAGCTTAGCATAAGGACTGGAAACAGGGATAAACAGGTAGCCTGGTATTCCCCTCCCAGCACCTCTGAAACTCACTAATTAACATCTGCTTTGTTTAATATGTGCAAAGTGTAAAAACAATTTCCTACTTCATGGGGGTTATGTGCTGGATTATATCTTGGCTGTGAGCAGTAGCTTCCTGGAATTTTTACTGGTTGCCTGGCAACTGCTCAGAGCCAAGAAACAGCCCAGCACATTGCCCCCCAATAAAATGGCAAATTGTTGTTTTTACACTTCAGTTCATCAACTAACTCTCTGCCAAGAAGTGAATAAGCTTATCCCAAAATGTCAAATTACTCATTAAAGGGGAACTATGCCCATTTTCCAAATTTATCCATGTTATTCATATCATCTAAGACAGTCCAAAAAAGTAAGTTAACATAAACAACTCCCTGGTAAATGAAAAAGCTTGAGTGCTAAAACTCAGACATGTGATGTCGTCAGGTACAAAGTCTGGAACTGCTCCACTGACAGTGAACTGGGAAACATGATATAGATGACAATGAGAGCACACAGGGGGATGTTGGCTGGTCTGAGCTTGACTCAAGACAGCTGATGGTGTCACCTGCAACTCAGCTGGTCAAATCGCTGGCAGCAGGTTTCAGAAAGTAAGGCACATCGCCTGTTTCTACAGCCAATCAGCTTGTGGTTAAGTCCGCTGGTCAAGTCAAAATGACCACAGACGGTGTGTTCGCTTGCTGCAAATCAGAACAGAAGTACAGAGAATTGTTGCATAGAGATGATACACCATCTCATCTACATGCATTGGTGTGAACCAGCAGGTTTTTAAAACGCTGCAGAATGTCACATTGCAAATAGTTTCCCTGTTTCAACTCGTTTGTCGCAAATCGTTGGTCTAAACTGGGCTTTACAGTTTAATAAACAAGTTTGTCGACTTCACACATCTCCGCAGTTCCAATCAACTGCTAGTTGTCTTCCCAGAATTGACTGTTGTTGTCAGCGCAACGTGATCGTGATTCGGTCTATATGGGTATATTTTCTGTTGCCAAACTGAGAACACTAGATTAGAAATAAAAGAGTCTGGAGCTGTCTGTGGAGCAGCTCCAGACTTTATACCTTGGGACATCACAACATTGAGACTTTCCTCTCTGGTTTCTGGCTTTGAGAAAGCAGCTCATGTTCACAAATATTGATTGGACTTTCCAGGGCCATGGAAATAACATATTGGTATTCTCAATTTAGGTGGTGTTCCCCTTTAAATCAATGTCTACAACCAAATTACTAAGAATCCCTTTCAGTGAGTTCTGAGCACAGCGGACCTGTGTGATGGTTTAGAGTCAGCTGACCACACTGATGAGAATGATGTTCATATTCCCTGTAAATGCTTCTGTATATCTAAGTGCAGCTCAGACGTCATTATATTTTTATGACTGCGCTGCCTGTAATTTCCACTGCTATCCATCATTTAGCCATCATGCCCAGTTTCAAAGTACTAAATCTCGTGTTTGACTTACAGAACGCTTTCACTTTCCTCAAACTATACTTTACTTTTTTTTTTCCATCCCACAGTGATGATACAAAATCTTTCTTCCCTCCACTGAAACAACTGGGTAACAAGCTGAAATAACAAATAACAAACCAAGTAGACCTCAAACACACACAGTTAAGAAGTCTACAGTTGTCTACAAGTTAAGAGGTACATTATAATCTAACTGGAGTCTTCTGAGGGTTGCTTTGGAGGCACAGTAAAAATCCAAGATTCAAACGCGACAGCTCTTTCATGAAATTGCTCAATACCTTGAAATGGAGACGACGTCGTTGATGCTACAGTGGTTGTGCTAGCTTTACCCTCAGTTGTCAAAGTGTCTCTGCCACCTTTGAACAGAGCAATCAGAGTGATTCTTAGTTCTTTTCCAGCTTGGACGGAATAAAAGTGATTTGTCAAGCTGAGAAGCAATTTCTGAGAGGCATGCAGCATGCACATAATCCATTCATGCTGCCAAGTGCTGTGCCTAAAAGGATTTCAACTTAATTACATGCCGATGGAGACATTTTTCTGTACCTTGTAGTGAAGGTGAGACAGTCTGTGTTGCAGTGGCAACAGTTTTATCTCTGTGAGCTGTGGGTGTAGCAGATGAGTCTGTGGAAGTGGATATTTCTGTGGAAAATAATAATTGTCAAAAAAGAAAAAAAATCCACCCATAAAGGGAAGTCTTAAGGGGACAGTTCACCCCTAAATAAAGTATACATATTTGTCCCTTTACCTGAAGTGCTGTTTATCAAATAGATTGTTTTGATGTGAGTTGCAGTCAGAGATATCGACCAAAGAGTTGTCTACCTTCTTTAGAATATAATAGAACTGTATTTTGTCTTTCCAGAAATCATGACCCAGTTACTGAAGATAATCCACAGACCCTGTTGTGAACAGTTTCATGTAGGAACTATTTTCTTTCTATCTAACTACACCCACATACCGAATCACCGTACAGAAGGAAGCATGCATCCTCTCATGGACGACAGGCTTGCGTTCATGACAGCTTGAGATGTAAACATTATTGGCGCCCACCTCGGCTGAGCTGTAACATTAGGTAGCTCAGTGGTGCTAGGTGAACTAGATGTAGATGCACACTTCCTTCTGCACTGTGATACAGTTGGCGGATGTAGCTTAGTAGAAAGAAAATAGTGCCTGCATAAAACTGCTAACAATAAGGTCTGTGAATTATCTTGAGTAACCAGGTCATGATTTCTGCAAAGAGACATTGCTGTTGTCTGTTTTGTGCACTTTGAGCACCACAAGCTGAGTGCCATCTTGTTCCATTATATTCAAGAGAAAGCAGACATCTCTACAGCCGATATCTCCAACTCTGCAATCGCACGTCTCAATCCGACGCCCGGGCAGTGACTTGCGGCATCAGAAACCAACGAAAAATGTGTTGGCAACTTCAACCAAAACAATCTAGATTGATAAATAGCTCTACAGGTAAGAGGAAACATATGTATTTTTGATCTTGAGGTGAACTGTTCCTTTAAATACTGGATTCCCTGTGTAGAGGGAGGCGGGGTAAAAATGAATAAATATGTAGCAGTTATTATCTTTCTATATATTTATATACCTTGTGTTGGAGATGTAGGTGCTGGGGTTGCCATTGTGGTTGTAACTGTACCTTCTGTTGTTCCACCTACTGAATAAGAAAACTACTAAATTTATCTGGGTTTAAAATCATTCATCAGCCATTTATGAGAGTGGTGGTGGAGCATGCATACAGATTTCTGTTTACATGCAGAATGTGCCGTCCCTACAAATTACAGTCATGCATCACTAACATGCCTCTTGATGCATTCTCTGTGCCTTGTAGTAGAAACCAACACTCAATTTTGTGTTAGAAGGAGAACAACTTTGACCACTGACCAACTCTTAAAAGAAAGATTGCTTTTTAGTCAACACACTGAAGCAGTTAAGGACAGCATGAATGTGGCAGTTAGAAAGCAAACATCTTAGAGTGAGCACAGAAATGAATGGTGAATAGAAACATGTTGTAACGCTTGAATACTGCTTCATACTGTAAGAGAGCTGGGATTAGAGTGGGGAGAGGGAGTCTGAGTGATGATGTTTAAACTTGAAAGCAGGGTGTTCAATGCCGAGTGTCCTCAGTGACACCATGGTAACACTTACAGTATGTGAGCTGTATTTAATTGAATCAGTATATTATAGATAAACACTTCATTTGGGTGCTGAAAAAGCACACTGCAGCTGGCTACTGATCTCACAGGCCTCTGTTTATGCCCATTAAGGACTGGAACGATATGACCACGCCCGTGGTTTCGCATGTTTTAGCCCGTTAACTTCAAGTTATGCACATATAACACGACAACATGTCAAAGCATGACAGAAGTTTCTTAACTGATTTATTATGTCAGGCAGCCACCATTTTAATGTGATTAACCACAGTATGAAAATCAACAGGGAGAGCTTTGAAACTTGCTTAAAGGGACAGTTCACCCCCAAATCAACAATACATATTTTTCCTCTTACCTGTAGTGCTGTTTATCAGTCTAGATTGTTTTGAAGTGAATTGTGGAGTTTTGGAGATATTGGACATAAAGATGTCTACCTTCTCTTAAATATAGTGAAACTAGATGGCACTCGGCTTGTGGTGCTCAAAGTGCCAAAGAAGCATATTTGAAATCTCAACAGCGATGTCTTTTTCAAGAAATCATGACCTGATTACTCAAGATAATCCACAGACCTCACTGTGAGCAGTTTCAGGTAGGAACTACTTTATTTCTACTGACATACACCCGCCAACTGTATCACTGCGTGCAGATAAAAGCATGCATCTACTTGATAGTGCTAGCTCACCTAAGCTAGCTAACATACAACTCAGCCTATGAGGATGACATTAAAGTTTACATCTTGCACTGTCACCAGCACGTGTCTCTTGTCGATGAGTAGCAGTGATATGATTAAAGGGTGTAGTTTAGAACAAAGAAAATAGTTCCTGAGTAATCGCGTCCTGTTTTCTACATTGCTGTAGAGTTTTTCAAATGCACTTTGAGCACCACAAGCCGAGTGCCATCTAGTCTCATTATATTCAAGAGAAGGCAGACATCTCTACGGCCGATATCCCCAACACTCTGCAACTCACACCAAAACAATCTAGACTGATAAACAGCACTACAGGTGGGAGGAAAAACATATATTTTTGATTTTGGGTTGAACCGTCCCTTTAAGACTTTGCTTCATAGATATAGATTTGAAAACAGTAATTATTTTCCACAGAAGCCTCCCTTTCTATAGAACTATCTACCACACCCACAGCTCACAGAGATAAATCTGTCGCAACACGTGCAAGTTTCAAGTTAAGCAAGTTTCAAAGCTCTCCTTGATGATTTTCATACGGTAGTGAAACACATTAAAAAATGGCTACTGCCTGTAACGTAATAAATCAGCTGGAAAACCTCTGTTATGCTTTGATATGTTGCTGTGTAATGTATGCATGACTTAAAGTTAATGTAGTGAAACATGTGAAACCACAGGCATGGCTGTAACTTTGCATGTATTCTTGATTTGGAGTGAACTGGCCCTTTAAGACTTGGCTGGTCAGGGCGACAACAACACTGACATCTGAGACATGACAGTGACAGATATGAAATCTGAGAAATGTTTAAATTCACATTGTCTTTTTCAATATTAGCATGTTGTTCTTAGTTTTATTTTCAGACAATACACTCTAGCTAATGAATGCAACATTAAAGTTACATATACATATATATATATATATATAAATAAATGTCCTTGAACACACCAACCTGTGATCAGTTTTCTCATAAATGTTTCATCATACAGTGTGAACATAACAAAAGATAAGGAAATACATATTCACTGTGATCATTTACTGTACATCTCAGGTCAGTGCCCGCAAGCTGATTTTCATATCACATTGAAATGGATGTGAACCAATGGCTGCATAAAAGACTTCCAGTCTTCTATCTACAAGCTTAGTGTGTGGTTTGAGAGTGGTCAGTAATGTAAAGAGTTTATGTAATGAATGGGTTAAAGCATGCAAAACTACCTGTGTGGTCCTGAAACATCTTAAACAATACTTGTTATGTATGAAGCTTTATCCACTTCAGCCTGCCTCTCATTAGTGTAAACAGATGGAAGTCAGACACATGGCTGGAGTGTGCTTACCTTCGCACGCAGGAGCCTGAGAGTCATATTGACCAGTTTCGCTGCACATGATAAAGTCTTTCCCAACAAGGGTGTAGCCTTCGTTGCAAACGTACGATATGGTTTCTCCATATTTTGGGTCATCTTGAGAATCCCATGAGTTTCTGCCATTGGTCACGTTAGCAGGTTTGTCACATGTTACAACTGAGGAAGCAGAAAAACAGGTGTTTTTACACATTCTTATAACAAAATAGTTAAAAATGAAAACAAATAATCTTACAAAAGTTCATAGAATAAGTTGAATGCTGGAAAAGAAAACCCAAAATTTCTGATGAAGATTGGAGAGCAGCTTTGACCACATGCCTAAAGTTAATACAGTAAAAATGATTAATGCGGACAAATGTCACACCGGGAGAATTAAACCAATACAAGAAAAACATACCAGACACATGAACAAAACGTAAAGAAAAGACAGGAACATTCTTTGGCAATGTATTTGGCAATGCAGAAAGAGAAAATGTTCTGGGGAGAGGTACGAGTTACAATTGAGATGATCACTTAAAAAAAAAAAAAAAAAAAAAAAAAAAAAAAAAAAAAC
>JAPZEB010000012.1:8115978-8126721 GCA_029783705.1 Chaetodon striatus
TTTGATATCATGATTGACAGCTGTGTGTGCCAACCAGTGTGCTCGCAATCAATGACGCCATTTGCTCTTGGGTCAGACAGCGAGAACTCAATACCAGATGACAGATGGAAAGATGGCAGCGGCCATATCCAGGATTTTTTTTTGGCTTCATTTTTGTACAGTGGAAGGAAGTGGGGACATGTTGTCCATCTTTATACACAGTTATAGTGCATACATAAGCATGTTGACGGCCATCCAGACACGACAAAGAGAGCTGGCAGTGCCCTTAATAATGTTACGTCATCATTTATTTGCTGAATCTGTTTCCCTTGCACTCAGTCATATTTACTTTTTATCAACCTACTTTTCCTCGTTCCCCCAAAAGATTGTTGTAATATTTTGAGATTTTTTTTCCAAAGTTTTGGCGTTTCCACTCAGGCTCTTTATGCGCAAAATTAAAAACACACACATAAAAACAGTTGGATGAAACACAGCTATCTACAACATCTTTCCCAGTTGATTCATTATGTAAGAATTACAAGTTAAGTTAATTCATGAGTTTTAGTAATTTGCTAAAAATAGTTAACTATTCATTCATTTATGTTCACAGTTGTTATAAACATGTTAAAATATTCACAGCAGCATTGTTAACACAGTTTGATAATGTGCTGGATCTGCCTCAGTAATTCTCACACACATTTACCTGAGTCCAAGTCCTCCTAGCTTCTCATTGGTTAGTGAAGAGACATGTGACCCATAACAAGGAAGTATAACCAGGAAATGTTGTTGTGAAGCTGCTAAAGAATAGTTAAGTGCTGCATAACAGAATATACATCTTCATCCTGCTGTTTACTCTCAACAAAAGTGACCCAAACACCACACATCGAACCCTCACGATAAAATTATGAAGCAGTTCAAGACTTCATATTTGATGACATCACAAATTTGAGTTTTAGCAGTCTAGTTTTTGGGATTTGGGACAAACTTGATCATGTTTATTCATGTTTTTGGATGGTCACATACCAAAGGAATAACATATGAATTTTGAAAGTGGGTGTAGTTCCCCTTAAAGCTTTTACATAAACTGACAGTAAGCACTGCACCACGAGTCTGACACAGTAAAAACAGGCTTTGTGTGTGTGTTGGGTTGTGGACCAACACCAGCCGAAGAAGTACTGATTATGCTGCAAATCTAAATAAGAGAAGAATAATAATTTATGCCTACTTACATCTCTAACATTCAATAAAGCTAAGCTATAAAATCAGCAACTGCTTCATACCTTTTTAGATTATGGCTGCACAAACCGCAAAGAAATATATCTTCTCAGACTGCTGCAGACTGTCATGGTTTTCAGACGTAACAGGTACCAACCTTAAGATTAAAAATGAATCTTTTGTCTAAATAAGTAAGATGTATCAGCCAGGGACCCTGCAGCTAATTCGATTTTCATTTACAACAACTTAAAAGATCCTGCACAAGATAAACTGACAAGAACAAATATGTACCGTAGAGCCTTTGGCAAACAGCTTTTAATTACTGTTCTGCAGTAACACCTGTTTGAGGTATTTGTGATTCAGTGTGTGCCGTTCGTTCGTGTGTTTAGGCTTCATTTGTGTTCTAATTTCATACACGGCCACATGATTCATGCCTGCTTCTGAAATATGGAAATATGGACGTGATGCATATGTGGCATAAGATGCCTCTGAGCTTTCTCCTGTAATTGAAAAAGCATCTACCTCGTGCGGTGAAGCTCTGCCGAGAAAAGCAGTCGGCTACCATGACAACTGGAAATCTGCCATAGTAACAGCGGCTTATGCTGCTTTGTCATACGAAAGGGCAGCATTGTTGGACCGCAATGAGAAACAAATTAATCTAAATATGACACCTAGGTGATTATACAGTGAATAATTCTGGCATAAATAGAAAGGCACGGTTTTTAATTAAAAATGTATAATTTATGTGTATTTTATTTTCAGTACAGGAGGTCCAGAAGGTGTTTTCAGTAAAACTTTATTTTCAGTGCATGAACGGAACACCATGTCAAGGTCATAGTCTATCCTTTTCAATTCATTGTTAAATATTTTCTCTTTTTTTTTTTACATAAAAAAATAATGGAGCGATTTAATATACCTCTATTTTTTTTTTCTCCCCGAAAGAGCACTCAGCAAGTATTTATAAAGGTGCTGTACAATGTACAAACATTTACATCTACTGTTCCTACAGAATGTAGAAGATACCACAAGGATTGTTTTTCTAATGAAGCGATGCAAGGCCACAGTATGATACATAGATGAGATTTAAAAAAACAAATAAAATAAAAATAAAAAAGGTCAAAATAAAAGCATAAAGGATTACAACAGTGCAGAGGGACATATAATAAAAGGGGCATTATCTGTCTCATCAGAGTGAACTGCCTATACCCGATACTCAGGGTTGGATTTACTCATTCAACCAACCAAACTATTGCACAAAAACCTGCCACTGATTGGCTCATAGCACATCCTCGAGCACTTTTTTTTTAACCTGAAAACCCCCTAATACAATCACAGGCTCTTATCACAGTCAACCACAGACCATAACCATCTGTCACTATCACTGACACTGGCTTTATCACACATTTGCTACTATACTGTGTTCCCTGAGCTCATCTGAATATGTCTTAATCTCATACGTTGTATTAGCAGGTATGCTGAGTATATTTCCTTTTCTCGGATTTTACAGCAGAGGCATTAACAGTGAAATCAGCAACACATACTTCCAACTCGTCAAGTACTGACGCTTGATCAGTGGCCCTACACGTCAAAATATGACTCTAGGTAGCCCTTCTGCATCAGTTTTGGATGCTCAGGGATGGCGCTTCATTTCACGCTTGTAACATGCAGTGTGTTTCCAAAATACACTTAAAATAGGGGTAAAATAAACTCTTCGTTTTTAGGTTTAGGCAACAAAAGCATGTAGCTAGGTTTAGAAAAACAACCCCAAGTTTTGGCTTAAAATAAGTATGTTTAGAACTAACGTAACGTCACCCATTGGTTTGTGGGCTTTTGTTTTGAAGCCTCGAGTTTGGCACCGTGGTTGTCGCCATCTTGATTTTTTGGAGCCAGAAGTGACCATATTTGGGCAAGAGGCTGGAGTTATGGAAGAGCGATGGTTGGATCTGACTGAGAAGCCGAGGACACTATCAGCAAACAGCCTGTCACTCACATTGGTGCGCTCTTAATTATGCGTAACTTTAAGCCTTCATTAAATGTAAATAGGTGGGTTATATAAAAATTCACCCCTGTACAGTTGTCATGAAGGTGAAAATTAGCTACAGAGACCAAAACTGTTTTGTCCTAGGCTGTAAACATGTTTATTTCTGCTGTAAAGTTGGCCATTTTAACATGGGAGTCTATGGGGACTGACTCTATTTTGGCCATTCAAGGAACTTGATTCATTTTTCAACCCCAGATATTGCCGTTTGCACATATGTCAAGTGACATACGGCACTAGCGTTATATGCTAGCATGCTATGTTGTTATTAAAAAGTAGCTAAACCCCTAAACCACTTTTTTTCAGCTGAAAACCAACATATATGAGTACGAGTGTTGTTAATTGATTCAGGTCCAAATCTTGACATTTTAGCAGTATTTGAAATCTGCATATTGCTACATAGCAACTGCCCTCATGGAATTTTCCTATTGGCTAATCTGATGGCATGCGACGTATATGGTGGCAGCTTTTGTCATCAATAAACCCCCCCAACATATTATCACTCCGACCACATCACATATCGACGTTTCGTCATGGACCTTCCACGTCCAGATATGACATGAAAGGTACCCTGGGTGCATTGGTTGTTGACATTCTGGGATGCCGCGTCAACTTCTGCCGGTTACATGTACTGTCTTCTTTCAAAATACACTTCTGTTTTCACAGGAAATTTCACAGTCTATTTCAAAATAAGTGCATTACGTCAGTACAACACTGCAAACTTTTTTCCTTCAACAATAACGCACGTGGTTGGGTTTAGGAAAAAAAGAAGAGGGTTTGGCTTTAGGATTTTATGGGATGCGAACATCACTCCCCCGATTGAAAGCCGGTGTTTGTTGCCAGCCGCCTTTCCCCCTGATGCCACTGAGCGCTGTTAAACTTTAACAGCGAGTGGCCGTGTATCATGCCAGTCCTTAAGGACAGCCATTTTTGTCTGCATCTGACGCTGCGAGTCACTGCCCAAGCGCCGGGCTGGATGTATCTTTTTTTCATGGTCTAAAGACAGTTTTTGAATTTCAAGAGTAGAACCACTTCAGCCAAAATTGTGGGGTTCAGTTACTTTTGAAAATAACTTGATTCACTTTTGGTTTTCACATGGTACACCTGTTTGTTTGACCCATCCACCTCCTTTTTTCACTCCTTATACTATGCCGGTTGCTCGGAGCGGCAAAAAATGCCACCACCTGGTGTCTATCATACGTCTATCATCTGATGCCGAGGGCCACTCACCAAGCGTCGATATTTGACAAGTTGGAACCAATTATTTATCTTACGGCCATCAGCTTAACAACCCTTAAAATATGAAGGAAGGTGGGATATTTGTATACCTGTCTCACATCAGCAGCATGCTCAATATCTCAGTAAACTACCTCATCACTCTTTAAGATCCATCATCCTTCACGCTACCCTGGCAGATAATTATACAGCAGGACTGACAAACACATTAAAAACCCTCATTTTTCTTTTCTCAGTAGGCAAAGGTAAAACCATCAGGGACATGACTCAGAACTTCCACATTATTATATAAATTGCCATTTTGGCCTTAGACAGTGATATATATATATATAATAATTTTTTTTTAGAAAAAATGAAACAGCTTTATAAAATAACAATAATAATAAAATGGCATTGGTAGCAAGTCAACATCACGAATTAAATACAACTCATGGTCATTCTGTTATGCTACAAGGGCAGATGCAGTGCAATGGAATTCAATAGATATTTAAAAGTTAGAATCTGCAAAACATGACACATTCAAATATATATATTATATTATATTTCACAATGAGACACGTTTTGAGCGATTGCAAACATTTGGTACAGCGGTTTGCACGTTACCTATACATTTCATGAACTACAAGATCCATGGTAATTCCTACCACTGAAGTACATCGGAGGGACGGTGAAAGCTCAAATGACATGGGACAAATCTTTGAAGTCTATATCAAAATGTGGAATGGCTTGGTACAGCTACATATACACGTAATAATCTATCGTCTCAATAAATTGCACACTGGTTGGTTATCGTACACATGGTAAACAAGATCTCAAACCACAAGTTTCTGGTCTTTTGAATGGTACTGTTTGTATGAAGGAGAGCCGTGTCTATAATCATAGAACAGTCTAGAGTCCCCGGTAAAGTGAACGCTTGCTGGATTGTGTTAGAAATCTGCCTGGTGTTGAGAATGGGAACTATAAACAAGAAACAGGATCATCCTCAGTGATGTGCAGAACACGTGCAGTAAAACAAACAGAAGGACCGACTGCATGCAGTTGAGCAAACGATTAAGAAAAAGACAGTCAAAATATCCCACAATGAGGCCGAGAGCTAAATCAAACCCTCGATGACAGTCACACTTGGTGTATACTACAGGCGAGAGGCGAGGGCCTATCTCCTTTCTTTGCATATGGGTCATTGCATTGTAATGGGTGAAGCGCTGTTGGTAGTCGTTGTTCCACAGGAGGCTCCCAGGATTGGCACATATTCACATTTCAAAATGTCTTGTCTGGCGAGGCCCCGAGCATGCCGCACATGCTTAAGTCCCACATCGAAGATGCTAAAGCAGCGGACAAGGCGGAGGGGGGAGCTGCTACATGCCAACACGTGATGTCACAGGACTCCCGAAAAAGACCGAGTCAAAAGACAAATCTGGACATGGTCCAAAGGTAATAAAAGTGGCACCATGTTGCACTTCTCTGTTTTATGGAAGAACTCAGAAAAACAATCCGCTGAGGGTACTGTTAAATATTCTCAAGTCTGGGTGATTCAATATTCTATCACAATGGGTCACGAAGGACCTCTGCCTGTGAGAGGATTTTGGCTGAGCTGGGCACTTTCCAAGGGCCGGGGCTAATAGGTCCCTTTGGGCTCTGC
Organism: Chaetodon striatus; assembly: GCA_029783705.1. Lineage (NCBI taxonomy): Eukaryota > Metazoa > Chordata > Actinopteri > Chaetodontiformes > Chaetodontidae > Chaetodon > Chaetodon striatus. Next base: position 8,122,086 of record JAPZEB010000012.1, read on the forward strand.
GGCGTCCCTGGAGAACTGTTTATAGAGGCCACAAAGTCTTTACTACTGGCTTCTTTGGAGTAAGAAAATGTGTCTTCTCTTCCTTTTGCCTCTCTCGGTGAAACCACAGAACCTTTTTTACTCCACATATCTTTAAAAGACTGCAGCGAATCTCTCTTGTTGATGGTTTCTTTGCTTGTATTCCTGTCTTCTGTGGATTTGTACTTTCCATTAGCATCTCTCTGCCCTGAGTCTTTACCTGTACCTTTCTCGCCCTCTCTGACTATCTGAGGCGATGTCCTGTGCAGGTGAGAGTCTCCTGCCACCCTCCTTTTGAAACTTACTTGCTCACGGCCAGGCCTTGTCCTTTCTCCTCTCCCTTCCATCTCCCGTGTTTGAGAGTATCCTCTGATCTCGAGATTCCCTCCTTTGCCGTTTTTCTTTTCAAGATCCAAGCTCTCTCTGCTGGAAGAGTCTTTTAATCTCCTCTGAGGGCCTTGTTGATGCTCTGCACGCTGCAGGGTCGGAGCCGCTCGCTGTCCATCTTGAGGAGTCTTCCTAGGGCTTGAGGATCGTGTTTTTGTCTGTGTGTGAGACGTCCTGTTCCTGCTCGGTGTTTCTTCCTTCGCCTGACTCTCAGCCTTTTTGGGACCGTGATGTTGCTCTTTGGCTTTAGGAAATGTCTCCCCTGTTTTCTTTGGGCTACTTAGCTCTCTGGAGTCCTTTGGGGGCCTGGTCCTCTTGTAGAAGTTCATATGCTCAGGGGAGGCGGGAGAGAGCCTTTCTACCTCTTTGTCTGCCCACTCACTAATCTCCTCCACTGAGCTTAAACCCCTGCTGCCACGGGGCTTGAGGCCTTGCGGGGAGATGCTGGTCCAGCTGTGGGAATGTTTCAGTTTGCCGGAGAAGGGAGAGGAAACAAAGATGGAAGCCCCAGTGGGATATGGAGAGGACAGGGGTGATGTGTCAGAGAAAAACACCTCTCCGGAATAGCTTGCGGGTGAAATGAGTTTTTGATCATGTTGACCTGTAAGAGAAACACACATTTTACATGGGGACACCATGTGAGCACGCCACTATTAAAAGGTACACACAAAATACTGAATTTTAAAGAGAAAGGGAAGAAAAAACTGAGTATATCGAGAGGTTAACAGAGGGAAGATATGTGAGAAAGAGAGGAATTACCAAGGTTAGAGAGAAGAGGCCAGTAAAAGCAGTGAAGATGTTAGTGTTGGTGCTCAGTGTAGTAGCACACAGTAGAAGAAGCTGTACTACCTGCATCAGGGGCAAGAGAAGAAGAGCCAAAAGGAAGCAGATGGTTAGAGATTTAATGAATAAATAAAAAAGAAAAGTACATTCAGATCAATACTGGCAGCATTCCAAAATGGCCTCCATCAATTAACAAACGGATTGGAGTCATTATCATTGACTAAACGTTTGGTGGATCTATGGATTCAGCATGTATTTAACTCCTGTTAGAGTCCCCTCCCTGTAACAAATCCAATCAAGTTGCTAATATAAGGAATACTTTGCCCCCCAAATGACCACCTGTATATCAATTACTCCCCCTGTGTTATGTTGACTTTGTGAACTTTGTTTTTCTCTCATGCCTCAACAGTGAATCCAAAAATGGAGAAAATAATAATAAAATTTTAATGAAAGGAAAACTGTATCAAAACACATCTGTTTACAAACTCTCACACAACTCGTGCATTATAATCCAAGTCTCATTAATCCAGTCATATGCTCAGTACTTTCCAAACAGACAGCGCTAAAGTTAAACTTACTTATGCTCTCTTCAGAGCCAGACTTCATTGACAAAAACACTAATTTTACCTCACTGAACACAGGAGTTGCTGGTCTGTCACTGCCTCTATCTGTAGTTCATTTTTATTATCGTGCAACTTTGGTGAATCCAACTTAACCCTTTAAAACACCAAAGTCACACACTAACACAAACAAGCTACTTGATGAAGTCATTGGTAGACCAACAGCTCTCATGTCCAGTGAGGTAAAATTACTCTTTTTGTCAATGGAGTCTGGTTTGGACGAGTGCATAGATAAGTTGGAAAGGACTGTCTGTTTGGGAAGTACTAAACATACAAGTGGATAAATGAGACTTGGGTTATACTGCAACACATTGTGTGAGTTTGTGAATGGATGCTTTGACATAGTTTTGCCACTGATAAACATGGACCCCTATGACTTCAATTAATCAAGTATTCTGTCCGTTTTTGGATTCTTTGTTAACAGCATGTGAGAAAAACAAAGTTGGGGCAGGTAACTGGGTGAAGCATTCCTTTAAGTTTGATCGCAAATGTAAATATAACATGCCATGGTTGAACTTGACATCCTGTCAAACACACTTAAGGAAGAGTTCGATTTAAAGTTTGGCACCGGTCTCATTTCACTGCTTTAAATATATACAGCAAGGGGATGGCTACCTTACCAAAATAGGTTTTAAACTGAGCACTAACATAAAATTTCTAGACACAAATGCAGCCTGTATCAAATGGTAAACTAAAAGCTAAGGGGAAAACCTGAAACGGTCTCACCCTATCATTGAATAGACTGTGTGCATACAGTACTTACTGCCATCTTGAGCCAGGCCCGCCCCAGGTCTCAGCAGCAGTACCACTTTGTTCCCTCCAGCCTGGATCAGTTCAATAGCCCGTGTATGAGAAATGCCGCGTGCCGGCTCCCCGTTAATCTCCACTATCTCATCTCCGACCTGTCAGTAACACAGAAAAGGCAATTATTATACAGAAACACATAAAATCAAAGCTTAGCATACTCCGCAGCGCATGCATTCACACTTTCACTCAAGCATACAGAAGTAACGCGCTTTCATACCTGCACACTTCAAAGAATGTAAATTGTACGCCAAGAAGACACACACACACAGCATTGCAATACCTTGAAGATATCCTCTATTATTGGAGATGACAAAATAACTCACGATAAAGCGTGTAAACATGTCAGTCTGTTAAGATCTAATCAGTGTTGACATTCCTCTCCACCCTTGGATAGGCAAAGTTAAGCTCAGAGATCACAGTCTGGCAAGCCTAAGATTGATTCTCGCCAGTAGCTTCTGTTCCCTCGCTGCACTGTCTCCCCTCTCAGCCTAATAATAATAGTGTGATAATATCATCCCCATGGGGAAATTCTAATTTTGATTTAACTCTTCCACAGACAGAAAAAGCACAGGGTCAGTTACGGTGTGACCTTCCTGGATATGGGCACAAATGGATGGATGGGTGAACAGACATTAGAGGATGTACAGTCAGTAAGAAACAAACACAAACATGATACAAATATAATAAACAGGAACAAAACTAAATCAAAGCTGGAAACAGACACTTTAAGATCATCTCCCAACGCTCTCTTTTTGCTGTGTAGGGAGTTTAAATTACTTATAAACAAAAAACTGGAGACATATTGTGGTTGAAAGCAACAGCATTACACCCTCAACACTGTAACTGGCAGTTGTTGAAACACAATTCATTAGTTTAATCTCTGGTGTATTCAGCACACGGCAACAGAAATGATATTTTCTTATTTACCTCTCGCCTTCATAAACTAGTAAATGTGCTAAATTAAATTTCAGCGGTGTAATGCGCTGTATAACAACACACTAAACTGTATCTAACAATATTGAGTGTAACAAACTGAGCTGAATGCACTGACTTGTATTTAATTGTGTTTTTTTCTACATATTCCTTGTTAGCTGAAGGCCATGTGGACGGCGGTGTCTATCTGTCGGTCATTTGGCAATTCATCTGCCAAAACTTTGGTCCAGAGAGAGACATCTCAACATGACTGGCTACATGCCCGTAACATTTGGTGCAGAGATTCCTCGTCCAGAGAGAATGAATCTTAATGATTTTGGTGACCCCCTGACCTTTCATGTAGCCCCTCACCACTATCTCAAGTTGTAGGAATTCCATGTGCTTTCCTGGAGCTCAAGATATCTCCTATCTGATATTCTAATTTCAATGAAATACCCTAAGAACATTATAAACCCTTGGGGATAATAACCTAGATATTAACAACCCCATGACCTTTCTTGTAGCACCACCCTCAGGGCGACCTTACATGCTTTTAGCCGCACCACTGTTAAGAATCTTAGAATAGCAGTATGTTGTTTTCTCCATCCAACACTGAGTTGTGGGGTGTGTAAAAATATGGCAGCCTCTCTGAGCCAATAGTAGACATAATGAATCAGTATCATCTGGCCATAGGGGCAACCAGGGGCATAAATATAGACGGTGCAGGAAGTGGTGTTACGCTAGGGCCTGTGAGGTGAAGGGGCCCATAGAGAGAGTGGGCCCTCCAACAATATATTGGGTGGAGAATGGGCCCTTATGAGTGATTGCCAACTTGGAAATATGCCTGTGCTCAAAGAGGAACTCTCGTTAAATTAAAAACAGTACCACGTGCTATATATGCCCTTGAAAAAGGAAAATCCATCTTCATTTTTTTCTTTCTTATTTGTGCAATAGCCAGATTGTACAAACAACTCCCTCTGTGTGGAGTCTGCACGTTCTCCCCAGGTACTCCAGCTTCCTCCCACACTCCATAGACATGCAGGTTAATTGGTGACTCTAAATTGTCCGTAGGTGTGAATGTGAGTGTGAATGGTTGTCTGTCTCTATGT
>JAPZEB010000012.1:8160314-8170761 GCA_029783705.1 Chaetodon striatus
TGTTAGCTCTGTCAGCACTGTTGCCATTGTTAATTGCTGTTTGTGGAGTTAGCACCATTAGCTGCTAGCTGCTTAGCCACTTCCATGCTTAGAACCGTGTTCAGACAACACATACACTTTGAATTTAGAGCCCCTTCAGAAAGCTGGACCCATCAAATGACATGAATCTTTTGTGTGACAAATGAAAAGCAGGTAAACTGGCTATGACAATTGTTGATTAATCTTCTGTTGTTCCACAAACTGACTAATTGTTTCAGCTCTAATCCAGAATAAACAAGACAGTGTTTCTGTTGATTTTTTTCCCAGTGTTTCAGAGCTGGAGGTCTTTATGGGAAGCCTGGTTCCTATTAACCGAGAGCCGACCTGGGGACACATATCGGGCCGCAGCCTAATTATATTTAATCCACTTGAGTCAGAGAAGGTCTTGTTCTATTGCCGCAGGTCTGAATGCCAATATATCTAAAATACGAGTGGATCCAATATCCAAATTGTAAAACTGAGTCAGAGCCATTGTCTTCTGCCTGTTCAAGTCTGTTCAGGTCAACTCCATCTGTGTTAGTTCTGACTGTCCTCGGGTCCTTTTCTTTGTATGGAAACTCATTACTGGACATGGGCTTCTGGTAGGTTATATGGTTTTGATTCGGATCAGGTCTAAAATTTGGGATTCTCCATACCAGGGGTCAGAAAGCTTTACCATTTTTGGCCAAAAAAGCTCTTAAATAATCTGCATGGAGCCACAAAACACATTTGAGCCTTATAATTAAGGTAACAGTAAGTCTAAATTTACCCATCAACATTACCAATAGGTTTAAAGGTTGTTTTATCACAAGGTGGCTACTCGCAGTGGGCTATTTATGATTGTGTGGTACTTTTGAAGGGTCGGCGGTAAAAGGAAAGGAATATGTCCATGCACTGTTAAATTCTTTACTCTCCTCCAATACATTTTTTTCGATCTGGGATCCATAGCTAGCTTAGCTTGGGCGACCTAAGACAAGCAAATGCTACTGAGGTACGGAGAGTGAAAGTACAAGGTGACAGGCTGTATGACGCACTAGTTGATGAAATGTGAAAGAATTTCTTTATTCGGTGTACAGGCTACACATTTATACAATTGAGAATGTAAGAATCACTCGAGGCCTACAACAATGAAAAATGAAAATGAAAACAAGTAAACAGAACTTGATATTTTTCAAGGTTTTGTGTCAGTTAGAAATTCCAGCATTGTACCAACACTCGTCTGTTGCATTGTGGCGGTGGCAGAAAAGTCAGAGACAGACACACATATTTAAAAACCTGAATAAACAAAACTATCTGCCTTGCCAGATATTAGTGCTATTCAGTAATATGTTTTGTAATTTGGATGAGCAGTTCTTGCAGATCAAATAATTTCAGTCTCATTTTAGTTCTTAAACACCCAAAAGTTTTTAAGAGTTTGCACCAGCAAATTCCTGTGTAACAAATTTCCTTCCTCTGGAACCTAATTAGGAAATAAATACAATTAGATCCGAGCGTGCACACCCCCACAGCCTTGAGTGACAAATGAATGAGAAACGGATGGAACGAGAGCTTAAGAGAGATAATCAGGCTGCTCAGGAGGATGTAGTCCAAAGATCTTTTAATGGCGTTTTATGTGACGGATTGAGAAGTGCCGGTAATGTAGTGTCCTTAAACACCCACTGGGCCCATCAAACACTATACAGTCTGCACCGGGCCAAAGTCTTTATGTCTCACAAGAGACAGTAACAAAAACCTAATGTGGCAATTCCACAACCGACTGAATCTCTGTTACTTAACATGACATTTTGTGCTTTGACATTTACTGACCAGGCAATCCATTGACCAGCGGTGGCCTCTCATCATCATCCTCCTCCTCGGGGACCACGCTGTCCTTCCTGTCCATCTTACTAACTGAGGTGGTGCGCTTCCTGGGGACCTCGCCACCATAGTCTTCGTCAAACAGCACCTGATCCACCAGGTCAGGCTGGACCAGGTTGGGCTCCGCCGGAGGCTTCGGGGTCCCATAGTAGTTACCTAACAGAGAGAAAGATTGGAGGAGCAGAGAGAGGAAAAGAGGAGATTTACTTGTGTAATAATGTAACCTCAGACAGATTAGGAGCCACAGAAAAGGCAACATGAAAGGAAAAAGTACAGTGGCGTGCCATAAACTGTACAATTTTTATGGATTTCATGTGAGGGAAGGAGAAGCAGGCAGAAAGATCATCCACCATGCCATACATGACTCCATCTGATTAAATCAGGTTAAAATTTAATTCTCCAAATGTCACACACCAGCACTCAAGGTTGACTATTTACAAGTTTCAGAGGTCTGCTTCCTCTGCATGATTTTTCACGTCTCTTAACCCCCCGCTTTGTTTTCCCTCGATAACTGCACCACAGGGCTGTCATGACTCATGTAACATTAAAATCACTTCACTTGGAATTTGCCAGCAACTAATTACACTGATCATTGAATACAGCAATTATCTATCTCTCAGCTTGCCTCTTTTTTCCCCCCCTAATGAAGAAAAACCTTGTGTTACGGATTATAAATATTCAGTGGGATAACTGCGCTCCGTAAAGAGAGGGGAGAGAGTGCAAAACTTTGTTAAATTATTTGCTCATTTAGCTCATGGGGTGATCCATCTATGTATGGCTGGTGAGCAGTATGTGGAACTCAATTTAGGCGTAGAATAAGTAATTATTCAACCTCCATTAGGATTATAAATAATGTGCATGCTAATTTATATCCCGACCATTTATTATGATTATTTGTTTGCTAAATGCTGCTCTGTCAGATGTGTTTATGCAACAATATCAAATTAATTTTTTGGCAATCCATTTGTTAGGTCAAATATTTACTCGGTTCTTACAATAAGCTATCATCAGATTGAGCCTGCTCAGCTAAATCACGATTTATAATTAGATTAATTAAAGAATAGGGGGAGATACCGCTGGGAAAAGGGGATTCTCAGCTATTTAATTAGCCTCCATAAACTCCATCTTATTTTCACTTGGACCATGGTATTATGAACCTTTGATGTAGTTAATCGTGAACATGCAGACATCACAAATGCTGTAATGTAAAAGCAACATTTATCAACCCCGGATCTTTTTATAGCTCGGTACAAAGAGGGGAAGCTGACAACAGCATGCATGCCAGGAAGAACAGAGGGCTCTGAGGAACACATCACAGTCATTCCAGCAGCTTTACAGCACGATACAGTTACACCACAACAGCTTTTTTGATAAGTGAGCCCATCTCGAGTGCGGCCTCATCTCCTCAGGCACGCCAACGACAATACACAGCAAACTGGGTTAATGCAGCTATGCTCATCTTCCTCAAAGCAGTGGGAAGGTTGAGGAGGAGAAGGAGGCAGGATGAAAGCCCGTCCCTCCCCCCTTGTCGCTCTACTCTCTCTGTTTACTAAGCGACACTCATCCGCATTTGTCAAAGATGGCTTCATTAACAGGGGTGGCACAACGATAGCAAGGAGAGATTGGGTCTGCTGGCTAATCCCCGCCTGTCTCCTGCCGCACGCTGACATTCATCAGCCAGACGCTACGTCTGTGATTAATTACTTACAAACATGTCTCTTGGCCCCTGATAAATGTGTGTCGCTGATATAGAGGTGTGTGAAAGCGGCGCGTCAGTGAAGATTTGTGGCACCATTTGCCATTATAAATGGAGGGAAACCTCATAAGCTGATGAGCAGGGGAGCTTGTCCGACGTTACTTGTGATCCTCGTGTCACAGGGTTGATGAGCCAGGAAGAGCGAGCCTCTTCTTTCAGAGTGCGTGCAGGCAATTTCATGGTGATGGAATCAGCTGCCAGTAATGAAAAGACTCCTGTTGTCAAGGGCACTATGCATAAGCTACACAAGGTCATGAGCACACTTCCATCTTGCCAAGATCATGCACAGACAACTACACAGTCACAGCGCCACATAACCATCCACCCAGGATACCACACATTGCTACTAATGCATGAGCTCTGCACTCCCATTCACATCCAATTTAATCTCCAGGTCTGTTTTCCTTCCTCGTTAAAATCCGACTCATTATCACAATGGGGATCCCAAAACAACAGATTTGACGTGGATCTCGATTTGGCAGAATTTTGCATTCCCTGGTAGCAGATTAGAACTGCAATTTACCAGAGAAAAAAACCCTCTATTTGCAAATTTTTTTTTCCTGGCAGCAGTCCCTCCAGTCTTGCACTTCACTGCACCGGACTATTCAGTTCTTGCCCTGCTGCTCTGCTCTGAGAGAGTGACCCAACCTGAACCTCAGAGGCGCCGAGACTGAGGAGGCACCGAGAGCCCAGAAAGACTTGCTCTCGGCGCCTGGCGCAGATGGCTGATGTGTCTGCTTGGCAGGCAACCTGGGACCCTCCGGACCAACATGGAGCAGCCAGCATGTACCCTACCAATCACAGAGCAGCATGGACCCACAGTAACAGTCTTACCCTGGCTAGTATGCATGCGAGTTGTGTCCTGACCTCTGATCAGCCTTTCTTGAGAGGATGTAAGGCAGGGGTGTAAAACATACAGCCTGTGGGCCAGAGCGGGCCCGCCAAAGGGTCCAATATGGCCCCCTGGATGACTTTGCAAACCTAATACTGATGCACTTGTGAAAGCTAAGAGGTGTCAGCTTTCAGGAGCAAGGAAAACAGTGAGTAGTCATGTCAAATGCTGCCTCAGAAGTTTTTCCACTCTGAACAGAATACAGTTCTCTGAAACAGTGATGAACAATGTGCTCATATTTAAAGATATTAAACATTGTGCAAATTAGTGTTGATCAGCAGTTCAAAAGAATCTGAATCAGACTTAAAACCAGGGATACCTTAACCTCATTCCTCAATGCACATGTAATGAAATACTTGAAATACTTGAAATACTGAGACGTATAGTTGAAATTATTTATCATGTCAGACTGTTAAAAGTTCTGTATGTAACTTTCAAAAAAACCTTGTTATTAGTGACACCTCTGTCTAAGTCTAACTGTAATTGACTGGCATCATATTGATAGAATACTGGGAAAAAAAAAAATACATGGACGTTAAGAATAACATTACTATCTGTATTTTTCATATTTTATTTGGCCCATTGGCTCCATGATACTAACTAGCTTGCTGTTTGCACATTACTTTATCAGCTGATGTTAAAAAGCAACCAATGGCAGATGCAGGCTGTGTAGCTTTACAGCTAGCTGGCTAACCTTTGCTTAGGCTACAGTTAGCTCCTTGGCCACCCAGCTGTAATTTAGCTATGCTACATTCATCTGGCGTCGGTTACTGAAAGAATAGCTAATAAAGTAAATTGCCAACCAGCCCTGGGAGTCTGGAGGAATTAGCTGACGTTATCCGCTCAATACGTGGATAACTACATTATTGCTATGTTTGCCAGCTAGTTAGAAAGCAAGCCAACATAGCTAACATTAGCCAGCTAAACTTACAATATCACAATATATTTTCTATGTAAGTTTCCTGTGGGATTTTTTTAAGCATTGATTTATGATATGGGGCACTGACTTTAATGAATTTGATGTTAATCAGACCACAGATGAGACAAGAATTAGCTAGCGCCCTTCTGCCTCACTCCCCTCCGCTCAGGAATTACATCATTTAGAGAAATGCAGAGGGCAGCATTTAAGGCCTTTGCACACTGAGTCAGTTTTTTTCGTCTGAAATTGTCACACATCAAATAATAAATATGACCTCACGTTGCATCGATCACATTTGCACACTGAGCCCAAAACTTTCAGCCGTCATCAAAATTTTCGGACTGAAACATGCACATGCTTGTTTAACCCAAACAATGCAACTGCAGTTGGTTTGGACTGAGGTCGGAATACGTTCTCACCACAAATAAACCACACCAGAGATCGTCTATAAACGGACCAAGACCACCTCTTTAAGAAGGTCTCAGTCCGGTTGCGTCAATGTGCACCCAATTGCTGTGTTCACACCTGCCCAAACAAACCGAACTTAGGGGGCAAATGAACTTGAGTTCAACTGAACCGAACCAAACAGGGCAGGTGTGAAAGTTACTTTACAATCTGTTTACCCACTGGCCATAAAAAAATAATGAATAGTCCTACATGTTAAAGTTACATACAGTACCTAATGATCTGTTTTGTAAATGGATGATATTTCTTTACACTAAAAGAAAGGAAAACATTTGGAGGTGTTGTTATTCACTGGTTAATGGTTTTACTGGTCTGACCCACTTGAGATCAGATTGGTCTGTGTATGATATATGAACTAAAATGAGTTAGACACACCTGCTGTAAGGGATTTGCGTGGTCATGGATGGCAGGATGATTGATAAGAGATGGGAAGAAGGTGTTTAAGTTTAAATGATGTGTACAATGCATTAAATGATTCCCATGAAATATTTTCTAGGTAGAGAAAAGACATTATACACGAACCATTAACGTAACGAGCATTCGGGCAAGTCATCTGGGACTATTAGTGGGAACATTATGATTAGCTAAGAATCCCATTAACTCAGTACCTTGAGAACAACTCACTAGCTGTTGGCTTATAAACTGTATTTCATGAGCTCTTCACAGAAAGAATACAACCCATGTAACCTACAGAGGAGGACGCCTGACCTTGTTTATTTTGTCTCTTTTCAGAGAAAAAGAAAGGCTGTACTTCAACCACAACCAAATGGAGTAAATCCCATTCCTCGATCCAATTACTTCGAGCTCCTCTTTGAGTTCACTGTGCTGGTGAGAGATCAACACTCTGCCACAGTAGCCATGCAGCACTTGTGCTGACTGGGTTTTAGGGGAAGAGAAGAGACGAGGAGGGGGGGGAGGCTGTCACTATCACAGTGTTCACTTCTCTGTCAGGGATAGTATTCTCAAACCTTCCAACTTTTGAGAAGCTAATCCACACATCTTCACGCAGCCGAGGCAGCCCTGCTTCCACTGCAAAGGGGGTTTTTCCACTGGGAGCCGAGGGGCTCAGCACGTCTCTATATCAACTCTCTCTCTTTCTATTATATGCTCTTCCTCAGTTTGCTCTCCATTTCTCCCTCTCTACCCACGGTCAACCTCTTTATGAAGGTGTAAATCCTGCCTGGCTTCAGCTCACAGATGAAGGACAGCTCGTGGGCGACTTGGCAGCTCCTGAAACCTGATCTTTGAATTCTTAGATGATCTATCCCGACACAAGGAAGGACCGGATTTACTGTGTGCGCACGGATGTGTAAGAGTGTGCTCATTCAGTATGTGTGTACCTCTGTCTCTGTGTGTGTGTTTTATGTCACTGCTGCCACTGTGCTACAAAGATGAGGGCTGGGGAGGGGGGACTGACACCTTATCACAGGGATCAGAGACTGTTGGAGGAGCCTGCCTCAACAGGCCCGTCACACGTTAGAATATGCGCTACGCACACACACTTCGACAAATACGCTGAGGCAGAGACACACTTGTGCACACCCAGAGGAAGCTACTCTCAGACTTAAGGCGCTTTCTCACTGGATGTGGATTTGACTTTATCTTTTAATTCTCCACCCTATAGGAAGCACGAGACGCAGCTGAATGGGAACGAGAAAATGGTGCAGAGAGGGTCCATTCACGCGACCAGAGGTTGCCTCTGAAGCATTTAGAAAAATCCCCTCCCATTTCACAGCAGCCTGGATTTGCAGTAAGAAAGAATGAGCTTAAAGAGAGAGGAAGATTATCATGTTATTGCTATAATCATTGCGCAATGTGAGAGAAATCCTCCGTTCCAATCCCCTCCTGACACAAATACACTGCGACCGTCTGACTTTCCAAGACCTTTCAATGCAGGGCAAGTGCTTATGCTCCATTGTAGTGTAAGATGTTAGAAATGGTAAATACTTGGCCATTCAGCTGTTCCCTGAGCTGAAATATCCCTCCCCCTCCTTGCGTAAACTTCTTATTGGAAAGAACATGACTGGGCTTGTCTGCTTGTTGTAAAATATCAGCCGCCACTGACATGTTTACTGCAGACAGGTGCAGTTCAATGAACATTTGCAAAAGCAGTTTTGAAGTGTGAAGAGAGTAGAGAGGAGGAGGTACTTTAAATAGCTCTAAAAAGTGAAACTCAAGTTTTGGATGCTTGTGATGAGCCAAAGCTTCCTAGATGTGTCTGTGAGAGGAGAGATGGAGGGAAATGGAGGAGGCTGGTTTATTTGAATGGTTTACTTAAGGTCACAGACAGGTGCTACAGCTGCTTGCATGCTCACACACTATTAGGTGTGTGAGCATGCAAGCAGCTCATACTCTGTTGGATGAATATCGACTGTACATTGGCCACAGACTATAAAAATAATGGACTAAGCCACCGTGACATCACCCATTGGTCTGTGGACTCCTATTTTAAAGCCTTGAGTTTGGCATTTTGGCAGTCACCATCTTGGATTTTTGCAGCTCGAGGTGACCATATTTGGACGATAAGGTGGAGCTGTGGCGGACTGAGCCCTTAATCATGTGTAACTTTAAGCCTTAAGAATGTTTATACAGTAAGTCATATAAAAATTCATCCCTCGTACAGTTGTCATCCATCCATCCATTTTCATCCGCTTATCTGGGGCCGGGTTGCTGGGGCAGCAGGCCAAGCAAAGCACTTCAGACGTCCCTCTCCCCAGCATCACCCCAAGACCTTCCCAGGCCAGATGAGATATGTAATCCCTCCAGCATGTCCTGGGTCTACCCGGGGCCTCCTACCAGTGGGACATGCCCAGAACACCTCTAACGGAAGGCGCCCAGAGGGTATCCTGATCAGATGCCCAAACCACCTCAACTGACCCCTCTCAACGCAAAGAATCAGCGGCTCTACTCTGCGCTCCCTCCATATGTCCAAGCTCTTTTCCCTATCTCTAAGGCTGAGGCCAGCCACCCCACAGGGGAGACTCATTTCAGCTCCTTGTATTCGTGATCTCATTCTTTCGGTCACTACTCAGAGCTCATGACTCATGACCATAGGTGAGGGTTGGGACATAGATGGACCAGTAAATCTAAAGCTTAGCCATCCTGCTCAGCTCCCGGTCCAGCACAGCGCCTGCATCACTGCAGACTCTGCACCAAACCGCCGATCCATCTCACGCTCCCTTCTACCCTGAAGACCCAAGATATTTGAACTCCAGTGCTTGAGGCAAAAACGGTAACAACAGTAACAGTTGTCATGAATGAGGAGATTTGCTACTGTATAAAGACCAAAACTGTTTTTTTTAAGGCAACTATTGGAGCTCGCTCCTTCCTTTGGTTTGCATGTATGTAGATGTAGCAGGAAGCACTTTTACATACACATACGACCACAATTGTCGCTACGGCCCTTTAATTCACTGTGTAGCCCACTAACTGCTTGAATGCCTGCAATAAAGTGAGAACTCTGCACCTGCATACCACAACTGTCATTATCTGCTGGTTATTTCTGGTTCTAAAAAGCTGGCCTGCAAAGCGTTTACTCTTGGTAAATGTCAGGTTTATTTTAATCCCTGCTGACAAAAAAAGTTACACCCTTGTCCTCATTTCTACAGTATTTCCATTTAGATTTAATATAATGTCTGCCTACTTCATCCCTCAGTGGCCCGTTGTATCTACACACAGTGTGGAGAAACAGAATACTGGAGTTCATCTGAAGGGCTGTGAGTATCGGTGCTAATCTGACTGTCACTTCCAACAAGTCTTTAATCATGTTTCACTGATCAATACATTTTGTCCCGCTTGTCACATTTCACTAAGGCAGGCTGTAAGTCACAATGACTGTGAATATCGAGCTTGCACTCTCTCCATTATAGAGAGCTGTCAGTGTGAATCTTGCACATAAATGCATGCAGCCACACGCATACATGCAGGTTTGACATATTAGTAACACTGTGCTGATACCTACCATCATAAGTCCCACTCTCCAGTAGAAGACCGCTCTCCTCCAGGATCCTGAAGTCTCCCACACTGATAAAATTGTAGTCCACGCCTGGGACCTCCCCGTCACGAGGAAGCCGTGTGGTGCCTGGAAAAAAAATACAAATGCGTCAAGTTGCAGTTTCAGTTTTACATCCATGCTTGTCCAGATTCATATGTTGACAGTTGGCAATGCTTCAAATATGGATGTTGTAAAGAAACAACATATTCTAAAACATGGACACTTCATACATGTTTAACTCAACAGCACACAGGATCTATAGTATGATACAGTTTCAATGTGGGGAACCAAGTTTAGTGTTACCTATTCAGCATCCAACCAAATGTCCCCTTCTGTTCCTGAGTTACGACATCAAATAATGGCCAGAAAAGTGGTTTTGCAGAACATTATGAAGTCACATTAAAGCGTACCTTTGACCTTTTGGATGCAAAATGTCACCACTTCATCATTTTATTCAATTAGACATTTATGTGAAATTTTGTCAAAAGAGAGCACACCTCTCCACCCACCAACACGCTTATGTGCAAAGCCTTAAGGCAGAGAGAT
>JAPZEB010000012.1:8190462-8215056 GCA_029783705.1 Chaetodon striatus
GTTTTTGTTACCATTGCATGAGCTGCTTATATATAGTATTGTAGCAGGTCCTCTCCCAAGGAGTCCGCCATGTTGTTTCTACAGTAGCCTAGAAAAGAAAAACCAAAAACTGACTCTAGATGGGGCCTCTCACAGTTTTGCATCAGCCACCATAGTTCTGCTACACGCTTAGCACATGGGAGAAGTTTCAGCTCTGTAACCTCAGCGATAGGTACCACAAAATCCTACACACTAGACCTTTAAAGAGAACCAGGGAAGCTGTTTCTCCATGCATACAGTGAATGCATCCCATACCACTCACATAACATAACGTAAATATAAAGGTATAGCTTAGCACAAAGACTAGAAACAATTAGAAACAGCTAAGGAGGCTCTGTACACACACGTTATATCTTGGTGGTTTGACCCAACAGATTCTTTTACCTTTGGACTGGCCGGGCTAGTCATTCACCACTGTTTCTAGTGTTTATGCTAATTTAGGTAAATCACGCCCAACTCAAGCTCCATACTAACCACACACACATGACAGTGGTGTTAACCTTCTCATCTAACCTTTGGCACGACAGGGCACAGTGTTGAACTATTCTGTTAACGGACACAAGGGTGAAATAAAGGGTGACGGTGACTTTACTTAAAAAAAAAAAAAAAAAATACAGCTGGTCACCACAGCTTTCATGTTGTCTGTTACTTCTCAGGGTCAGCGTCAGGGCATGGGCGGGGTAGGTGGGGCTAATCCTAAGCACGAGACAGAGCTGAGCTGGCTGTGTCTGTGATGGGAATGGGGGGACAGGTTAACACACAGTCACACACCTGCTGGTATGGCGACTGCAGCACCTGTTTCACTTAGATTTCTCACAAGTTCTGCCAAATGTATGTATTTAACTTTCTAAATTAGAATAAATAAATAAATTAACCTGTCCCTTTGGCTTTTTTTTTTTTTAATTACAATAAAACACTGTTTAACTTTTTATTGTTTATGATTTTAAAGTGACAAAAGCTATTCTAATTCAACAACACCACTTTCAAACAATCAGTAGCATTGAGTTCAGTAAAGGTGAAGCAAATCTGAACAATCACAAACTTGTGACCTGAACCTATACATCTAATCACATGGCTATGAGCATTATTCACAGTCTGGCATGCAGCGACGCTGTCTCACAGAGATCCTGTGTGTGACTGTCTTGGTTGCCGGTCTGAAAACTGATGTTAGCCCAACAGATTTACCACCAAATGAGACTTTAATCTAATTTAATCATACAGATGACTGATCAGCCACACATTCCTCTCATTCCTCACACACTCATATCATAAAGTTTTAACTTCACTCGCTTTCTTTGCTGCATGCCAGTGTTCATGTTCAAGCTACTCATGTTCAGGACATCGTTATGAAAAGTGAGGAAAATTCATAGAAATTCACATTTTTGCTGTAGTCTCTGAAGTGGAACTGATTATGAGGCAGAGACTCGCAGCATGTAACCAATTATGAACATTAGAGATCAGACGGTGCTGCTTTAGTCAGCTTCAGACAGACCTCTCCATGAAACAGTCCTAAATAAGTGCAGCTTTGTCAAAAACAACTATGAAATCACACTAAACGACTTCCCTACAATCATGAAAACCTCATAATTTCACATCCTTTATAATGACGGCGTTTACAAAAACCTTTTAAGTGGTCATTCTGCTGAGAAACCCTGATATATTTAAATCCCTCCCTACTGAGGGCAGCTCAGCTTAGAGCGCAGGAAAGAGTCCGTGGTGGTGTGCTACTGGGCTTTAAAGAGATCCACATGAACCGCAGCAGCCACATTCGATGATGGCATGCAAACTGTTGAGGAGGACACTTGTTCTCATCATAAAGAACAAACTGTTTGACCAGAACAAAAAGGAGGAGACAGAGATAGTTCAGCTGTCATTACATGACCCGAGTGTGGAGTCACAAGATAAAACATGGCTGACCAAAGTAACCATGGACAAAACTCCATACGCGTCATGTGGTAACAATTGAGCCATCTCCATGACAACTGGGGAAACTCCATCCACTGGCTATTAAGTGTACTCTATATAATAAAAGGCAATATTGGTAATAAGAGGAAATACATTTGGTTTCATTTCAGTGTGTTCAAGAGAAACTGTTTTGAGAAATGCTCAAGAAGAATGCCCTCTGTTACGGAGTTAAAAAGTCTGAACAAACCAAATTTATAGAGTTTAAACCGCTAATTAATTAACTGATCAGTCCATAGTGATAAAATAAAAGCGTTTTGACAATTAATTGATCATTTTGCATCATTTTTCAGTGAACAAATGTAAAAACTTCTCTGATCGCAACAGAGAACACAGATACAATATATACAGAGAACTGGATACAGCATCGGAAGCGGAGCCCCGTTCATTCCAATTAAAGCTGCTCAGTGGCACATGACGCCCAAAAAAGCTTGATTTTCGTGGTATGAAATTACCTAGACCTTCCACTTCATGGGACCCATAGAGCCAGTGCACTTGAGGCTTACGGCAGCTGAGCAGCTAACCTTTGGTTTAGCCCTCTGCTAACTTAAAAGTGGATAGTATGATTGAATCATGTGGCTCTTCTAGACTTAATAAATGTTATTGGACTGAATGGATCAAATTCTGATAGTGAAACAAGTCATTTCACGTGGGCTGTGACACTCAGAAAATGTATACACTGATTTGCAGATGTCTCTTTTCATAATGTAAGTCTATGTGATAGACCTGGATGTTGTAATTGCACATTTGGCCAACATGTAAAATTGGCTTCAAAGCCTGTCTCTGTTCCTGGGGACTTGATTGCAACACACTGAAACTTCACCAGTGTATCAAGAATGAAGCGCAGTGGCTGACGGGCCCTATTTAAGCGGGATTTATGCTGCTACATCAAATCAAAACTTAACCTACAGCGTAGCCTCTGTGTTGGCATAAAGCCTACGCCACAGCTTGATGTGCACCTCCTAAGAAATGTGACTATATGTCGCGGTGACACAGACCTCCTGTCTATTTTTGTAAGCTGACACCATTTCCCTCAGAGGAAACAAAGCTTTTATTTACTTTAATTTCACAGATACGAACAATGAATTATGGGCCCGTGAATTTAGAGCCAGTGTTTGGTTTGTCCAATCTGGGCTACTGTAGAAACAACATGGCGGACTTAGTGGGAGAGAACCTGCTATGAATGCAGATATAAACAGCTCATTATAAAGTAACCAGAACATAACAATACTTAGTTTCAGGTGATTTTAAACAAATGAAAACATATTTATGAATATTATATTCAATTTTAAAAAAAAATATCTCCCTAAATCCTACACACTGGACCTTTACCATCTGTTAACAGGCTTTTGTTACATCCAGCAAACTTACAAACACACAAACACGGTGGAAAAATAACCCCTCTGCAGCTGAGTAATAAATCAGACACAGGATGAAATAGCTCCTCCGGGAGAAACTGTACAACAACACAGTTTTAGTCTTTTATGTTTGACATCTTTTCTCTCCTGAAACTGGCCCCTAAAAAGCTCAGTTTACATCAGCTGACTGTGAATCCCATTGATTTATCAGGTGGGAAGGGAACACCTGTAAAGGAATGACACTCACACAAGATGGCCAGCCATGAAACTTTAATGCTGTTTGCTGGTAACTCGACACCGGCTGCATTCTGCCTCCCTCACAATGGATACCTGAGTTCAAAGCTGATTATGGAGGTGAATCAGGACAGGTAGGCTGCACTTCAGACCTCTCCTCTACAGCTGTATAACAACTCACAACATCAGCACGTGGATACAAGTATTTTTTTTACAAGCAATGAGGGAATGAAGCTGTGAGCACTGCAGGTTCCTGCAAGATTATGAAACCAGATCCATTTGAAAACATGTTATTAAGCAGTGACTGCTTTATTGGCTGAGGTTGCACAAACTGGGAGCTATGATTAGAGATAGGGTGGGTCTGTCTCTATGGTGAGGACACAACACTCAAGCACTGTTCAGTTTCTCCACTTCTTTCACTTTGCAACAAGGATGCAAAACTAGTAGTCATTCTTTTGATGGGAATCCCCCAGTTAACCCAGCAGAGACCTGTGGAGAAACCCAACCCGTCATCCACCCGCACATGTCAATCACAGGCAGCAACTGTCAAAGAAAACACACACGCATGGTCCAACAACACCAGAAATGCCTCTGTCATGTTGTAATCTAATATCTAAGTTAAAGAAACTGCAGTAAAGCAGACTACATGTTGTGTTTCCAGCTTTCTGTCTCTGTTTCTTACCGTCGGACGGATCCTCCGGTTGGACGGTGAAGAGCGCACAGCAGTTGGAGCGACGTCGACCAGCAGGTTTAACCACACACACTCACACACACACGCACACACACACACTCGGTATGTCCTCTCAGGGATAAATAACACAGTCGCTCCGGGTCACAGCACCATAGTTTCTCCTTTCATAACAGTACGCGGAGGTATTATATCCGAGCTACTTAACCTGGTCCGCGGCGCGCACACACTTCCACACACACATAGGTGAAACAGCACTAATCCTCATTTGAACGCTCCTCCCACTGAGTTACAGCAGGCCCACACACACACACACACACACACACACACACACACACACACACTGCTCTGATCTGTTGATTGTGGTACAAGTACAAAGCTACAGTGCGGCCTTTGTGGCTTCCTGGGTCCTGTCAGAGACTGTTAGCGAGGCTGTCACATCAGAGTTCCTCAGTCCTCCCCCCGCACAGATAACTCAGCTATTGTAGCAGGCCTCATTTTTCTGTGACGGGGACTCAATGAGCTCTATTGTGCCACATCGGCTGTCCACTCACTTGTGGGTTAATTCTCGACAGCCGGCCAGGAAGATGAACATCTTGTAACTGTCTTTTATAACAGGAAATCATAAAGAAGAGTTTTGGCCTCACATTTCTGTCCTTTAAAATTATGTTCGTTTTGTCTCTTTTCTCAACTCTTACAGTTAAAAAAAATATATTTTATTAATTTCATTCCACTGTGACTGTAGTCTATGGGAGGAAATTTTCCCTTATTAATTTCTTGCCAGTTGCATCATGAGCTGTAAATTCTCAGGAGATTAAACTCATCAAAAACATGGTTCCCTTTAAAGATCCAGTGTGTAGGATTTAGGGGGATATACTGGCAGAACTATGTTTTCATTAGCACTGGGATGATATGCCTTTTCACCTGATTCAATACTATCACGATACTTGGGCGCAGAATAAGTATGTAGTGCTAGTTTTAAGTACTGCCATTCTGCAGTATTGTGATTTGGTTTTATGATTTATTGTGCATTTTATTTATGTTTTAACACTAGACCATAGGAAAAATTTACATCATACTCTTCTAGAGACTGAACATCATCAGACGTATTTCCAAAAACAACGTATATCACATGTTACTCAGTCTCAGTGCCATTAGGAGACTATTTGTGGGGGAAAGAGCTGGAGGAAGCTCTGGAGATGGAGCTCATGGTAGGAGCTGTAGCAACCAGAATACAGCCAGTGCAAACCCCAGCATCGGGAATAACATTAGGCCGGGTCTGATCTGGCAACCACAGCAAGAGAAAGGTTTCTGATCCATTACAGAGTTTACACTGGGCTGGTGGAATTTGTGTTGCTATTCGAGCAGCTGAAGGTCCGACCTTCTGCCATTGTCTGCTTTCTCGCTTCTGCTTTGCTTTTCTTGAAAGTGACATGACGCCATGCTTCTCATAAATTACCACAATAAAAGGCAACTTCATAAAAAGAAAGATTTCAATATTTAAGGGAGTATTTTTTTTTTTCCATTTGTGTGCAATCACCTGAAACTAACAATCAATGTGTTTTCATAACCTTAAAATGAGCTGTTTATATCTACATAGGAAGCTGGTCCTCTTCCATGGAGTCAGCCAAACCAGACAGATCCAACATTGGCTCTAG
This sequence comes from Chaetodon striatus, assembly GCA_029783705.1. NCBI lineage: Eukaryota > Metazoa > Chordata > Actinopteri > Chaetodontiformes > Chaetodontidae > Chaetodon > Chaetodon striatus. The sequence continues at coordinate 8,196,402 of JAPZEB010000012.1, forward strand.
ATAGGGCCATTCACGTTTTCGTTCAGTCACCGCAGTTCTCCATCATGCCTGGCACATGGGAGAAGTTTCAATTGATTACAATCTGCAACCCCACCGCTAGATGCCTCTAAATCCCACACACTGGACCTTTAAACAAAGCTGCTGTTTCACACTCAACTCATCCAAAGATCCTCTCCCCCTCTCTGCTACCTAGTCGTTTTTGCATTAAGTGACGGCAAGGGATGTGTCAGGAAAGAGCAAGGTCACCCACGGGAATACTTCGGCACCATTTCACCTGGCATCAGCAGTACTCCTCTCAAAAACTGGAGGCTCAGAGAAAAAATAACTGCAGTGAGGAAAGCAGCGCCTGCCTGGCACCCCTAGTGAAGCGACAGACTGTTAACATCCTCACTTAGACCAACACCTCACTCAGAAGCCACAGAATTAGATTAACACTCCACGCTCAAGACACAACTCTCTCTCACACACAAGCACATGTCAAGCATCTGTTTGAAGAGACTTGTTCTGTGAATGTTATTAAAAAATGCTCTGGATCACTTTGTGAAAATGGTTATATAAGATCAGAGGACTGAAATCACATCAGCTCACTTGTAAACTAAAGTATTGAGATTGCTGTAAGCGAGACAGGAAGGAAAAGAAATGTACCATCAGCTATATTAGTTATGTTTGTCTCATTACATAAGCTAATTTGTGAGTTTCATTTTTTGGGAGGCGCTCCAACTTTCCCTCAATTTGCCTCATCTACTTTCAAATTAATCAGTTATTTTCTACATTTTCCAGAGCTTGTGAAGAATAGGTTTAAATTTGCTGCTGTCAATTAAAAGTTTTACATTTATATTACGTTATCCTGTAGTACAATCAATTTTATTTTCATTTTACTCATCTAAACTGCACAGTCTAACTGATCTATTTTTAATTCTGATGTTACCTCTTGATTGGAAGTTAGAGGTTTTCTGATTAGACAAAAGTGAATAAAAACATATTTATGAAGAAACAGATGTCTTAAGACAGCAGTTTTTGGAAATTTGCTTCTTTGCTTTCTTGCTGAGATAGACAACATTTAAAATTTGTTATTAACAAAATCTATGTTGTTGATTCTGTACAAATAATAAAGAGTAAAGAGGCAACTTATCCTCATACAGAGTCACATGATGTCTTGTAAAAATGCACATACAGTGGTTAGTAGGATATCTAATGAGTTACCACCCCGCAAATGATCACGTTACGTACTTATCGTAAAATTAAATACATTAGGTTTAGGCCAGTAGGGTGACTTTGGTTTGGATTCGGAAAGTAAAGTTATACACGTTAAGTTTAGAAAAATAAACATGGTGACGATGGACCTTAAAATAACTCAAAGTTCAATTGGTTTCACATAGGACATAAACACCTGTCTCCTGAGGGACAGTCCTGTGTTTGTTTGACCCATCTGCCAATCCAATATGACTTCTTGCATGGGCTTTTGCTCTTTATACTACTTTCACCTGTCATATTACTTCCGTCAGTGCATTGGTCACTTAATCTCAGCGTTCCCGAGAAAGAAGAGGACGGAAAGATATACTTTATTATTCCCCAAAGGGAAATTAATTTTTTTTACGAAAATGCACATACAATAGTATGATCTGGCATCGGAGTATGTAACTGAGCTTCTCACTCCGTACCGCCAAGACACGCCAGTCAGTTACATAGCGGTTATATGTGTAATATAACCGCTATAACCGCTTGTAATATTAAGTATATTATTAGTTTCCGTACCCCACCTATAAAGGGATGTCTCCAGCCTTACCTCTCCCCTTTTGCTGTTGTACTCCGTGGGAGAGGTAAGCAGCATTGCTCTCGTGGTAATTTCCATATTTTAGCGCTGTTAAGATATGTTTATAAGTTGTCACTGTGTCACTTCATTTGTGTAGGGGCTAGAGTCTATATGGTTGTTTTTGAAGGAGGATTTTGTTTTTACCTCTTGTTGTCAGGTATGTTTTCTGTGTTTTATCGTATTTAATTGAATATAACATGGCCGTCCCCTTTTTGGTATTGTGCTCCGTGGGAGAGGGAGGATTTTGTTTTTACCTCTTGCTGTCAGACTTGTCAGGAATAAACGGAGATTGCCTCCAAAGATATCCACAGTCTGGGTCTCTTTATATCAACACAATGCAGACAACACTAGAGAGTTCTCATCTAACTCTCAAAAACAAAGCAAATATGCATATTTTCCATAACTTCCTGACTCGTGCATGGAGCATTTTTGTCACCCACTGATTGGTATTTCTCTAAACAGTGAAATGTGAGCAAACGCCTCGGTTCTATTACGACATTTCATTCTGAGGCATTCTCCCTGAGGCATGCGGGACGTCCACAGGGAGGTCATTATCTCTGTTGTCTGACTGTCACTTAATTAACAGTCTTCTGAATAGGGAATATGTCGTCAGGTCTGGAGCTGTTTCCTGACACCTTTCTCGGTGCAGCAGGTCAGATCATACAAAAATCACAGGCAGGAATTCGCTGCATTTCGCCCAAAGACATTTGGAAATTCACGGGGTATGTGTGCTTGGAATGTGTATGCTAAAAACTGCAATATCTGTCTCTCATATTCATTAAGCTGAACACGTTCCTTTCTTTTTTCTCTAATAGATGCCCTTGGGGCTTCCCGACATTTGCTGTAATGCTACATACAGTGTGCTTTAATTCAAAGATCTTCACTATGTAACAAGCAGATCAATTTAGGCAGAGGAGGAGCGCTGTTATTCACTGTTATTTTCCAAACTCACTTCTTAACAAACCTCCCTGACCTATGGCAGAGTCAGTCACCACAAACTTACAGCATGCTGTGCAGTTAATGTCAACAAGTCCTCCAAATTAAATGACCAAATACATTCGTTATAACTGGCCTCCAGACTGACACATGCAGGGATTTTATAATCTAATTTGACACATCATGCTCTGGGTTACATAACTCTGATTGTGGTTGCGGTTTAAGGAAACCAAAGTTGATTGTGAGCAGGAAACAAGAAATGAACATCGGTCTGTGTTTGATGTTTTGTTTACCCATCCGACCAACCCAACCTCCTGCCTCTGCAGACTTTGTGGCTCCATGACAACATCACAATTCTTCTCCCTTTGCCTCCAAAGGACAAGAGTCATAATTCTTGTGGCCACTAGAGGGCTTTGTGACTCAAATGTAAGCATATGTTGTTTTTGGAGGCTGATGCAGTCATTTTTCATGAGAGCACAGTCTCTCACTGTCATTGAAACCTACAGAACTTTATTTAAAATTCTAGTAGGGATCCCCAAGCAAATATCACACCACATATGTCAAGCAGAATTGTGGGGAAGGGTGTATAAAATTATGGAAACATGGAGTCTTGTGGGTCAGAATATTTCACTTCTTATAGGCTGAATTTGAGGTCTTATGACTGAAATGTAACACATCTGTCAACCCACAGACATATTTCTACATTATTTAGACAGTGGTGGCCTTCCCTTTCATAAATCTGGTTTTACAGATCATTGTGGGCGAAGCTGCAAATCAGTGAGCTGCATTGATTTATGCTAATACTGGATCTTTATCATTTTTGCATCAATGTGATAAAGTAGCTTCATTTTTCTGGTCATCATGTGATGGATTATCCAAAAACCTGTTTCTCTCCGGTCATCTTATCAATAAACGCTTTCTCAATAGATTCCAGAAAAATATTACATCACAATGCAATATATACATCACCCATAGTATATCTAATACATAAACAGTCCCCACAACCCAGCGCAGTGTGTTGTGGAGAAGAGAGCTACATGTTATTTAGTTTAGTTTTGTAAGTTACTCTATTTTCTTTTTTTGTTTTTGCTATTTTTTGTGTAGCAAATGACAGAGGGGGAAAAAAAGTCCAAGGTTGAAGAAATAAAAGATGTACTTTTGTGACAACATGTAGTATGTTGTACAGTACGTTGTAGTGGTTATAATAATTTAGTATTTTATTATCTTTTTTACGTATGAAACTGTTGTTGCCGGTCTGTGTACATGTTATATTGCTATATGATTGTGTCTTTCTTTTAATTTCAACACTACTTTGGTCAACTATGGTTGTTTTTAAATGTGCCATATAAATAAACCTGATTACATTTTTATTTTGTCACAATTATGTGTTTACATTGTCAATTTGATCTTTTATTAATTTATTTTACAAAGTAGTTTAAAGTCCTATTGTTAAGTAAGTTGGGTAGGCTGGTGGCTTTAGTTAACCTAACTAGATTTCTCCCTACGGTAGTTCTGCTGTAGTTAAACTTCTTCCAGTGCGGCACAAAGCTATACTTTAAAAGTAGCTCTCCCAACACTGAGGAGCACACATGCTATGGCTCAGGAGGTAGAGTGGGTCGCTCACTAATCAAAAGATCAGTGGTTTGATCCTTGACTCCTCCAGTCCACATGTCGAAGTATCCTTGAGCAAGAAACTAAACCCTGAATTGCTCCTGATGGCTGTTCAGTTGGTGTGTGAGTGTGTTACGGCTGAGTGGCAGGTGGCACATTGTATGGTAGCCTTGGCCACCTTTGTGTGAATGTGACTTGTGGTGTCAAAAGCACTTTGAGTGGTCAGAAGACTAGAAAGGCACTATACAAGTGCAAGTCTACTTACTATGAGTTGTAAACGTAGTTTACATGACCAAAAGAGAAAAGAACTAAAGAAAAAGTAAATTAAACACAATCAATGTGGAAGCCAGAGGAGGGAGACACAGCGGCCACCAGCCTCTGTCAAGCAGCCAGTCAGTGCAGGTGAGCCGAGTAACCCTGACGACAAGTATCTCACCAGGATACTACAGGAAGTCCATGTCCAGAGGGCCGTCACAATATTGTGATGTACAATTACATCATAATGAGGTGATAAAGGATTTATCCATGTTGCCCAACACTTGCCTCAGTGACAAATTAGAGAAAGCTCGCTGATCAGCTGTCTATAGAAAGCCTGGGAGAAAAGACATAAAGAAAGGTTGTGGTTGTTGTTGTTTTTGTCTTTAATTATTTGTTTCTATTGCTCCTTTTGTTTCTTTTCTTCTTCTTTTCCACACACACAAGACCAGAGGCCTGCACTACAAAGCCAGTTCAGCTTACCCATGATATCCTTTGTTTCTCTGGTTTGGCTAACCCTAACATGGGCTGTCTGGATAACCTGTACCACAAAGCTGGTTATTAACTAGCTCAGTCAACTCTGGGTTTTCCTATCCAGCTGTGAGCGCGTTCATGTGAAAGAGTCGGAGCGTTAATTACGAGCAGCACCATCGGAACCATGAGTGAAGTAGGCTGCTTCATATGATGTGAGATGAAACGGTATCAAAAGTGTCTGGGACTGTGAGACGGTATGTATTGAAAAATGCAGAAATATTTAAAATACTATTGGAAAATACACCGTTTGCTGAGACTTAAATTACATGTATGTATCACTGGGCTATATGTGACATTAGTATAGAGTATTTTTTGCTGATTAGTTGGATGATAATGAAACTACCCTGAATATGTCACATAAAACACTTTGATGTAACGCCGCACTGTTTCTGCTGCTGACATAAAGGATGGAAAAGTAGCCTGGTTGATGACTGATGAGGTCTGTCTGATCTAAATGTTCCATTTATAATAACAGGAGCTAATTAACAGTGTGTGGATTATATTACTAATAAAATATGATCTTTTTTTTCCCAGTTCTCACCACACAGGTGTCTCATGTTATTTTAAGCTGCAGTTATGGAATCAGAGTGTAAAACAGCAGCACTATCACTGCTGTTAAAATGTTGCTGTTGAACTACTGCTAAAATCATGTGTTTAGCCTGTAAACGATCTCTCTGTTTGTTAAAAGATCTGTCTTAAAACCAGTGGAAATAGAGCCCTGGAACAATTAAATAATTATTCTGACCTATAACAGCATTTAGGCTCCTATTTTTTACCTGACACTCTGGACTTTCATCCATGGATGTTGACAGCCTGTTATGTGATACCCAGTTAAGTTAACCTGCTCTAGAGCAGGTTAACTGTTCAGGATAAGATACCTCAATGATTAATCCCAGTAAAAAGAGAACCAGCTTCGTAGTACTTAAAACCCGGAGTTAATCCTGGAGTTACCTTGCTAACTTAAAATCTTGGTTAGTAGTACAGGCCTCAGGTTATTTAAACAAACAAACAAACAAACTGTGTCTTGTAATCCCATGTGGGATGGGCCTAAAAAAGGCATAACACTTAAATAATAATGAATGACTGACTGTCAGACTGTGGATTACTCCAATACAGACACTTAAAGGTAGAAAGGGGAACGAGCATATTAATAGTTTGGTTAATTAATTGTATATAGTTTGTTTACCAATTTATATTACTATATTACAGTGCCGGTCATTTATCAATAATTGCTTTAATAACCTCTGCTACTACTACTCTGACTGTGTGTTTATATTAGGTTCAATTTAATACACAATTACAGGGAATTAATTAGAAGACAGTGTTTCTAATAAGACCATCATGTAATCATAGAATTGTAAAGCATTACCCAAAATAACAGGGCAGTGATACTCTTAGTTTTTTTCTTGTTCTGCCTCTTTGTTTGTTTCTAAATTCTCTACATTCTCAGATTTTATCCTGAGGTGCTCCTTACACTCTTTGCTTTTAAATCCCTCTCTCCAATGCTCTGCTTCACCCGTACTCTCAGGCCGGCGGATGCTACTGTAGCCCAGCGTCCCCTCCACCTCCCCTCGCCAAACCCTGGCCTCCCTCTCCATCCATCATGTGGTGTATGACAGGTCACCAGCATCCTCTTCATCAGGCTCCTTTCTTCCCTTGTGGCACTCAGTCAAACAGGGACCCTGCTAAGGCACCAACACCTGCAAGACCTCTGCTCTGGCTGCTCTCATCACTCTCCTGGCCTGACAGCACTGACACCCTCCCCTCCTCCCCTCCTCCCCTCCTCCCCGCCTCCCCTTCCTCCTCCAACCTCCTGCATCCTGCTCTCACCTTGCAGCTTCCCGTAGCCATTTTAGGGGACAAAATTGCCTCAGGGCACCTTTGAGCTGAGAGTTTACCGCAGCACCTTCGCTCAGTTTTTTTTTTTTTTTCAGATAGCTGTACGTGACACTGGGATCATGGGGCATCTCTGTGACTCTGCTGAGGGAAGCAAAGACTGTGAGTGGTGTGCCATAAGCCTGGCTTATAATCTCACACCTCATAGCAGTAATGTCAGTTGAATTCTCTTCACTTATATAACTGGCATGTGGAGTGTTACAACAGCTGGAGGATTCTGCATTGAAGGAGCGGAGCGGCTCGCCTGATGGGCCACTGTGTAGCTGTGTTTCCTGTCTGCCTGGCTGGCTGGCTGGCTGGCTACAGAGCTATGCAAAGTTAAACAGGCAGTGGTCTCACACGCCCAAACCTCTCCCTCTCTACACACTCTGTCATTTCACCTCGTTTTAGCAGTGGGACGGAGGTCTGGCATAAGCGGCTTAAAAGGATGAACTAAAAGGAGGAGAAAAAACAACAAAACAAAATAAAAAAAATCCAGCGAGGTGATTAGATTTGCTGTGTTAGATTTTTTTTGATACTGGCGTGACTTTGGAAAATTAAAGCATTTGAAGAGAGTGTTAAATTATTTCAGACTGTGTGTCTTTGTGAGACACATGCACACACAGAGGCAGAGTGGAGACAGAAAATGTGTTACTGTTGCACCTTTTAAGTAAGTAAGTGTGTAAGATTTAATGGCGTCTAACGGTGAGGATTGCAGACTGCAAACAGCTGAAACTTCTCCTGGTTAGAAATCCTTCAGCGTTCATTGTTAAGGAAGTTTTTACTGGGAACTGTCTGGGAATCAGCTACAGAGGTCTCTGCAAAAGAAACAGACCAGGTGTGTCAAACCGGTAAAAACACTGAACATGGCAGCGTCACGTTACAAATCGGTGTTTCTCCTACGCTGTTTGGCATGTTGCTGATGGCCTGTGAAATTTGACCAGTTAAAATAACTACGTTTCTCATGGTAACCATTATGTTGTGTGACCTTTTGTGGTTGAAAATGATTTGTTGACTTTTGGTTTCATACAGCAAACAAACACTAGTCTCCTGGGTGAAAGTCCAGTGTGTATTTGACCCATCCACCACCCACTATTCCTGCCTTACTTGGACTTAAGGCTCAGTTATACTTTTACCTTTATGTACGATAAAATGTATACAACCTTTACAGACGCTGTAAACATCACTGCCCTCATTCTTCCATGCATCCTTAATGATGGCATAGACACAGCCAACACATGGCACTGGAGGACAGAGTCAAAAGTTTAACACAACAACAAATGAGGTGATGGTGGAGAGGGTTGTAATATCGCACCTTTAAATGCAGGTAGTGTTATAGTGAGCTCTGCTGCAGTTACAATTAAATATTGTTCTGCGGTTTTAAGCAACGGGATCTTTCCAAACAGTTACTGGCGAGATATTTCATGTACACAAGCCAACAGTGTGCCGGGTCATTCAGCGGGTTTCAAATGCCCGTGGTGAAGTTCCTGTCTAAACGTTGCTATTTCCTCCCACGCACATTGCTTCATGTTTGCTGTTATTTTTGGATCAAATTTACTTTTCAGTTTGAGAGGATACTTAGCTAAGAGGCAGCCTGGGCTATCACAAGTGCATATTCAAGCAAACAAATGGTCTCCATGGAAACAGCAGAATTTTACTGGTGTAAAATTTCCGTCAGTGCAGTTAATGCCCCAACATCTGTCCTTGATTAAGGAAACCTTTAAAGAGATTCTGTGCAACACCCTTAAGTAGTCTCCTCAGCTAAGGAAAAACTAAACCTTAAGTGTCATACTTTAGGAGCAAGCTTTGTGTAATCGGCCCCAGGCGTTAAGGAGGTTTTTTACTGGGAGGCAAATTATCTGCCGTGGTGTCTTTTTCTCCAAAACAAACAAACCAGGTGATTAAACCGGTAAAATTACTCATTTAAGCAGTTTCACATTACAAATCAGTGTTTCTACAAGCTATTTTGTATGTTGGAGACAGGCCGCTCGCCCAGCACCTGCTAATGTGTGCTCAACTTTTTTCTCTGATAACTTAAGATCCAGACATTCGTCCCTTTCTAAAGCCAGTGTTTGGTTTGTCTGTTCTAGGCTCATGTAGGAACATGGCAGTGCAACATGGTGATCTCAAGAGATGAGGGCCAGCTCCCTGTGTAGATATAAATGGCTCATTTTAAGGTAACAAAAACACAAGGATTATATTTTTGGGTAATTATACACTAAAGAAAACATACTTATATATCCCTCTAAATCCTACACACTGGACCGTTAATAACAACATTACTGCAGACTGCAAACCTCATATGTGATGACATTTCGGAGTGCAAATGATGTGAATTTAATTAGATTATGTGACTATTTTCATAAAGTCTGTGTGCAGCGAGTCTCTGTTCTATTTCATCACAATAAAGGCAACAGCGGAAAAAACTGAAATCCATTTCCACCAACGCTGCGAGCCACATGGGTCAGAGCCACAGCCCCCTGACAATAAAGACTACAAATATCCCCTCGTATGATCATAGCATGACATGTTTCCAGCCCACTGATCTCACAAGTACACAGAGAGACATCTGCCTCCATATTAAAGTTAACTAACCATATGTTCTCCTCTCCTCTCCTCTGCCCTCCACCCACCCTCCCCTCTGTCCATCACCACTCAGGAGATGAGGGATGACCTTCTTCCTCTAAGGTAAAGAGGAGATCAGCCCAACTCAGCAGAACTGCAGAGGTGGCGGGTGGGGGAAGCTGGGGTGCACGAATTAGCAGCATCAACAGCAGGAGTGCCAGAGCTGCTGTGATAATGCGAGGGGAAAAAAGAGGTCCTGGTCCCTGAGAGACAGGGAGATGAGGGTTGGGGAGAGTGCGGGGAAGAGAAAGGAAGGAGGAAGAAAGTGCGAGAAGAGGAAGGAGGAGTGTTGCCCTGCAGGTGCTGAGTCATGTCGTTGCTCTATTTTGCGCTGTTCTTTTGCGTACCTTCACTGTTTTGTTTCTAAAATCTTCAGACTCTTCAGTTCTAGATCTCTCTTTTTGCTGTCTCATACTCCTCTACAGTCTGGCTCCCTCTCCACTTCACATTTTCTTCCTCTACTCTCTCTTTAATGAGCAGTCTATGGCCCATGCCTCTGTTCTATCATTAATGTGGTCTGTGCAGAATGAGACAGCTGCAAGATGAACTCGCAGACACAGGCACACAAACACACTTTACATCCCATGTGGGTCCTCACTTAGCATCTGGCTCAGACAACATGTCTGCAAAACCTCATAATAAGAGAGCATTTAATCCATCCAACCAAAGTTTGCACCACATTGATAGTAAAATCTGAACTGTGCTCTTCCTCGATGTGTGTGTGGAGGGAACATTTACACACACCTCACATCCCTGCCTGACATGTAAATCAGCTGAATTCCTATTAAGTGTTATCATGCTGATGTTTTGCAGATGTTATGTCAACACATTTTCACTCCAATCTTGTCAAATAAGGCAGCCGAGTCAGCGGCCGTATGCTTCAAAATACTGTGCCCAAGGTACCCCTCTAGCATCAGTTTGGGGCGTGTCAGTTTCCCTGTCAATTTCCACTTGTGTGCTACAGTGCCTTTTAAAATTAACGTCCATCTTTACAGGTAGGTTTTGCCTCTGAAACTACTTCAGGTTTAGGCAACAAGACGGCTTTGCCACAATCATGGTTTGGGTTAAAATAGCTATATTTCTTACAGTGACTTAACCAGTATGTTACATCATGACCTTACATGGTTGAAAATAATTTAGCTGACTTTTGGTTTCACACAGGAAACAAACACCAGTCTCCTGGATGAAAATCTGGTGTGTATTTGACCTGTCCACCCTCTATCACTCCTGCCCTACTCACCCTTTACATACAAAAAAAATAGATATGTCCTTTTCAAATGTTGTAAACACCACTGCCCTCATTCTTCCATTTGTCCTTCATGATGGCACAGACACAGGCAACAGAGGAGGCAGAGACAGAGGGGTTTGTAATATTGTACCTTTAAATGGAAGCAGCGTTGCAGACGGCACTGGTCTGTGCAGCGATAACATACATCCCCACATGTGGAAAGAGAATCCTTTTTATTATATCGCGGATTCATTCTGTTCCGCAATTATTTAAATTTCTTTGTTGTCTCCTACGGTCATATCTCGCCTGATATACGCTACACTGCCTCCATGATCTCCAGTGGTTCTGCTCTGTTTTGTCCATATCCGTAGGATTTCAGAAAACGTGCACAAATAGACAAAATAAAGGCACACTACAGACAGCTCCATCTCCATATCTAATGTTGAGCATTAATAAGCCCTTACTCAGCCACTGACCAGGCTGTTGTATATGACAACGCGTTAATGAGACCATGTTGGTTATGTTTACCATGCTCACTCATAGACTGGCCTGTAAACTCACTATCATTTGCTAATGAGCTGAGCTGATGGGAACGTCATTGGTAATTCTAGTGTTTCGTAAGCGGCAAACTCTGTGGCTGTAAAATAAAGCCAATGCAGGAGTACAAAAAAACTGCAATTTCTTTTAATGGCCAGGTAAGGTTGGCTCCAGGAGTGAATCAATCCCCCACAGACCCCCAACTCTACAGCAGAAATAAACATGTTTACAGTCTGGCACAAAAAAACCCTATTTTGGTCTCCATAGCTAATTTCCCCATTCTTGAAAACTGTACCAGGGACAATTTTTTTTTGTATTACTCACCCATTCACATTTTACCTAAATTTCCCATAAATAAGGGCATGGCTGCTTTAAGCGAGACGCTGTCTGCAAAGCGTCACCAAAGACTATGAGTCATATTCACCCTATCATCCAAATATGGTCACCACTAGCTCCATAAGTCTAAAATGCCATGGCCAAAATGCCGAACTCAAGGCTTCAAAATGGGAGTCAATAATCCAGTGGGTGATGTCACGGTGGCTACATCCACTTGTTTTATTCTGACTTAATCTCATTCCTACTCGGCATATGGCCATTACTAAAATGACACCATGGGCAGCTTTTTGTATTGTGTCTTGACTTAGAAGAGGTCGGCCGCAAGATGGGATCAACAGTTATGTTTGGGCAACAATACTACTTGGTTATGGTTAGGACAAGACTGCTAATGTTGGCAAAAAAAAAAACACTCATCTTTGAGTGCCACAAATGCAGCCAGAAAAGCAGCAGCATGTTCCTTAAAAACACCTTACAAACGCCACAACTGATGGTGGTGTTAGTTGGTCTCAAACAACACTTTCCTGGGTCAAGGTTTAGTGTTCATTGGACCCATCTATGTCTAATAATGACGCGGATGAATTTACTTTGGAGTTGGTGAAAAGCCTGATGTGTCTCATACAGATGTGTGATTCCCCAGCACCATTACAGTGATGCCAGGGACACTGCCCGTGCGGCATTTTTTGACGCTCTGGGAATGAGACCAGGCAGTTTATACAGTCTGTGGTATTTTGTCATAAACCAAGGTGTTGGAAAATGCAAAAATGTTGGTGGTGCTGGATAAAAAGCTACAGAAAACAGAAATGATAAAAGTAATAAGTCTACAGTTCATCCTGGGGGGGAAAAGAACGTGTGTAACAATTTCATGGCAATCCATCCTATAGTTGTTGAGACATTTCACTCAAAACCACAAACATCGACCTCACAATGACGCTATAGGACAAGTCAGTTGTCAGTTGTATTGATCCTCTGGGCACCATGAATGTCCGTACAAACTTACATGGCAATCCATCCAATAGTTGTGGAGATATTTTTGTCACTAGCATGGCTAAAAATGCAAGTTTAATTACCACTGCCAGAGGTTTTAGACAACACACAGACTTTTCCTGCGATATTGACAGCCGGCAAGATAAGCGTTCTCATATTTTGGATTTGAGTGACATGTTTGATCGATAAGCATCACCAGTTTTTTTTCCTCCAGTCAAAACAATCCATCCATCTTGTACTATACACCATTTCTGAATAATCTTGCCAAAGTGGATCTTGACAGCCTCTCTGGCATCTGAGCACTTTTGTTTGTTTATTGTTCCCAAATGAATCAGATTCATTCAGCTTTTATTCCAATCCACGCTTTTCCCCCTGGTCATGTGCGTCCTCTCGGCTCTACGCCACTCGGTTTGGAAAACCGCTGCTGTAACCGTCTTGCATTTCTTATTCGCCCCCTCTCTCCACTCCTACCTGTTTCACATGCAAAACTACATCCGCCGCAAATGCATGCAAACACTGCTTCTGCTCGAGAGAAACAAGTTTTCAAGTTATATCTTAAAAAAAAAAACAAGTGTGACTCAAGTGAGCTGTGTTGTTCTCCGCTTGTGGGAGGGTCTGTCTAATCCCAAGCTTGTTGTCAAATCATGTCTCCATAAAAGTGAAGTCATGTTTTTTTGTGGAGCAAGAACTCGGCCAGACGTATTCAATTATTGAAAGCGGGAGAAAACAGTAAGACGGAGAACGTATTAGCCACTGAAATGAGGTGGAAGCAGACCAACATGCTCAGGCAGTCAGGAACACGAGACAAAAGCCTGGATCCTCATCTCCCACCACCGCTTACATCTGCCCACGGACCTAATGGCACAGTCTGTTTCCCTCTTTAAAATGTCCCACCGAGGCACCGTAAACACAAGTGTCTCGTGCAGGGAAACATGCTTGCAGACACTCTGAGTAGGAAATGCAGCAGCTAGACCTTAAACAGGCTCCACTAAGGACCGCTTTGACTGCTGTTTACTCAATGCCGCGTTACAAATTCTGTGCATTATTGCAGCTACAGAGCTCATCAGGCATTCCTTTTGATGTTTAATGAGTCTACAATGGGCAAAAAAGGGCTGAGTCATCCTTAACCCAAGATGGCTGTCGAGTGCCGGAGTCTGCAGCTTTGCCATTAATCCTGCCAGCCATCAGGGAATGATGAGAGAAATATGGGCTATCGCAGGCATCTTCCTCAATGGCAGCAGATAAGAGCGAAACTACAAAGTGCTCGTTAATGCAGGCCATCGCTGAGCAGAGGACGGGAATCAGGGAAATCTTTGGCTCACTGTCTCTCCCTCTCACTGTGAGGCGTTTAAGTGACTGACAGATTGACAGAGAAGGATCATATTATTAATTCAACGACACGTACACCCAAGCAAAGATAAGCTTGAAATAGAACCGTAATTGTTGCTGTGGTGATGAGATGTGCTAGCCTCGTTGTTTTCAGACAGCAGCCGCCTCGCCAGATTTTGCAGAGGAAGAAAGAGAGCAAGACGGTTTGTGTGTGTGTGTGTGTGTGTGTGTGTGTGTGTGCCAGAGCATAGAGAGTGAGGATCTGTGTGTCACTCAGCACTCTCAGCTCCTCTATTCTGTAGATCATTACACCGTGCTATCATTAAAAGTAACTTCCCAAGGTCTGGACTGAAGGACAACTCAATCTGGATGAGTTTGTCGTCATACAAAGACTCGGCGGCGAACAAAAGGTGCAGCTCACCGCCTAATTCTACTCTCCAGGCTAAGACTCCTCCACCACTTTCTCTTTTATCATCGTGGCTTCTTGTGGAAGGCGAAGGTCGTCGTTTTCGTGCCGCCTGAAATGCCAGTCCATCGCCTCCAATACGATGCATTTTATTGTTGAGTGAGCAAAGAGCATCCTGGGGGCAGCAGGGCATCTTATGAAAGTGCATTGTGCTGAGGGAGCACGACGCACACATACATTTCAACTCTTGCACATGCGCTTCCGCCCAACCACAGCATCAGTTACAACACACACTCAAGTATTTGTGACACTGCTGTAGAAATATGACAGGATAGTAGTTTTACAGAGCGTTAAAGTTGAAGGAAAAACTGCTCTTTCATCTTTTCTTACCTTTAGAGAAAGTGATGTTTGCTGTATATCATATATTAAGTATATCGGATATTATCTGTGGTTTTAAACCACAGCTTTAGATGACAAAAGCACATCTGCAAAAAAGTGCAAAACATACCCCAGCAGTGTTCCTGCAGCTCTAGACAAGTTAGATTTAAGACTTTTTAGGACTTTTTCGCTGCCATTTGGAATGAAATTGAAGACTAATTTTACCAGGACCAAACCTAAATTAAAAAACCATGAAGCAACATCAGTTTCTTCGGGTTTGGGACAATTTTGCCCAAATGTTTACTGTAGCATAAAGCATGACTTGGCAATTTTGTGTTCTTCAATCTGCACGTGGGATTCCTCTGCATTGATTCCCATGCGCAAAGTGTGAAAAGCTTTTTGGCATAAAATACACTCCGCCTTGTGTGCAATGCCATGCCATGCAACAAAATCTGGGTGAATCTGAGTTAGCCAATTTTTGTGGAATTTGCTAGGGCTGCCCTTTTAAAGTCAAGATTTGAATCATCAGCCAAGTCCAGCAGTCAGTGTGCTGTGCAGTGTCCTTCTGGGGACATTTTGGTCCCCAGATTTTGCTGTGGAGTAAGCGCTCTTGACTTTCACGCGACACGTTGCTACAGGGAGCTGCACACACACACACACACACAGAGAAAGGGAGACTGTGCACTGTAAGGCCCTGAGAATACATTATCTTCTCTCCTGTTTAGAGGTGGTGAATTTACAGCTCACAGCAACTTAATACAACTGTCCATGGCTTTTGTTTGATATATAGTGTCAGCTAAAAATATAGTTGTACATTACTGACCTGCCGTTAACACGGTTAGTTTGTTTACCATGATACATGAGTGTTGCTGTCACACTGAATGTCTGGCTGAGCCTGTTCAAACTTTGTATCGGGATAACAAACAAACAAACAAACAAACACAAGTAAAATATTTTTATCAAATAGCCAAATCTGATTCAAATTACGTTTTTCTGACTCGGTTACAGCCCTTGAATTTGCTCTTCCCCATGTTGTCCAGAGTACACTGACAGCAGGCAGCTGATTCTCGGAATATCTCGACAGCAAAAAAAGTGGTGCTGTTGGTTGAAATAATCCTTATATGCATGACATAATTGCAAGAGACATTGTATTAATTTGTCATTTTACAATGTGACAACAGAAAAAATGATTCAAAATATCCTACTTTTCATGCCTTACCATTTTTAAGACTTTTTAAAGATCAATTTTAAGACATTTTAATACCAGTTAAGGGATTTTTTTTCTTTTTTTTTTAACAAAAATGAATTCAATGCCTTTAAGACTTTTAAGACTTTTTAAATATCCCTGTACGAGTAATGCCCTGTACATACAGCATCTTGCTATGCTGATTTTATTGCAGTATTGCTGTTTGTAGACTTCGTGCATTCTAAAAACAAAATTATAAAAAATTAGGGCCAGGCAATATATTAATATTATATTGATTTGATTGAATCAATATTGATTCTGATTTGATATAGTGAGTCAGATATCTTCTTAGATTTTGGATATCGTAAAATTGTAAGTGTTGACTTTTCCTGTAAAGTGATGCAATTTTCTGAACTTATCAGACGGTTCTAGCTGTTCTGGTATTTGCCTTTACCCACTTAGTCAACATTTTATTTATCTATTCAACCTTTATTTAACCAGAAAAACCTCTCAAGATTAAAAATCTCTTTTTCAAGCGTGTCCAGGCCAAGACAGGCAGCAACATAAGTTACAGACAGACAACAGAGAACAAAAATACTGAATAAAAATGTAAATCTCTAAAATAAGCAAAATAAAACACAAGATAAGATTACTACAAAGAAAAGCTAAAAAGTATGCTGATATATTCTAGAAATGAAGAATGAAATGAAAAATCAGACAATAAAAACTTGTTTTGTGAACAGAGAGCAGACCCATTTTCATATCAATATATCTACTTCACTGAAGATTATTTATCAAAAATCTAAGTGTGTGGATATTTTTTAAAAGCACCAATAGTCGATATCTGGGGTGTTTGGTCAAAAGATATTGTGCTATCACACAGCCCCATGCAAAATAAACCCCTAACTAAGATTCTGCTTTGCACAACACTTTATGTAATTAACAGAAGAGAAGGAGTATGAAAATAAAAAGTTCAGCAAAGATGCAGTGGAGAGTGGAACTTCTCGAACATCTGTACATTTAATGCTCTGCAGCTGTGTGCATTCAGCAAATGCAGAGTAATGTGCAGCTGAAGGAGCACTGAGGTGAGAAGTTCATGATGAGATATCCAGAGGATAATGATGGCAATTCCAATAACTCTCTTCGCTCACTGCACACCCACTCGCTCACAGTGCAGAATCTTAATCCTGGGCTCTAATCCTGCTGACTGAGAGGACCCAGAGAGCCATTTATAACAATGCAAGTAATAAAGAAGACAGCACAAATACATCCCGGCGGTGTTTATGACAGGACACCCAGATTACATCAGCCCTGACACGGGGGAAAATAACTAAAATGCAACACATATGCCAGGTCTTGTTGCTTCATGCTGTAAGCTGCCGTTACGTCTTTGCGTCAATGTCTGCCTCATGTATGTTGGTATTTTGGTCCACTCTCAGTCTTCCACACAGATTACAGTGAGGCATTTGTTAAGACCTTGACCTCCTGCACTGTGAATGGATGAGCGTGTCGGCGTCACGCCAGGACGTCACGCAGACAGAGCGAGAAAGTGACAGGGAAACTTCATCACAGGTGAAAACAGCCCCTGCTGATTAGACTGTGGAGGTGTGTTTGTGTATCTGCAGTCGGGGATTAACTGCTCACCCCCATCATGAGGCCATATTGGCAATAACTACCGTTTACAGCTGGGGAGTCTGCAGGGAAACAGTTGGAAACAGAATGTGCTGCACTCCTAATTGGCAAAAGGCTGAGGGAGTTTGAGGGATTGTAGGATTTGGGTGCTGAGGGATGGAGGCTCTGTTGGTGGCTCTCTGAAAAATTGTTTCTGCGAACCAAAAAGCAGCCAGACAGCTGACAGAGAACACTTTCTTAATGTATGTATTTATGTATGAATTCAGGTAGGGACACAGTTTAACTGTACTCCCCAGTGAATTCGAAGACATATTGTGAGTTAAGCTTTGGTTTAAGAGGCATCTGAGACAGGTGAGGGTCGGTTTTGGTGTCAAACCTCAAGTCTTTGTTGGTTTTGATCATAATGTGTCTGTAGCACGGAGGATCAACAACTGTGAAAGTTTGCAGGCAAGGTTGTTGTAGAGTCTCTTCAGTTTGAACATTTGACTTGAGAACTTTTTGTTGAATAAAAAAAGGAGGTAGTACTGTAGGAGAAAGCCTCTTTATATTTCTCAGTGTTGGTATTTAAGTGAAACTCAGGGATAATACTGACATCAAAAATTTCAAATTCTATTCTGCCCAAGGTAAGAGCCGATACTGTCACTGACAAACGAATCTTAAAATTTTCACCTTCTCCATAAATGTGAATACAGTTCATTTTTTGACAATTCAGTGAGTTTTCAGTGTTTTTTTTTTTAACATGTCATATATTCAGTGTCACAGTTACTCTGGAGAATCAAAAGCTTTTGCTGAGAGCTCTTTTCAGAACTACTTTTGACATAATCAAAATGCTCTAATAAATTGTTGATGTGAGGTTTACGGAGTAAAAGACACATTTTTCAAACAAAGGGGATTGTCAAATTCACATAAATGACAAAAATGGAGAACCATACAGGGGTGGGGGGGTTGACACTAAACAACATCTTGTTTTTCTTTCCCAACTTTGATAAT
>JAPZEB010000012.1:8252988-8271228 GCA_029783705.1 Chaetodon striatus
GTGTAGTTAATTTTTGTATGTGCACTGCTGTTAGTCTGTATGGAACCTTTGGGTATTGTAACGTGACTTGATGGTGTCAGCAGAAACACCAACTTTACTTACTATTTAATACACGCTCTAATACACGTCCTCTCTCTAACACACACACATAAACACACACTAACTGTGCAGACCTACCTGTCACTGCAATGTGAGAACTGGATGCTGTCGACTTTGTCCTGGGTGAAAAAAAAACACAGGGGCAAAGTCAAAACAACATAATGAGTGACAAACAATTACTCTGCCAGTCTTCCAAGTCATGACAGTTTTATTGTGTATTACCAATAAATAATGTTTTTAACAAAAAATAATAATAATAATAATAATCAAGGTCATCTTACTAGCTTTTTCCAAAGCTTTCAACTACATTTCCTGGACTTCCTCAATTGATTGCTCAGTTGCCATGGAGAATGTTGACCAATCTCTCCATCAGAGCACCAACAATCTCCAAGACAACGGAGTAAATTCCATCTGTCGAGGGAGTCCATGAGATGCAGTTGAAAACTTTTGGTAATAAAAGAAGTAAGTGTACATTTGAGTTAAGTTTTATTTTTGGGTCAAAAGGTCGAGATCAAGTCCAGACAGACACAGGTATTTTAGTAAACAGGGTTTTTCAGTGTGGCTTCAGGTATCAGACACACATCCTAAATGCTTTTTAAGACCTTTTCAAAATGATTTTTAACTTGTTTGAAGAGAGACTGTCTCGCTTGCAGGTGCATCAGAAAATATCACTTGAGTCTTTGAACAGAAAACTCCACACATCGCTCTCGCCCAGGTTCACAATTTCTTGGTAAATCTAATGTTTTGGTCCTTCTGGACCTTTGTCAAGAGTGTTCTACATGCCTATTAGCCACTAAGCACAATCATTACTGCTTTGCCGACAGCTCAGCGTGTGACGTGCACTTGTAGATAAAATATAGGCCTATATTTATGAAGGTTCAAGAGTACGGTTTGTATTTCTCTGTAATGTAGCACAGTGTTAACAATGTTACTGAGACTATTCTTTCTCACACCTTCAACTCAAACCATTGCGTTGCCCCGCCCAAAATATATCATTTAATAATTACATCAATATCATAAACATGAGGGAGACTAGTCGACTAATGGCCCTAAATGACAACTATTGGTTGACTAGGAAAATTCTTAGTTGGGGGCAGTCCTGCAAAGCATGATCTTTCTTAACCATAATCAAGTGGTTTTTGTACCTAAACCTAACCACAGGTTCACCACAGCATTTGTGAAACATCTAGTTTTAAAATATCCACCACATAATGAGGAGCAAATGTGAGGTATCTGTGGTTTGCTGAAATATACAATGCCAACATTTCTACTGGTGAGTGTGTTGGTGTTTAACAGCATCCCTATCAAAAAACTTAACATGTCTGTGTTTGTTTCAATATTTTTAGCAGCAGGAATCATACTGACTAAGCATCTGCAATATTACAGTGTTGAAACATTTTCATTACCCACAAATGACAACAGTTAGTCACAAATGAGGGGCCAGAGACAAAAAAAAAAAGCATTTTCAAACAACAGTGTGTGAAATGTATTTGTATAATATAGCCTGGCGCCAGCCTCAGTGACATCAAACACCAGCCCTTAACAGCTAAAAAGCAGCTCTGACACTATGCCTCAGCATCAGAGCCAATTAGTAAGATGAAATCTCTGCTGGGGGAGGACGCAGGCCAGCCAGACTCCTGCAGAAGTGTTCAGGGGATGTTGGTGCACAGTGAGGTACAACAAGCTCTTCTCAGTTCACCTCTCAGCTGCACCAGCAGCGGCTAACTTGTCTGAAAAGAGTTCCACTCCTTCAAGTCTTATCCCAGCTGCGTTATCATCAGCACATCTAATTAGCGAGGAAAAGCAGTTTAATCACAGATGGGCTCAAAGTTTGCACACCGATACTTGTAAACTGTCACACTCTACCCTTGCTGAGTCCCTATTCTGTTTGAGTAAAAAATGTGTTGCGCAAGTGACCCTGTGACAGGAACAAAGATTCTTCTGGGCATGGACCCAATTCTCTCCTTATTGTTGTGTTTCCCTGGTTCACCTACAGGTTTGTTCCTGCTCCTTGAGCCTTTGCCAAGGTTGTGCTTGAACGTCGCATGAGCATGTCGCAGTTAAATCGGACGCAGCTACGCATTTCAAGCCAGCTGTGGTCTTTTGTACGCCGTGCCCAGCATCGTTCGGCACATCAACAACCTGCAAGGAGCTCACAGCCTGCCAGGCTTCAGAGCAGAAACCTGGGCACGGCAGACGTGCCAGGAGGGCTGCTGATGGATGTGCTGTTGTTTCAGGCATGTGGCGTCTGGCAGACCTTATCCTGCTACTCTGTCACTCTTTTGGGGCTTTGCGCTGCAAAAGCATCAGCACCTTCCAAAACACACAAAAATGCTAAGCAGCCTGGCTCTCTTTAAGACTCCCTGAGGTGGCAGGGTGGCGGAGGGCTACATTTGTTTATTAAACCGAGCACCGTTTTTCCATCTGAAAAGGTAAACAACTGCTGCTTCGCTAGGGAGTGGCGAAGAGTGTATAAAAAGAAGCAGATATAAAGAGGAGAGGGAATGAGAGAGATTGAGAAACACAAAGAAGGAGAGAGCGCAGGAGAAAAGAGGAGGAGAGGATGTCACTAAAGGACACGCAGAGTGAGTGACAAAACCTTATTGGATTTATTTGTCTTGCTCGGCTTCTCAGATGAATCTCATTTATTGTGGCTGACAGCAAGGGAAGTGCACATCAAAGAGGAGCCCAACACAGACAAATGTCTTTTTCTTTATAATGAACGAGAAGCAGGTCCTCTTGTGGAAAAGCTGAAGCCAAACAGATATAGGGCAACGACAGCACATTCACAAAAACAGACAAATCAATCCCATTAAAAGGCATTTCACTGATTAAGAGTCCTTCAAAGGCTGCAGAATGAAATATGATGAACTGCTACACAGAAACCTTTTGCACCTGAACTGTGGATGTCATTGTTTGTGAGACTTCCTGTCAGTCAAAATTACTCCACATCCATTTGTTGCATTCAATTCATGTTTCCCAGATATTGACACCAAGCAATATACTGTGTGAAAGATAATCTCAGTCTAAGCTCAGGTTGGGTCTCCTGTCTTAAGAGGTCGATGGCCTCCAGGCTTAGAGGAGAAGCTGAAAATATTCTATGTATGGAAGGTTCACGGAGCAATGACATGCACTTAACACTGAAACCGAGATACACGAATTGCATTTGCATACTACCTACTCAGAAACACGAGAAGACTACAGGAACTGGCTGACTGATACAGCTCTTTAAGTGTCTTAAAAACACTTGAGAGAAAAAAAAAAGGCAGAGCAAGCTTGACAGCGATCAGAGGATCAAGTGTTTGTAACAAATGATCAAGTTTTTCAGTAAACCGTCTTGAAAGGACTGGAAAACGAGAAACTAGACAGGATGAAAAATTGAATATTATGGCAGTATTTGGGAGATATGATCCCCAAACAGCTGGCAATGAACTAGCGTTTGTTTTCTGTCCTGCTCTGTGGCAGAGGAAGCAGATTGTCCTTGAGGACTCAACATAAATCAACAATCGGCAGCAGAAGCAAGCAGCCAGCCCCTGGGTCTGCCAGGGAAAGCATAAACTTAATTAAGTCCCATCTTACAAGGTGTGCGTGCACTGGGAAGCCTGTAATGAAAGCCTAATGCTGGCCACAAATTGGTCCAACAAGCAGCTAAAACGGATGCCTGACAAGGCACTCGTACAGCCCCAGAGGGGGAGCAGAGGATCTCGAGGCTAATATAGAGAGATAGGACATTAAGGAACAGACTCCAAGATGTCCTGTCAAACCCAATACTGAGTTATGGTCTGAGGCTCCAGCTGAAAGTGGTGCTATGAGCAGTGCTACCTTCAACCTGAAGTGATTACGATTTATGAAAACGGTGATCAAGGCTAGGTGACTTTGTTAAAAACAATAATCATATCACCAAGGCCTCATGGTATGAACAAGAACATTTTCTTATTGATATCACAATAATGCTAATTTTCTGAATGATATAGATCAAAAGAACAGTGCAATAAAGTGTGTTTCACTGTTACGAATTACATCAATCAAAACTCTTCACATCTTTAAATAAAGCAAAAACAATCCGATCCTGGCAATGGCCAAAACTAAGTACGTCTGAACTCTGTTTTTAAGACAGCCTGACACCCATTAACTAGCATCTAACTGGATATTTTTAAGAAATAAACACAAAATGACGTGAAATACAAGAGGCCTTTATTTTTAGTTGGGCTCTCCATAGACTCAGTGAGCTTTAGCATCAAATTTCGAAGCGCAATCCATTTAGACGTGAAGAAATCTTAATGTTTTATGATGTAAATGTCTTGCCTTTATTTTATTTTCTGTTAAATTTACTGACAGACAGGCAGCTAGTTGCAATAACATGTGCAAGCCCATTGCCCACCATTCTCCCCTGGAGACGGGACAGCATTCCTATGGTAGAAAGTGGCCACCCTCTGTTCTCCACTCAAGGCAGCCCTGGTGAGAAAGCGGCTTCTTTTTGAGCCGTTGAACACCTTAAACACCGTCAGCTAGGCCTATGTCAGCACCACTAGCCATGTTGGCACTGCTGACGATGCGAAGAGAGCCAATTAACAATGCTAAAGGGGCCTGTGGCTCAAAATTGGGCCTGGTGGGAGGACGGCAGGTGTGTACAATGTTTCCACAACAATCCTGTTGGGTTAGCAACAGCGTTAGGTCACCTAAGGGTAATCGCCAAATGCTAGCACCGCTATAGCTAACTTCAACTCCCAATGGGCCCTGGTGGTGCGCAATGAACTGAAGAACAGCAAAATTAACCTATGATACAACATGCGTAACCGGTCAAATATGTTCTCGGTGGTTAACCAACCTAAAGAAGACTATCTTCATTGTTGATCGACCCATTGATCTGACGTCTTCTTGTTCAAAACCACAGAATATTAAAATTTAAATATACCTAATTTTTATTCATTTGATTTGATTTCCCTTTTGATCAGAATATCTTCTGAAATCTGTCTTGTGTCCAAAGATGTAGCCTACACTGTTTACATAAATGGGCCATACACATAAACAGGCTACAAAAACACAAAACACAACATTCAAACCAAGCAGCAAAGCCACACTACGAACACTACATGTCACATCTGACTTTACAAAAACTGCTGCAGTGCAAACAGTTTAATCGCTCCATTTTCCATTCAGTGTTCGACCCAGGAACACCGAGTCCTACTTAGAAGCCAAACTTTGATATGGTAGTTTGACAGACTGAGGAACAAAAGAATTTCTCAACCTGTTCAACTGAGCCTGTGGGACTCTAAATCTTCTGTGCTATGGCAAAAACTGATATCCGTCAAATAAAGTGTGAGAAGGGGTCTGATGTAATATTACCAGCCAGAGACAACACTGTTTTAGTATTCGCAGTTTGAAAACTTGAATAAAGTGTTTGACCCACAATCTTTGAGAAAATCTGTAGCAGTCTAACTTTAACATGAACGGAGAGACATCTGCACCATCCAGTGATTCCATACTGCACCACACTCTGTATTGTAGACTGGAAAATAAGAATAGGATCTCAGCCTTTCAGACAGGAAATGCGTTGTTGTACCCTGCTATGGGTATAATCTATGTGTGCACTCCATGATGAAGCAGTGTCTACATATACGCCTACATATTTATGGGGGGACACTTGTTTAATATGTTATGGACATAACAACTGAAGGATAGGAAGATCAAAAATTATTTCTTCTGTCTTCTTTGGATTAATAATAAATCATTCCTTTCATGTAACCCCACTAATCTGTCCACACAACACTGATGAATACTAGGATCATCCTCCGAATCAAAGATAACTGTATAGTATTTTCTGAAAATGTAAAATTAAATGTATTTGGAATATCAGTTTGACAATGATGATAATGATGAACTATGATCATTTTTCTAAAAGTAGTACATACTTTATTTGACAACCTTGACACAGGAACCAGACAGGAGATCCGCACACTGTATCACAAGCTCACAGTAGTTTTAATTGTCCAATGTCTAACAGATCTAATGTTTGTCAAGCATTTTGAATTCATTCATTTCAAAATTCCTAACCTCCTGTCTGCTTCTTGCTTTAGTTTGATCTTTTGATCCAGCATCTGTAAAAGTGTTTTGGATGTGCATGCCCTCCACCATGCTCTAACCTTGAAGCAGACAATATGTGATTTTTTTTTTTAAGAGATGCACTATAATTAGGGCACATCATTGGTGTTGCAGATAAAGGCTTTAAAATGAAATATCGGCATTGGCAGGCTGATAAGATGATGCTTTAATGCTGCTTCATTAGTCAAAATAGGTCAAATTTGCTGTAGAATTGGCTATAGATTAATCTCAAGGAAAGCATCGGAACAATGAATTTTACATTTTTGTTCAAAAATGTTACATAAAAATAAATGTGGCATGTTTTACATGACATTTAAGTTGAGATAATTTTCTTATTTTTTTAGGTTAAATCCACCAGAGGGCCATCACGATAAAAACAGACATAATATTATGTTAATTCTGCTACAGTAGAACTGATTATTTCTGCAATCTGGTGGAAAAAAGGTGCATATATTGTTAACAGTAACAGCCAAAATGAGTTACAAAATGCTGACATGTCGGATATCGGCAAAAATCCAGTGTCATGTCCCTAGACTTCTTTTGCTTGATAAAAAACCTAAATGATTAGTCAACTGACAGAAAACGCATTTTCAATTACTCAGCACTAGAGCATGTTATGATGATACAATTCCACTCAAAGTCGACAAATGATGATGATGAATTGTCCCCCAGCACTAACAGTAATATATCTACTGTGATATGACAGTCATCCGTTACTGAAACAGACAATTTAAGATGAGATTAAAGACAACAAGCTGTTTAACTTAATTGATTTTCACCAGAAGGACTTACATTTGATATTTATCATGTACAGATGAGTTCATTCTCTGCATGTATTCAGTCATGGTGCTTTAAGCATTTTTACTGAGAGAATCACAGACTCAGGCAGAGAAAATGATTTTAATGTTTGCTAACTGATGATGGGAGGCAGAAATCTTCGCAACAGAGGCTGAATCCAAGTGAAGGAGCACCTGTGGTGTTTTCGCACCTCAGCATCACCGGCACTTTGTAGCACCCCGTGATGCTGCCAAACCAGAGTCACGTAGAGGGTCTGGTTGTCCAGGCAATAACCAGTGTCGAGCTTAATAGACACTTCTCATCTCCTGGGTGACCAGGCAGAGCCATCTTTGATGTGCAGCCCTCCTCCTGTGATCACCCAGCCTCCTTAAACAATTCAGTTCCCCTCACACCGCGAGCTGATCAGCCTGCTGTAACCTGGTAAACACCTGCTCAACATTTGCTCTCACCAGCACCCCAGCACAAGCTGAGCGCACCAGTCAGCTGCTGCCAATATTCAAACATTAGCTGAATTATGTTTCAGTGGAATTCGAACACTGGATGCGAGCCGATGTGGATCATCACACAAACGAGCACAAGCAGCACAGGCATAAACAAGTCAGTACCAGGCCCAAGAATGCAGCCCTGCAACAATTAGTCAAGGGAAAACAGCTTCCAAACTTACTGCATAACAAAGTCTATGCCCCAGTGACACACAGACACACAAGCACCAAACAACAACAGCTTTCAGTAAAACACACAGACATAAACATGTGGTTTGGACCCAAGCACACACAAACAGAGAAGACTAATTAATCATTCTCAGTGCTATTAAAAGCCAATTAAAAAGTTCAGTTTTTTCTAAGGATTTCGCCCTCAGCATGCCAGACCTTTGCTCCAAAATGTACAATCAAAAGAAACAGAGCGGGTGAGTCAGCTCTAAGAAAATTACAATCCTCATGATTGGCCAGAATACATCATCTGGGGCACTCAAGACCAAATCATTACAAAGACTCCTGACTGGAGAAAGCAAAAAGTGGACTCCACTCTCCTCACACGAGTCCACTTGGCCTCGTCACGCTCCCTCCTCCAAACAAATCTGTCAAGACTCCTGCAGAATCACTGGCTGAACATCACACCCCAACTCCAACAAGAAGAGTCCCCAGGGTGCACGCAAGCATCCTCACAAACCGTCTAATAACTTTCTGAAACTGGAGCTTTCGGTAACTCGCAACCTAAATTGGCAATTAATCCTAAAGTCGGTGTGCTGCTGATTTGATTCACCGCTGCTCCGGTAAAGTTCATTCCATCTGTCAACTGTTCATATTACCTCCAAATCCATAACCCCTGCAATGTATTGACTTACCAGGTGTACATAGGCTTTTCTTTCGCCTTGTGCAGTCAATGTGTGTGCAGCAAAACCCAACTGTTGTCTTGTGCTGGGAAATTAAATCACTAAACTGGAAAAGCCCTGCTCTTGCACGCAGTAATTAAGTTTATTAATTCTAACAATAACAGGAAATAATAACCATCAGCCTCTCTTGTCTCGCCAGCATGAAGGGCCATCTTTTTATTATGATACATGCTCTCAGAGGATTTACCTCGCTGGATGACTAATTTCATTTTTGAGTTATGTATTATAGTTACTCCTAATTCCCCCTCAAATAATGTTTGAATTACAGTAAATTCCTAAGAAGGCAAGAGACTGCTGAGACATCATCACGGCAAAATATATAAATATATATATATTTAAAAGAAGTTGCTTTTAAGGATTTATTTGCTCCACAGGACTAATCTGGCCTATGAAACACTGTGATAATCATTTTAGAGTAATTCTTCACATCTAGGCACATCTGCTCAGTGAGAATCCTGCAGTAATGCTGGCAAACAATGATATAATTTTCAATCAATAACAGTGTGTGTGCCCAAAGACAATTGCCTTTGTGCCTATTACAAAAAAAAAAAAAAAAGAAGATGCAGCTCAGGAGGTGGAGTGTAAGAGTGTAAAGGAGGCCTTATTTTGGATTCTGCAGAGGATTTAACGAGTTTCAATAAGACAAGAGAGCTGCCGCTGCGTTCATGACACAGTAGAAAACCACTGACACCTGTCACTGACGAGGTGGAGATGCTGCTGATCTCCAAACACCTGAGATTCATAACACAGAGGCATTGAAATATTCATTTTAAGGTGGCTCGGGCCTTACAGGATTTACAGCTGTATATGTGATCATTTTGTGGCGGAGAGCTGGAGAAGCTGTGGGAGCAGCAGCAAGACCGATGCAGCAGGCAGGATAAATAAACTAGTGAGAATGAGTACAGTATATCATGTGATCTAGTCTGAACACCCAGAAGGCAGTAACAGAGAAGATGGTGAGGACTTAACTCGGTCCTGAATAACACATTCCAGCAGCTCCACAGTTCGCTGAAGCAGCTCCTTCAGCTTTATTCCTCAAAAGTGCAATACTGAGCTCTGCTTTATTTGTGTCAGATTGTACAATATTCCCTGAACAAACAATCAAAGCCTCAGCCAACAGCCGCTGTGTTAGATCATGGCATCCGCGTCATCCATAATTCTGTTCCATTTGACTTAATATGTGTCACTCAGGCCAAAAAAAATGTTATTAAAGGGGCCTGTTATGCTCATTTGCAGATGTATACTTGTATTTAAGTTTTTTTTACATGCTTTAATGATAAAACAAAACATTTTATTTTTGCATACTGTCTGTGCTTGAACATCTGTTCTCACCCTCTGTCTGTGAAGGCTCTGTTTAGTGTCTGTTTAAACCCCCCCTCCTAAAAAAGGCCAGTCTGCTTAGATTGGGTCAGCGTCTCTGAGTCTCCCGCATCTTGGTTTCTCTGCATCATCAGCCAGGGACTGACTGTAACCAAGTATAGCCGTATGTCCTATTGTCAAAAATCACTGATAACAGCTCCTAAACACAACAGAACATATTCCAGCCAAGTGGCAACCTCCAAGGCTGGAAAATAAAACATGAAATGTGTAAGTGCCAAAAACTGCAGTTCATCAAATGGCCACATGAGGCTGGCGTCCTAAGAGTCAATCCTCATAGACCCCCATATTAAAATGCACAACTTAACAGCAGAAATAAACATGTTTACAGCCTGGGACAATAAATGGATTTAGTCTCTATAGCTCATTTTAACATTCGTGACAACTGTACAGGGGGTGAATTCTTTTTATAACGCACCCATTTACTTTTTATTAAGGCCCAAAGTTATACATGCTTAAGGTCGAGCCACTTGAGTGACAAGCTGTCTGCAGATAGTGTCCTTGGCTTTCAGTCCGATAAACCTCTCGCACCTCCACAGCTCAAACTTCTCGTCAAATATGGTCACAATATAATATTAACCATTATTATTATTGTTATCTGATTGAGTACATGAAGGGGAATTAATTGATTCTTTTAAATAACATACTCTTTAATCTTAAGGCTTGGGGGAGTGTATTAAGTATTTTCAAGTCAAAAGGCTCAAGTCTAAAGTCATCAAAGTTGTAACTCTGTTCTGACTTGAGTGCACACCTTTGTTTTTAGTAAACATGTTTAAAATGTGTAGAGTATCTTATAGCAGTGGTTCCCAACTGGTGGGTTGTGGTCGAAAGGGGGGTCACGAGTCCATTCTAAATGGACCGCAAATGACTCGCAAACGTGTCAAGTTTGTAAAAACCACATTTTATTTTGAAGTACAGTGGATTTCTGGCACAGAGCTTTTATTTTCAAGTGCCATTTCCTGCTGCAGACTGAGTGACTAATGGACAGCTATGTGACAGAGACAGCAAACTAGCTCGACGACATGACCAAATGCAAGTATAACGCTGAATAAATTAAACTGTGTGGACAGGGAACTAATGACTAAGGAGAAATCTGGACCCCGTGGCTGGATCATTTGGGAACCACTGTCTCACAGTATATGTCCAGATATAATTTACCTACAGTATATTCCCCTATTAATCTGCTCGGTTTGAATATTAACTCATATTGCAGGTGTTGAAGCTTCTTTTATTCAGATTTTCATATGACACTCATATATTGCAAACTGCTGTTCTCATAATAATATAATATATAAATTACTTCATAATACTGAGGATACTTGTTTTTCACACATTGCTACTTACATTAATATCTTAAACAGTTGAAATTGCACAGTGCACACTGCATTTAATTCATCTTACTTGTATTTAGTAACAGCTTCAGCTGTGGTCGTCTAATTAGCAAGTGATGTACACACAGGTAATTATGCAGACAAGTAATTACCAGTTAAGAAATGTATAAAGATGCCTCAACAAGTTTCCTCTGACTTACACTTGCACTTTTAAACTCTGCTTTCTTCTAATAAACGTTGGCAGCTTAAATTATGCTCATGAAAGTGTGATAAGGCTGTGGTTGCCATGGCAACAACACACTTCTTCAGATGTGGAACGGAGGAAGGAGGCCCGTCCCAGTGTATAATAGTAACCTCCTATGGTACAAGAAATACAGCTCATATAGAGGTTTAATAATACTGACAAGTTGATTAATGCATGTAGATAATGTGAGACACAAAAAGGCTGGCACACGAAGCATAGCTGTGACTGAAATGTTCATTTGAATGATGGCTTTAGTAATGGTAAAGAATCATCTTGCAGCGTCTCGTGTATTAAATCAATGCTCATCTTTAATGCAAATGTTATGAGTTCTTATTCCTAATGGGAATATGCATATTATTCATTAAAAGTGCAATATGTAAGATATGGCCAGAATTTTAGTTTAAAGGTCCAGAGTTTAGGATTTAGAGGCATCTATTGGAAGATACGGTTTATGATAATACTAAAAACTATGCTTTCATAAGTTAACTGAAAATAAGAATTGTTGTGTTTTCATAGAATGAGCCATCTTATATCTACATACAGAGCCAAGCACAAATAAACCAAACACTGGCTCTAGATAGGGCCATTCACATCTTCATGTTGGCCACCATAGCTCTCCTAAACTCTTGGCACACAGGAGAAGATGCCGCTAAATCCTACAGAACATAATATTATCAGCAGAACATGAAGAAGTAACAGTCATATTATGTCAAAGATATCTATGTATTTGTATTGAAATATCTACTAAAATTAGCATGCTAACCAGCTAGCCGCAGCCTGTCCTTAATACAACTTCTACCTCAAGAGGTGCTGGTGAGTCACGTTGGCATCCAACCTCAAATGCATTTGTGACAACCTCAATTGAGAAATTAAATAATGCTGCTTGATGCTTTAGGGGTTGTGTTTTGCTTATGGTGCTCTGCTCTGCTGGTGTCATGTGCAATACTGTTATGTGTAGTTTTTGTTTTTATGTTTTTAAGGTGTATGCTTCATGTCTTTTGGACTATTATTGTGAGGCAGCAATACTGGTGCAGCACCTGAGTCCAAGACATATGACACATGTCCCTGTGGGACAATAGAGTGTATCGTATCGTATCGCATCGTATCGTGTCGTATCGTGTCGTGCTGTATTGTATCGGTCTGCCCTCAGTCCTATATGATAGGACAAAGAAGTAGAGCCCCCCCGAGTCCCCGCACAAAAGCTACATCCACACTACAACACTTAATATCAAAACCTGTTTTTATAACACATAAAATGGCTGACGCTTTTCCCATCCATCCCAACCATCGGCTCCTGGCAAGAAATCACTTTCGGCAGCTAAGAAAAAAATGGATATAAAAAGAAGTAAAACCAGAAAACACTGGCATGGCTTTGCAATGTTAATTTAGACCAGTAAAAGTACTGATAACAACATTTTGGTATATAATATATGGTACATGGTATATAATTTTGGTATATATGGTTTTGATGTGGTTGTTGGTCAAATTTTGTGTACTCTTGGCTTGGCTTTTTATTTATTAGCTGATGACTTTAAATTTAGATTGTATGGACCCAGTAGTGGACTGGAGCATGTGGCCAGGCATTACATATTGCACTTTTAAAGGGGCTCTTAGAGTGTACAAGTTGTCTGCACACAGTTCTCAACATGTAGTAGGTTGAGCTGGTGGCTAGCAGCTAATGGTGCTAACACTATAAACAGCGCTAAACAGCAGCTGCTGTGCTGACAGAGCTAACAGTGTTAACTGTGGGAAACCAGAGGGTGGGCGATATGCTTCTGCGATGATGCCGTCCTGATATTGATGGTAACTGCCAAGGATGAGCCAATGGGATACACACATGCACTCATTCACACCCAGCTGGACTGGTTTACCACAACAAATTAAAGAAAAGCTCGGATTACAACACACACAGAGGTAGTGTGACTTCTTTCTCTGCTCAGGACGCTACTACTCCATTATATCTTTAGACAGCAACCAGTGGTGCGCTGCTACATTAATGCTCTCAATGTTGCATACAGAACTTTTGAATATGAATGTTAAACACTGCACATCTGAGCTTTAGAAATGTGTTTCAGGTTTTGTTACTGTATACATTAAGTGTATCTCTAATTGATAAAGTAGACTGAGGAACTCCTCTGCAAGCCATGTCTTATTCAAGCCTTATTCAAAGGTTGTTTTTGTGTCACTAAAAAAACACACAAGGCAGTAAAATGTGACTTTGCAGAGCAGTTAACGTCCTTGTGTATTATAAGCACTGAAATCTTGTAGAAAGCATTGTTGGCATTTTAGTGTACCTTCTCTAATAGGCTGAGTGGTCTCTGCCAGTTACCATTGGCAACACGCAGTCTTGCACTCTGCTCTGTTTCATGAATATTACCCCAAAGTGTTTTGTTTCTCTTTTTCCACCCGAACTGCGTTCATCCATGGCTATCCAGCCGCGTCTATTGCCAGATTAAGCCAGCAAATTGTTGTATTTCACAACTTGGCTGTAACATGTTAACTGCTGGTATTTAGTTGGTAGGCAAATAACAGACTGAAGCACATACGACTAAAATAACTTGGAAAAGCTCTCGCTGCACATAAAATTAAATTCCACAGGCTCCTTGGAGTCAGTGTGATTGCTTAAATGTATTCTGATGCAAAGATTTTGGAAGGATTAAGAGAAAGTCAGGGTGTCAAAGAGGGAAAGGCGCTGCAGAAGAACCTGAGTGTGAACTTGAGTATCTTTTGCTATGAGATTGATAAGAGGCATTAAGGTGCCATCGCCTTGGCAGGAGCTCCGTGAGAAGGCCAGGAGAGAAGGACTGCAGGAAATCCTGTTTGTAATCTGATGATAGTTGCCGTTTCATCTCAGCTGAAATAGAGCAGACAGCACCTGTCCATCCTTGTTGTCAGATGGATGGAAGTCTAATGAGGTAGATAAGTCACCGGTGAAGTCCTTTGCTTGCTATAATGAAGCCACAGCTCTTCATCGCCCGGGCAACACAGGTAGCAGGTTATTAACACTTCCTTCTATAAGAGCCCAATCAATTAAAAATGAGATGAAAAAGAAAACTGGAGTCATGCCTAATCATGCGGGTAGGTGATGATAAACAGACATTTAATGCCCTCGTATGATGAGCTGGAGGTGAAGAGGAGATATCCTGCGTGGTGTCAGCAGGCTCTTATCAGGACTGATTAGATTGAAAGCCAAAGGCAGCACACTCTAGAAAGTGCTGTTGACAAGTACCTTAATAGCTTCAACCGAGTACTTAGTCAGACCTGCTGGCTGAGAGAATGATTAGTGATGATGATGGTTTGCTTTCCCTGACATTGCAATAACTTTAGATGTAAGGGCAGGGGATGCAGAGGAGCTTTATTAGAAATAAGAATGGGAGATCACACTATATCTCTAAGTGATTGGTGGCGACAGGACTGGAGGCTGAAAATTGAGGAGTATGCTCTTTGCAAAACACATTTATTAATAATTGATGGAAAAACCAAGAGCGTGTTTGTAGAGGTAGAACCAACAGTGAATACACTTCACATTTTAGGGGAAATAAAGTACTTAGGAAAAGAGATTTGTGCAAAGCAGTTTCTGGGCTCAGTGAAACAGCTTCCCCGTATCTCTTCACTGTACACTGAGGAACTGTTTTGTCAGAGGGGTCTTTTCTCAGTGATGTCTCAATGGTGAAAAGTATTTGCCACTCAAGTCTATTTCTGCTTTATCTCCTGCGCAAACACGTAGAGGAAACAGCGAAGACGTACGCGGCAGCATATAATCTGTATGGACATAATGCATGTCCAGAATGACTCTAAAACGCATGAGAAACGAGCGGTGTCAACTTTACTTGTCATTCTGCGTGCTGCTAGTGACGGCGCATACTGTGATCTTTCTGTATTCACATCACAGCGTTTGATTCAGACGTTTGCACTGAGTCCCGAATTTAAATGCTTTTTATTATTTCCTCCTAAAAAAACAGTCTTTGGCTTAATTAAACTTGCTGACCAGAATAGGCTGTCACATCTGAACTCTAATGAAATGTTCCAGCTAAAATGTTGCCAAATAAACAAGTCTTTAAGCAGGTTGTTCCTCAAGTACAATTATGGTGAGGAGAAATTTGGTGAAGCTGTGAGGCTAGCCTATTCACAAATAATTTGTCAGACGTATTGTGCTTTACTCAGCCTCCTGGCACCTGTAGTTTCACTGATGAGGGAAATACTTAGGGACTGTTCTTAACTTGTCAAGGAAGGTGTGACTTTGTTCTTCTCATTTGTTTGTTTTAAATTTTGCACCTACGTGAAGCTAAAAATATATCTCCCTCAACTTCCATGAGTGACTGGGGGAAAATGCATGAGCCTCCCTCCACCATAAATAACCAATATATTCTTTTAGGTATTAAAGCTAATGCAACGAGCCAACAGCATGGGAGTGAGAGTTATCACCAAAACAAACAGTCGGTATTTTAAGCAAAATGCAAATCCCCCTTACAAATCGCATCATCACACAAGCCGTGTGTGCACTTCAACGGAATGTGGGTATATGACAGCCAACCGTCCAACCACACAAAACCAACATCTAATAGGCCTACACATCACACACATGCACACACACATGGTTTTCCCAAGATAAACTATACACAACAGGGGCAGCAGCGGCTGGCCATAATAATAATATCAGTAACTTGGCACTGCCGCTGTTAATAGACCGTTAAACTGTAAAAACGTAACCTTTGATGTTTAAAATTTGAAAGTCATAAGTTGGAAATAAAATCCTGGAGTTGAAAAAAGCCGCATTTTTTATTTTTTAAATATTATCATGAAGGAGCACAGACTTCAATGTTTTTTACAGGATGTGGTCAGAGTGAATAATTTATTTTTGGCAAAACTTTTGAGGAGACATATAGAATACAGTGATTTTGATGAAATACTACCATCGTAAAACTTCAATTAGTAGCGCAGGTTATTATTTGCTTAAATCACTGAAATCAATGGGCTTATATTTGGGATAGGCGTCTATATG
Organism: Chaetodon striatus; assembly: GCA_029783705.1. NCBI lineage: Eukaryota > Metazoa > Chordata > Actinopteri > Chaetodontiformes > Chaetodontidae > Chaetodon > Chaetodon striatus. The sequence continues at coordinate 8,269,335 of JAPZEB010000012.1, forward strand.
GGACAAGATTGGATACGTAATTTGAGACAGGCATCTAATTCAGACAGGTCTTTATTTGTAAAAATGTGTAGCCACACCAGGCTAGTAAAAGGGACTTTGTGTTAAATTAGGACTAGGGTTTTAATTGAATTGTTTTCAGGTATTTTAAGCTTAGATTTGGATATGTTTCCCGATGGAAGCAGTCGTTGTGCCTCAGATGTTCAAAGACTGTTGGAAAATCTGACAATTTTTTTTGGTTTTTACAGTTTCTGGTTAAGATGAATGGTGTGACTTTGGCAATTTTTCAAGAAAACATGCCTTTCAAACCCGCCTGCAGGTTATGGGGTTCATAACGGTGTTTGAAATAAATACAAAACAAAACCATTTAAAGTTGTATGAGCCTCCCCTAAACCACAATGAAAAACACAATTCCTCCCCAGTGCTTTTAAAAAATGATTTTGAAAAATGAAAAAACTCTCATAAGTAACCAACAGTCCCTTATGGTTGATAGAAAAGTTAAAGTCACTGTGGCAACAGCAGACCTCAGCTGCACCTTAGTTTATCATAAGGAGATGCTTTAGCCTGAAAAGAAGAACAACATCCATTTCTGGTTCTTCCCATGAATGGACACACACACACGCACACACACACACTGAGCTGTCAGCCTGACAATTCCTAGCTGACATGGTTTCCATATGCCCGGCAGTCTCCATAGGAGGATTTTTGCCTCTGGCCAGCTCAACACGGACACGGGGACTTCCTTTTTCTCCCCACACAGCCCGGCAGTCGCTGCTCGCCTCTGCCTAATGAGATTATGCCCGTCTCCTGGAACATCTACTCAAGAGGAGATGGGACCAATTAGTCTGCTGTCTGCCCCAAAGAGACACAATCACCAAAGCTCCCATGTTTTTTACTTGAGTGTGTCAGCCTCCAAAGTAATAACAAACATGCCTAAAAAAAGGAGAGCGCCTGTTTCTGATGTGACTGGTCAGTGTGGTCAAGGTTACGGTAGAGAGAGAGCTCGGTCCTATTTCTGTTACTGTAATGATGGCTGTATAAAGAGACTCCACTTGAGTAGAGTCAGGAGCAATAAACTGTGGCAGACCCCATTTGATCTGTAGGTAGGGGGCACTTAACCTGGCCTCACCAATGAGCCAAAATATAGGAAAAACAGCTCCTTTCTCAGTCCTGTGGAGTGTTCACATTTAAAGCATGAAGTGGTACAGTCACAGTTTGAAAGGAACCCCGGCTTTATCAATTCAGATGTGACAAGTCAGTAACAAGGGGTCTTTTTCACCGCAGGCATTTCTTGAATAGCAGACCAGCCCTGGAATCATTATAAAAAACAGTTAGCTACATGCAGCTGGTGAACCTATTTAAAGAGACATATTCATGTTTTAGGAAATATTCTTGCTTGCTAGATTTTCAGAAGTTGGATGAGAAGACTGACACTGCTGTCCACACATGAGAGTGGTAACAATCTTCTCATCTAACTGTGGGAGAGGAAATGAAGAAATGTTTGCTCCAAATGTCAGACTATTCTTCTTGGTGCAAATCCTTCCATGAGAGAGGTTGCCTCATGAGCTAGTAGTGCTGTCAAAATATCAATTTATCATTATATATTGATCCTGAATATGTGAAACGGTTTAAATACTTTCCACAGTATCAACTAGGGGTGTGCCACATCATCTCGTTCATGATAATACTGGTATAGTCTTTAATACGATATGAAAAATTCGTATTGTGACACTTGCGATATTTTGACTACCTGTTGTTACCCACGGCAACAATAAGCATGGCTGAAAATGAAACTACTACTGACTCTGTGTTGGTTCCAAAAAGAGGAGCAGCTTCAGCAGTGTGGAATAAACTGTGGCGTCCTGAATGTTTCATGAACAGCCCCGGACTTCTCAGA
>JAPZEB010000012.1:8286084-8297973 GCA_029783705.1 Chaetodon striatus
GTGATATGTAAACTCATCTTCATTGGTCCACTACAAACATGACGTATCATGTGAAACATGGAAGTAGCTACATGCCCGTTAGCCCGCAGCGTCATTAACAGGCGGCTCGCTCAGTGTGTGACGTGCACTTGTAGATAAAATATAGGCCTATTGTTAACAATGTTACTGATTCTATTCTTCTTATTCCACTGGTCGACTAGGAATATTCTTTGCTGGGGGCAGTCCTACTCATTATATTGGTTTACTTCTTCTGATTTAGGCAACAAAAGCATGTGGTTAGGCTTAAGAAAAAAATGCCTTGGCTTAAAATAAGTATGTGTGTTACTAACGTAATTTAACATCATGTCACAAGCATGGTACTGTATGCTGCACAAACTCCATCGTCATTAAAATAACTCCACTGACTTTTGGTTTCACTGGGGACATTAACAGCAGGCTCCCTGGTCAAAGCCAAAACTTTGTTTGACCCATCCACCTCCACTCCCACCCACCCTATGTGGACTTTCATGCTGTTTTTACCACAGTAGTTGCCTGGAGCATCAACAAATGCCACCACGTGAGGCGGCTCATACAGTACCACCAATAAGGGGTGCCTCAGTGCATTGATGTTTCATGCCGACAGACCACTGACCAAGCATTGGTATTTAATGAGTTGGGAGTGAGACCAGGTTGAAATGGTCTACTAGTTGTGGAATATGGTCATGCACAATAAAGCATTAATAAGATCTTTATAATGGCTAACAAAAAGCCAATATGCTACTAATATACATGCTAGTAAGTAAATGATTCATGGTGAATATGTGTGCTTTAATATGACATGTTGGCTGTTTTTTAATAAGTTAATTTTATTTTCTCTATTAAAAGGTATACTATGTAGTATTTTGCTATGAAACAATGTATTGACTCATACAAAAGTAATTTCTCTCAGTCATCATCTATACCCCACTAGAAGTATGTGGTGGTGCATTTATCTGCAGAGACTCTGCCCTCTGCCTGTATTTTCTTATTATTTTGCTGTGTTCAGGAGGTTCCTAGGCAAAGCACGCAGATGAGGTCAGGGCTTTGTGTAAAAGGAAAGCAAAAGGAAGCTATGAAAATTGCAGACACAGCGCCAAATAAAAACACAAATATAGGGAGGTGAAATGCCAAGCAGACAAAGCATGGGCTGGCTTTCACTTTCACTTTAAGTGGTGATCACGTTCACAAACAGAAGCTGACAATTCTTGCATACTAGGGGTGTAAATCACAAGCTTCATCACGATTCGATATTATATCGACAACGATACGATGTTTGCTGACATCATTAAGTCTGCCATGGTACAATTTTGAGTCGGTTCAATTCAGAGGCCTGCCTTTTTGGCTGCTTACCACTTGTGTGGCACTGGCAAAATAAAGGCGTATCTTATATATGTATCAATGTTTCCACTTTGCATCGGACATTTATCACTCAATCTATATAACAATCCAGATCAATCTATCATAACACCCTTACTGCAAAGAATACCTTTGAATGTCTTCTATGACAATAGCAAAAAAAAAAAAAAAAACATTATAAAGTCTAAATGTCAGGGTAACATCTTTATATTGATTTTTCGTCCGGCCAATGTTCCAAAACCAAAAGGAATTCTATTGACATTGATCTAAAACAGAGAATCAGCACATCCTCACATTTCAGAGACTGAATTACGCCAATATTTGGCATTTTTGCTTAATAAATGTTGTGCAAGAATCCCTGCTTTAAAAATAAAAACCAAGTATAAACTAATCCTGAATGATCTGCGAGGGAAATGATTCAACATAAAAAAGGTTTTTAAACGAGGTCATCCAATCATCCATAGAGAGTGAGACGTAACTGGTTAATGATTTTCAGTTTGGTGCGATTGACTCAAAGATCTCCCATCAGCTCAAGCTCCACTTGAACCAGTTCTGTGTTTGAGAGCGAAGTAAACAGATCGATTCTGCGTTCAAGCACCTACGGGAGAAGCCCCTCTCAAGAGCCGAACAAAAAAAATCACGATCCATCTCACATGTACGCCGCCGACACAGAAAGTCTGTCAAGCAGATCCCGACGCTATGCAAATTGACATCTTTCTGTGCGGTAAAAGCAGTGAGTGTGTATGTGTGTGTGTGTGTGTGTGTGTGTGTGTGTGCAAGTGTTTGTAAAGTTCTCTCTTTGGGCCCGCATGCACACACAGACATCATGGCAGGATTCAAAACTGCATACATAAGAGGAAATCCTGATGTATGCATTTATTACAAAACTCAGCATTATTCAGTGTAAAACGCTGCACAACAATTGCAGCCATGCCCCAGTTATAAGCAGGAAGTGATGGGAACACAGCTTTGAGGGAGGTAAAGTATTGGCTTGGGAGAAGGGACCAGGGAAGGGAAAAGCAGACTACTTCAAAGACTGAATGTGAGCCGGTGGCTCAAAGCATGCTGATTGTACGTGACGTGAAATCTATAGCAGGATCTGAGCAGCCTGACAGAGCAGATGGAAATGAGATTTTTCATCACTGAAGGATATATCTGATAACTAACAAACTTTGTGAGAAATATATTCACTGTAAAAAAAACTCTGCTGAGGCTGACATTTGAGAGAGTATTTTATGATGTATGCATCAAAAAGTGGGTCATATATCTTAAATGTTTTTTAGCAGCTTTGTTTGGAATACAAGACGAAAGTAGTTACTACTCCGAAAAATAATATAAATTTTAACAGGGGCTTTATAATCTACGACTTCTATCAGCCTCCGTGTTGGTGAATTTGCAAAGCCAGAAATATCAGCCCCCACTGTTAGTGTTTGAAAGTCATATCTCCGGGGTTACCTTCAAATAGTCTGTTCAATTTTGGAACCTGTTCCAAGTTGGTAAATTTCCCGGATTCATTAAGCTCTAAAACATCGAACAAATCTCTTATCTTTTATCTCCTGTCTCTTCTTTTTCACATTCTTTAAATGTCAATCTGAGCTTTTAAAAATTCAAGTTCTTTATAAGTTGCCATTTAAAAAATTTAAGAGCCTAATCTGAAAAGAACTGATATAAGATTTAAAAGGATTCAGATAATCTGATTTGATAAGACGCTACTGAACCTCAATCCCTCCCATCATCTTCTGCTATGGCACAGTGGAAGAACACTTATAATTCTCTACATTTCCTGGAGTACATTTGATTCCCTCATAATGCAAACCCTTCAACGCAGCGACAAAGTGGTCTAAAAATAAAACTACTTTTATTTTCGAATACAGTTTCACTCAGGTCTTACCTTGTGTGCTGAACAACTGAGCTGTATGTGATTATTTAATGTATAAGCTCAGAGAAGCGCAGCCCTACCCATGACTGCTGACCTGAACGTGGACGTGATGGGAGTCACCTCCATCTTTGCCATCCATCGAGGGAAAACACATAAAGCTTTCAGATGGTGGATCTCACTTTGCCAGCGGCAACACACACATCTTAACATGCATATGTACACATAGTATTATATAACCAGCTATATTCATTGAGTTTATTCACTGAGGCTTGATTGTAACCTGATTCTGACCTTAAACCTGAATGCTAATTTTGCTAGAAGCAATGTAGTGTCTTGACCTCTGTGAGGACATTTGGTCATGGTAAAGAGTAATGGAATGTATCTAAACATTTATTCATGTTCTGTACTTCAGTATGACTTGAAGGTACTTGTACTTTACTTAAGTACTTCCATTTTTGTACACAAAATTTCCAAGGGAAATATTGTACTTTTTACTGCGGTACATTAATTTGACCCCTGTAGTTACTTTGTAAATTCAGATTGTGCTCATGAAAATGTGGTCAGCCTTTAAAATATGAATAATAATACTGCATGTTTTTGATAAAGTGAATTTCAAGATACTCAAAGATGCTTCTCCTCCTTCCTCACACTCAGCATTGGCTCACCTCAAGGCTGTGTGCTGAGTCCACCCTTGTACGTCCTGTACACACATGACTGTACAACACATTCTCTACCCGACCTTGCCACATATTGACCTTTTGGTCATTGACTTTCCACGTCCACCTATGATGTGCAAAGTACCACGGGTGCGTTGGTTGTTGATGTTCTGGGACACCGTGTCAAGTTCTGTCTGTTACATGACTTGTCTTCTTTCAAAATACACTTCTGTTTTCACAAGAAATTTAATGTTTACATACAGTCTCTTTCAACATGAACACAGCAAACAAACTTTTTTTCCTTCAACAACAAACACAAATGGTTGGACAACAGGAAGAACAGGGTTTGGCTTTAGAATTTTATAGAACGCGAACACCGCTCTAAACTATAATGGCAACCATCAGCGTATCATGCTGATTTCTCACGCAGCAAGTCACTGCCCAAGTGCTGGATTTCGACGACTTTGGATTGAGACTGGGCTCGACTTTACCCCCTCTCATTCCTCCAATACCATCATCAAGTTTGCAGATGACACCACCATGGTCGGGCTCATCACACGAGGGAACGAGATGGCCAACAGAGAAGAGGTTCAGCAACTGGCAGCATGGTGTTACGCCAACAATCTGCTGCTGAGCACCGCAAAGACCAAGGAGGTCATCACACACTTCTGAAGGATCAGAGCTCACCATGCCCCTCTCTACATCAACGAGGAAAATATAGAGAGGGCGGTATCCTTCAAAGTCTACATCTCAAAGGAGCTCTCCTGGTCCATGAACACCAAGGCAGTGACGAAGAAGACCCAACAGCAACTGCACATTCTGAGAATTCTCAGGAAAAACTAATTAGATCAGAATCTGCTGGTGACCTTTTATCACTCCACAATCAAGAGCGTAGAGCGTGCTCATGTACCGCATCATGGCGTGGTGCACAAAGCCCAGAGGATTATTGGCTGCCCTTTGCCCTCCTTGGAAGACATCTCCAGCTCCCACTGCCTCAGAGGGTCCACATCTATCCTCAGTGACTCCTCCCACCCAGCACATCATCTGTTTGACCTGATGCCCTCAAGCAGGTGCTACGTGTCAATTAAAGCCTGCACCTTCAGACTAACAAACAGTTTCTTACCCTGGGCAGAAGAACAGTAAACAAACAATTCATTTTGGACCTCTGTCATTAATGTGCTTAATGACATCATCACAGGGATAACCATCCATGCAGAACCAAGAGCAACACTTCTGATAACACATCTCTGATAAAAGTTTTTTAAAACAAATGTATTAGAATTTCCTTCATCACAGCCAACGAATGTCTAGCCATGCAACGGAAACATGAACAACCACCTACGTCTACTGAATGGACTAATGTATGAATGTTATACTAAATGAAAAGATAATGTAAAACCTGAAAGGAAAGCCTGGAGAGCTTAAAAACATTTCAAGTGCTTTTCTAATATTTTTTGGAGACCAGAAGAGTCCAAAACACAATCCTCCTTTTATATTCAAACAAGTATTGAATCCAACTGTCATATGTAAGCCAGACATTTTATTCTTTTAACTAATTTGATAGACAAGAGCTGTTATCTATTCCTTCTCTGCTACGATCTTGTTTTTTGTTCTCCTGCTGCCTACTGTTTGTATTTACTCTATTTTTCTTTGAATAGGTACAAATATACTCTGAAGGAATTACTGGTCGGACCTGACGGGGTAGGAGAATAGGCGGGAGGAGTGTGTGTACGGGTTGGGGTGCGATTGCATTTTTGTACTTTGTTGCATTATTCATCTGAAGGGATGTTATCCATCATCCATCCATTATCTATAACCGCTTATCCTGTTCGGGGTTGCAGGGGGGGCTGGAGCCTATCCCTGCTGACACTGTGCGAGAGGTGTGGTACACCGTGGACAGGTCGCCAGACTACCACAGAGGCAAACTCACACATAGACACAGACAAATATTCACGCTCTTTGGACTGTATGCCCTTTGGACTGCGGGAGAGAAAAAGCAGAGAAACCCACGCTGATACAGGGAGAACATGCAAACTCCACACGGACGGGCCCCAGCCAGCCAGCAGATTCGAACCAGGACCCTTCTTGCTGTGAAGTGACAGCGCTACATGTTACATTACAAAACCGTTAAAGATAACGTTGGCCTTACACAGCAACACATTCTCAATACAGAGAACACACTTAATAATATGAGTTACAAATTAAAGTACCCAAAATTATATAAGGAGGTTAAAAATGACCTGAACTGAAGCATATCCACTACCACTTAAACGCATCACAGTTCTTTTTCTTAAGTGCAAAAATGTATTTAATGTGCAATAATATGCATGAGCACTTTTTTTTTAATCCCATTTCAAACACATACATTGGCAATGAGTGTATGAAGTGTATCTATAATTGTGTAGAATGTGAGTGGAATGGAGGCATTTATTTTTCTTATGACTTTATAACTATCTATTACTTGTCTTTACATATGAGCCCGACCTTTGAGTGCACCTGAATTCCGCTGTATGTTTGCATAATGACAATAAAGAAATCTGAATCTGAAAATTTGTCCTATCTCAACCAGCTGATGAAAGTGTTGCGTACATCTTAATGTATCAGAAATAATTAAAGCTGAAATTACTGGTTGATTTATCAATTAGTTGGCTGACATGTTGAATTATTCTGATAATCAATTCATGTTTGAAAATTTCTTCTGGTTCTAGACTCTAAAATGAGAGTTAACTGGTAGTCGGATAAAACAGGACATTTTAATCTCTGGGAATGAGTGATGACTGTTTTCAGTAATTTGTTCATTTTTTTTTTAGACCATATTGATTATAGAAACAATTGTCCACATTATAGTAATAATAAAAATATAACATTTATTTTACATGTGATACATTTAGTACAGATAGATAGATAGATAGATAGATAGATAGATAGATAGATAGATAGATAGATAGATAGATACAGGGCCCACAAAATCAGACTCACATTCATTATCAATGAAGCAGCTTCACACTCAATATTTGATGACATCACAACTTTGAGACTCACTCCCTCCTCTGGTTCCTGACAGAGCGCAGCTCATGTTCACTAATTTTAACTGAACTTTCCTCGGCCATGGAAATAACACACTGGAATTCTTTTTTTAGGCGGTGTTCCCCTTTAAAGGATCTGAATTCTTCTTCCACCACTGCTCCTAAGTACACAAATATAACAGATGGGTGCTCACATGCTCTGGGAAATGACACGCCTTGGATCTGGAAATACAGGCTCAGAGAGGAGCAGAAAGTAGCCAGAGGTGGCTCACAGCCTCCCTCTAAATCAACAGTAGAGGAAGGCACATCCAGTTATCCACCTCGGCTTTCTGTTCCTTCGACAAGCGCAGTGCACTGCCGTCCGGCTCTGCAGCAGACAATGGACTATTTATCTCAACCCTCTCTTTCTGTCAGCTCCCGGGACACATGTGGGCATGTTCATTCACCCACCTACACACAGGCACACACACGCACACATGCATGCGCACAGCTCTCGATTCCATCTATGTAAGCACAATGTAAGCATGCATTAAAGGCTACAAGTAAAAGAAGAAATACTGTTTTCCTTTTACAGGCAATGCTTGAGTGATCTACTCCTTGACTCCAGGGCAAGTGGTTCGACACAGACACATACCTTAGCACAGCTCCCTATGGCAATGCAAGACCGTGTGAGTGGGTGTGTGTGTGAGACCGAGAGTACAATGTATTTGTGTACAGTATGTGTGTTTGCATGCACTTGTCTGTGGAGGGGCCAGATGGGCAAAGAGAAGAAGGAAGCCAAATAAAAAAGGATGATCGCAGAGAAAAGAGAAGAAGAAGAGGTGAAATGGGGAGAGAGGGCACTTGGAGCGGAAATGCTTCAGTGCCTCTGCGGCCTGCCACCTCGTATCACGGAGCATCCACTGACAGATGAACGCAGGAGAGCCCATAGAAATGCTCGGGCATAAACACCCGGATGAAGGGGAGGAGCTCCTGCGTGCGAGCTGATGCGTAAGGATGTCAGGGGGAAGCCAGGGGTCAGCCGTCTCGACGACAGCTACCCATCTCAGCTTGCTGCTACAAACAGAGAGCAGCGCCAAGTAAAAAACCTGCGTGAAGTCTGATTTATCTCAGTGAGGCTGGTTAACTTTTCGGTTTCACAGAGCATGCTTCAGTACTGTTACCATGGAAACTTCAGCCTGGACTTATTATCCAAGACTGGCTAATTTTACCCATTTACCCGGTTTCCTTTACTGTGCTCCTGCAGCTGCCGAGGGTCATAAACAAAGTGTTTCTAAAATAAGGAGATGTGATGTGAGAGCAGTTGACAAGGCCACATTATCAAAATGTCTTTGACCTGGCAACAGAGTCAAGAGTCCATGACAACCACGCTACATTTTCTATTAAATCATCATGACCACCCCCTGATATTGACGGATATCAAGGTTTCTGTTTAGGTAAAGGATGGATTACCACATGGCCGTGGGACCAAAGCAGTCTGGAGTCCCCTAAGCCAGAGCCTTTGTTGTTTCTGACATTTCACTGATCTACAGTCAAGGGGCTCCGTTAAAGGTCCAGTGTGCAGGATTCAGGGGGATACATAACATTCATAGCTCTGTTTTCATTAGTGTATGAACACCTGAATCTAAGGATGGTTGTGTTTTTGTTACCGTAAAATGAGCTGTTTATATCTACATCATAGTGTATTATTAAGCCCAGTTTCCACTGAACACTTGTGGTGTAATACTTTTGGAACCAAAAGTAATCCTTCAGACATGGTACCTAGACCCTGGGTCTGTTTAGCGTTTCCACTGCTAACAGTACTCTTTAATCTGGGCGAGGTTGATGTCACTCACTGCTGCGTCCAGCTCTCACTGTATTTCCTCCTTTATCAGTCACCAACTCACTTACTGTCCACAGAACGAGGCTGCACGGCAACATTTTCAGAACAAAATAAAACAGGCTGCAGTGAGTCTCTCTACATGGGATATTTAAAAATAGTAGGTTTGTGTATTAAGTCCTTCTCAGGCAAGCTCAGAGGTTTAGTGTTGCCAGAGCCTATAGGAATGATGGTTCGTGAGTCTTTTTTTTCTCCAAGTGAGGATTCGAATATATTTATGCAGTTCACATAATCCGGTCAAATTTAATATATATATTTTTTGACGCTTGAAGATCCACTCATTACTTAAAGTGTATGTCATCCAAGAGAGACAATAAAAACTAACGATCAAAGTTGTCATATTGAAATTTAAGGTGTGCTGTTGGATTCATGTCATGTCAACTCATGCATTGAGTGACATTACAAGTTAACGTTCCACCATGAAAGGTGCTGGCAATCGGCCCAGTGAATTCAATTATTTTTTCTCAGTCTACAGCTGCTGCAAGAGGCAGCTAAACATCCTTTATTTTATAGTTACAGTTTACTGATAAAACCCTCCACGGCAGCAACAGGCTGCAGTGTCCACAGCTCCACCTTTTAGTAGCGGGTTCCCGCTACAGGCAAAACAAACACTAGCTCTTGATAGGGTCATTTGTGTTTTTGCGTCGGCCACTGTAGTTCACCTTCCCACTTGGGCAAAGTTTCAGTTGGTTGCAATCTGCAACCTCACCTCCAGATGTCATGTCCTACGCTAGAGCTTTTAACGGCCTGATAATTGTGGTTTTTGCTTATAAACCCAATTCAAGTCCTTTCATACTGAGTACCTGGCAATATCACCAGCAATCCAATATTTATTTTTATTATATATTTGTGGATCAGTTAGTTATGTCATTTACTGTGTCATGCACACAGAGGTGCCTGCCCACACAGACTTTTAAGTCCAGCCACTGATACCGTTGCAGTGGTTACATTCTCTTCTTTCTGTCCCAGCCTCTAAAAATAAAATCTGCCACAAAAAAGGTTCCCATTCCAAAATACAGCTCGAGTTTTATATAATCTTCCATCCAGAGGAACTCTTTAGAAATGAAGGACATTTTACTCAAAAGTGTAGTGCTCCATAATACATCTTCTCCGTGCATAATTAAGCTACACAAGGCCTACATTAAAATTGTTAAGCAATTTAAAACAGTTTGACAGAAGCTTTAAGGGCGCCCTGTTGTGTTTACAGTCAGTGTTACTCATCAAAGTGAATTGTGTGTATCCTTGAGGTCAAACCAACATGTTAAGTGCATTTCCTCTCTCCGAAAACATTTGCTGAGCAAAGTTGTTTCACATTTAACATTAACACTGGCATTGTTTACATCCATGTTTACCCACTTGCAGTCTTCTTCTCCACTACCTTTGTTGGTACATTACCGCCACAAAAGCCCCTTTAAAAAGGTAGCTTTAAGGTGAGAGTGAAACTTCAGAAAGAAGAAATAACTCAATCTTCCTCATAAAAATAAAATGCTCCCCTCGCTGAATTCAAGGCACTCAGGGGGTTTCTGTAACAGCCTCACTTGGTCTAGTATGTCCCGCAGCTAATGGTGGATAACGTTTACTACTGTTCACAAACTTCAGATACTTATTGCTGTATAAAAAACATTACTGAGTGACTTTGCTGATGTTATGACTTTTCTCTCTTTGTGCGACTGTTAATGCTTCATTTTAGCATTGACCATTATTCTATAAGTGTTGCTTGTGGCCACAGTGAATGATGTTAAGTCAAAGTTACAAGAAAATATAACTCACATCACAGGTTTCCTTGGTTTCACTGTAAAATCTGACAAATTCATCTTATTTCTAAAAAAAAAAAAACCTCGGAGACCAACTGCCTTGAGGAAAGGTAAGCCACTATAAGTTATATTGATTTTCTATTTAATTAGGTGTACTTGAAATTTAGTTGTACTTACTCAATTTTGTGAAGTTGTGGCCACTTAAAAATGATGATTGAAATTAACTTATTTTTTTAAGTGTAGCAACTTAAGAAAATCAAGTGAGTCTGACTTAACCAAACAGTTGTTTATTGTTTAAAAATAAAATCTAGAAATATTCAGACTAAATCTTTCCTTCTAAATTTACCTGTGAATTCAACAGGGCTGCAGTTTGATCACAAATACCAATACTCAACCGAGCTTCAGCCAACTCACAAGCTAAATGAAACACTACATTAAACTGTGCTTTTATCTCTTATAATCAAAACAACACTGTATCCTAATTCCACCACATGAAAAGTCCTCTGTCATCACACAGAACACACATTTTACATTCATATTTATCTAAGGCAATCAGTTTCCTCAACTCTACTGAGTAAACACAACTGCTCAGTTAAGTCAGACTATCTTGATTTACTTAAGTTGCTGTCACTTCAAAAGAAGTCAACTGACTTGTCATTTTTAGGTTGCAATAACGTCAGAAAATTAAGAAAAGGCAACTAAATTTTAAGTAAAGTTAACAATGACATAAAGTAAACATAACTTAAGACTAATATGCTAGTTAATTTCTAGAGTTGGACACTGAACTCTGAACCTAAGGGTACTGACTAAATTATGTCACTACTACGGAGTCCCTATTCACGTTAAATCAATCAGTGCCAAATTCTGGTACCTTACGGCGCACCTGAGTGAGAATGCCGGGTTCTTACAGGAAGCCATCAAAGCTGGGAAGCCACCCCTGGACCTCTGTGGTCAGCCTCCTGGCCTCAGGGCTCTCTGCATCAGAGACAACAGAGCTCCACTGAGCAACTGGGTTCAGAAAGGAAGCAGAGGCGCCGTGAAACGCCCCGAAGCCAGGAAGCCAGCATGGTGCTCCAGCAGCCTCCCAGCAAGCTGAAACTAACACTGCAGCACTGTTAGTTTTGGTACATCTAATCTGTTTTGTTTTCTATTCTAGAAAAAGCTCAACATTGATATTACTACTGTTTGTCATTGTTCCTTCATCCTTTTTTCATAACCGCTTATCCTGTTGGGGGTCACCGGGGGTGCTGGAGCCTATCCCAGCTGACACTGGGTGAGAGGCAGGGTACACCCTGGACAGGTCACCAGACTATCACAGGGC
>JAPZEB010000012.1:8300639-8312205 GCA_029783705.1 Chaetodon striatus
GCGGCGTCAGACACTGACGGAATAAGCCATACTTTGATGTCAGGGGGAAACACGGTCCGACAAGAACGTAAGTTATGGCGGCGAAAGTCCGAGTAGGGCAGGTGGGAGGCATGGTGGTGGCTTTTGTGGCCTAAAGCCAACCGTGTGCATTATTTGTTGGAGGAAATGAAACGTCAATTTGTCTTGTTGTACTGGCGTAGTGCGTTTATTTTGAAAGACACTGTATGTAAATGTTAAATTTCCTGTGAAATCAGAAGCGTATTTTAAAAGAAAAAATCGATGTAACAAGCATAACTTGAAACGGCGTTCCAGAACGTCAACAACCAACCGACCCACGTCGATATGTGACGAGGTTGGAGTGAGAATGTCAGTCTCCACCCACTAAAATGAAAGCTAACAAATGGAAGCCGGTAACAAGTTGAGGCAACAAAATCCAAAATGTAAAATTTGTACGCAAATACACTCTATCTTGATGCAGTGGTTCCCAACGGTCCCGCAGTCCAAAAGTCCATTCTGAATGGACCGCAACTGACTTGTGAACATATCAAAGTTTGTAAAAAACACACCTTATTTTAAAGTACAGCGAATTTCTGGCACAGACCTTTTATTTTGAAGTGGTGTTTCCTTTTATAGAGTGAGTTAATGACAGACAGCTATTTGAGAGAGACAGCAGAGTAGCTGGACAACATGGCCAAAGGCAAGTATGATGCTAAATATATTAACCTGTGTTGACCTTGTACTAACGACTAAGAAGAAATCTGAAGACCTGTGGCTGGACCAGTTGGGAACCGCTGTCTTGATGGAATATACTTATGTTGAATTGACAAGAATACTGTCGACATATGAAGCCTTTAATCTTTGTTTCTAGAATTATGTGTTTTCCCAGACACATAAGGAATTGTTATATGTCCTATTTTTTAAAGGGAGTCTGGTGTAATATTTTCCACCAGGAGCAGGATGGGAAATAGTCTTAAAAGGAATGTAGATGTAGTCTTGCAAATAGTGACTCTGCAAGATCCTGGCCTTTGCAAAAACTTATAGTGTCTTTAAATGTGAGAGGGTGTCAGACTTGAGTATTTTAAAGTCTTCTAGCGTAAGGTCGGCATAATCTGTAGAAGACAGGGATCAGTTAGAAACTAACAGTGGGAGACAACTGGTAAGAAGTCAACAGATAACTCCTTTTTCGAAGCTAGAGAAAAATGAAGGAGTTACCAAAACAAAACCACAGAATTTTGTTGGGAAACAAAAAAAAAAAACATGGTGAAATTTATCTTGACTTTGATTTAAAGAGCTTGTTAAATGTGACAGTGGAGACTATCACTCTGTATTTTATCCCTTCCTTTCCTCCTTAAAATCCTAAGACTGCAAAAGAAAAACAACATGTCGTCTTTATAATGCTTATGTTTCAAACTGTGAAATGGTGTGCAGGTACTGCACAACTTCTGAAACTCTGCTTCTTCAATTTACACTGCAACTTATAAAAAAAAAAAAATCGATTTCTCTCCCTGTGAATTTAACACTACCTTAATAGAGAATGAGACACTTTTGTTGCTATTTAAAGCAGAGCTTTACTGACGACGCCTTGAAGATGAATATACAACAGATACTTTATGTACAGAGGGGTTTTTTTCCCCTCAGTGGCTTACCAGCTAGACCATGAAATGAATTAATTTAATAGCTTTTTTTTTCCCCTTTTAAAGGTCAGCGATGCAATTAAACCAGCTCACATACATCTATCCTTGTCCTGAGCCAGAGAGATAAATAAAAAGCAGGCAGCGACCGTGCATGCCCAGAGGTGCCACTGGTTCAACTGGTTTTCATCAAAAAAAAAAAAAAACTCTCCTTTCGTTGAGGTGTAGCCACACGGATTCCATGCATGCCACAGAGGTGTGTTCAGCCTGTTGACAGCGTGTAAGCCTCACTCTCCACATCAGCCTGACAAGCGCTCGTGTCGTCCTCTAGTCCCATAATCCCGCGCTCCTCTCTGGCCTGTCAATAAGCCTGTCACAGTGAGCAACATCCCTGTCAGGGAAAGCGATGTCTGGGCTGGATGGGTGAATGGACAGATGGATAGATGGACGGACGGATGGATGGATAAGTGGATATATTCGCCTGTGTTCCCCTTTGTCGGGCCCCTCCAGTGCAACAGCAATCCAGTCTATTCACACAGATCAATTTTTGTTTCTATGTGCAAGAGTAACAAAATGGGTTTGGTACGTGGCTGCGAGCCGGGGACATTGTGTGAGAGAGCTTGCCAAACAGACTATTTTCCTGGGCCGCATTGTTCTTTCAATCTGGCATCCTTTTTCTGTTAATACAATCAAAAAAATTCAAACATCAGAGGTCTTTCCAGGTCAGCCAACTCGCACAAAAAAAGAAAGATATATCTGCAATGCTGGACTTTAAATGGGATTTTTATCAATATAATATTTTTTTTTCCCTCGCAAATCTCTGCACAAGTAAAATGTTTTGTTTTGTGGATGAGTTTTGGAACTTCAGATGTACAAAATAAAAAATATGCTTGAAAGTTAGAACACATTTACTCAGTGCTGCAGTGGACTTTTGCATCTCCTGGCACACTCAACATACAAATTGCATTTCTTAAGTGAGTTTTATAATTAATTTTGTCTGCAGACAACAATGATGTAATTTTAAGTACATTCATGAGAACACTGTCAGACAATAGACAGCGGGACTCCTCAAGCACGGCTGCTGCTGCTGTTTTGAGGAGCGGGGAAACAATATGAGCTTTCCGACTCATTCTTTTTTTGTTAATTGGATATCATATGAAGTGTAAAATACAATAGAGGGGAGAGTCTGTAATTCCTGATTCTCTAGCATGCAATATTCTATTTCCCTTAATTTAATAATGTGTAAAAATGTATCCTCATAAGTGATTCTATGCATTATTAAAAATGACAGCGCCAAACAAGGAAAGGATGGGTATGAACATCCATTATACAGTATTGGAGGGAGCTAAAAATGTCATTTTCATCATCTTTTCCATTCCATATTTTAAATTAACTTTTAGAAGCGCTGTCTCGGCCGGCCTCCGCATTAGGGTTAGCCTTTTCTGTTTTTATTAACTGTTCAAATGTCAACCTGCAGACAGCCACAATCACATCCACCGTGACAAAATTAATATAGCTAATGTCAGACTTTGATGCTAATTTCAAAGTAAAAGCACCCATCATCCCACACAAATTACCTGGAAATAAACTTCAGCTTGATGGACAGGCGGACCGCCTTTTACAGACCACGACCTTCACCTTGTCCAACCCGACAGCTTTCTGTGTGTGTGTGTGTCTGTGCAAATGTTTGTGTGAGCGCATCCGAGTGTGTCTTTTTGGATTTGTTTGTAGGTACGTTCATGTGTGGGAGAACGCCAATGGCTGCTCAGCCAGGTATAAAAACAGCCATCCAGACAGACCGGGGCTCGGGGTCAGAGTCAGCCATGTCAAAACACAAACTGGCTGAGTCTGTAATGATTCAGAGGAGAGATCATGATGCCACACTGCATCATCTGGCCTGAAGGGCCAACGCACAGCCCCAACCCCCAGCTGAAAACTAACAAAATCTGTTGAGATGGTAGATAACTCTATTAGAGGTTTCACAAAGTTCGGCTTTCACAAGAAAAGCAGAAACACACAAAAAAGGTATGTCTAGATTTCTTGCATTTTTAACGGAGCTTTCATAAAAACTTCAAGGGAAAAGTGAAAGGTCCCATATTGTTATAAAAATGGATTTCAGCCAGAAGGAGAATAAAAGTATATTCAGGCAGACGGTATGAAAAGAATTTTGTGGTTTTTAAACATTTAAGTATGTTGACATGCTCTTTAAACAATGCAAAACACCAGAATGAATCTAAAAAGCAGCACAACATGGGACCTTTAAAAGTTTGTGATAAAAATGGGCAGATAAGGAGAAAATAAAGTATCACAATATTTTTGACCAAATGCCTCGATATTGATATTGATATTGAGACGATATTGTGGGGTGGATTATTGATGCTATTTATACAGTGACATTTATGATAAATAATCTTCAGTAATGTGGTTATACAGAAAGCACAAAACAGAGCAACGAGAATGGTCCAGTAAGGGACTGTTCTTTATTTATCGGGTGAGGAAAGGGACTTCTTTTTTCTTCTGACCCTCTGCAAAGCTAAAAATATTTTTCCTTGAGCCTCCACCATAAATTAGTAATTAGATTTTTAAACTTACTCTTTGATGTTTAAAAGTTAAAAGTTAAAAGACAAAATCCTGGACATGAAAAAAGCCTCAGTTTTTCACTCTTGTCGTGCCTGCTGGTTAGTTTGTGCAAACAGTTTATTTTTGGCCAGATTTGAAATGTAGAATTAAGTGATTTTGATAAAAGCATTCATTGTACGTGATGTGTCCAAGGACTGTCGGAAATTTGAAAATCCAACAATAATTTCAGTTTTTACAGTGTCTGGCTGTGATATGTGGTGTAATTTTGCAAATTTTTAAAGACAACATGATCAGAAGACATGTTTACTTTTAAAATCTGTGATACTATAAATACAAAATACAGTCATTTCAAGTTCTATGTCCCTCTGTAAGCCTAAGTAAAATCATAACCCTCTTCCCGGTGCTTAAAAAATTATTTAACATGCCTCCCCTTTTTTGCACCACCCCCTCCTCTCTCATAAGTAAAGAACAGTCCCTATGTTCACATTGCTGTAATGCAGCCTTTCAAACCAGGAGAAGGCAACACTCACAATATGACCATATCCACAATCTAAGACAATATCTAGTCTCATAACATGATATCGATATAATATCGATATATTGCCCAGCCCTAGTTGCATATTATTTTGTTATTTTTTGGAAAATTATGAACTTTAAATTGAGTTTTTAAGCCAAAATGCCAAAAATGTAGCTCCAGCTTCTCAAATGTGAATATTTCCTGGGTTTCTTAGTCTTAAATGATAGTGAAATGAAGACTTTTAGGTATGTTTTGGACTGTTTTTCGGACAAAACGAGCAATTTTAAGATGTCACTTAGAATGTTAGGATTTTTTATTGTTATATAGACTGAAACCATAAAATAAAAAGTAGATTAATTGATCAAGAAAACAACGGTTACACGCAGCCTCATAAAACTTCCAGGCACCCAAGGCAGTTGTTAATTTACGCAATAGGGTTAACTCCTGACTAAATTCCAGTGCAACACAACAGGCCTCGACTTGTACAGACGACGTGAGGTCAGACAAAAGGAAAGAAACACAGACGGATCTGTATCAAAATTTCAGAGGTAAAACCACAATTTGTGAACGCATCACTGGCAGTGCGTATGAAGTTGCAGACAGACTAAAGTGCAACAGAGCAGAGGACAGCGAGTCCTTGAACAATGGAAGAAAAGTTGACGGGGGAGAGCGTTCGATTGTAGAATTTGATTGGCCACTTTGCAGCTCAGACAGGATAAAAGCCTGTCAGCAACACCTGCCTGTGTGAGCACACAGACACATTTTAATTTAGTGATGCTGACATGTTTTCGCCGGCACCCACACTGAATGCATACATGCAACACACACTTGATATTTAGTGCGATTGCAGCGATCTCACGTTTATTTGAAATGCAGATGAATCAAGTAAGTTGTACTCCAGAGTGAGAAGCAAACCTTCAAAGCTCTCACATATTGTAAGCGCACAAAAAGGGAAGCAGCTGCAGTCTGGTGTCAAACTGGATTTTAATTGATGACTGTTTCTCTTTTAATCCACACTGTGAAAACTTTTTCAAAGGCTTATTGTAGGGTTTTTACCTCAGAAACAAACTTTTATGTTGAGTCTGGGAACAAATAAATACTGAGGTTTTTTTCCAGACCTGTTTTACTTGATTATGTGAATTTGTTTGCATCAGCTCAGATCCTGTAGATGTCAGCCGTTGTTTATCTTGGTGCTTTGAGATACAGTTTCCCGAAAAAAAAAAAAAAGTAAATACCTGACTCATCATTGTACCTTGCATGCTGAGGCCGGTCTGCTTCTGCGGACATGCGTAGGCTTAGTCACTGCCATATCATTATTTATAAAGGCCACTTTGGGAAAGCTTCCTTCATATTTATGAGTCTGAATTAGTCAGAAATGTGGAGCTCGAGATAGTCTGAGTCCCAGCATTCATTGTTGCTGACTGTCTTTAAAGCTTAAACACGGTAAGAAAGCTTTTACGATCCCCTGAGAAATGGTCATGACTGTCACATTTAATGAAGATTGGTATTAGAGACTGCTTTTAAAGCAGTTATATCACATAGTTAAGTCGCTCTCCCTCCACCAAAACACATTTTATACTTTGTTGTTGAACACTTTCTGATTCAGTTGAGAAATTAGCACTCTGAGCAGCATTATCATGATTTCACTGGACAACTTCACAAAGAATTATTTTCTTTCAAATCACTCAGAGCAAAAAAAATTCTAATGACGAGCAAAAAGCTCGTCATCATAATGAACTAATAAAGAATGAATGCTTTATACATAAGAAATGAATCGCAGTTTAACATTGCATTTTGAATAGACTGCAGGGAATTGACCTCAACCCTAAAAACTGCAATCAAAGAGGAGGAGGCAGTTTAATCACAGCAGGCCTGTATAAATTTGCTTTTTCAGGGAGCAGAACTGGTGGATGGGAAATCCCTAAAACAAGAATTATAACCTGGGAGAAATACATCTTAAAACCAATTCCACTTTAACGTCAAAATGCTAACAACAGAGACATGGATGGGTTACTGATCGGGCCTACCAGGCACCAAAATGTCAGGGGCTGCAAATGTCACTCAAATTAACACGTACCGATCAGGAAGTGACTTAAAATGACCACAAAGAGACACAAAAGGACCACAAACAGAAGCCAAGGAACTACAAATCACCCAAAATAACTACAAAAACAGCTTACTACAACAGCTACTGCTACAAGCAACATAGGATGACCAAAAAAAAGACACACCTCAGTCAAACGCCTACTAAAAGACACAAAACAACCACAAGGAGACAAAAAACTAGGTTTGGTTTTTTTTCTGATACCAGTGCTAAAATGATACTATGAAACGGTACCTGTGCCTACACCAGCGGTAGGCAACCTGCAGCTCAGGAGCCACATGCAGCTCTTAAGCCCCTCTCCAGCGGCTCCCTGTGGCTTTGACAAAAAACTATATGGAAATGAATAACTGTTGTTTTCTAACATTTTAATCTTTATATATATCATTGTTGTAGCCCTAAAGTGATTCTTACATTTTCCAACTGTATAAATGTGTAGCCTTTACACTGAATAAAAAAATGCTCAAACAGCTTGTCATCTATGTGCATCATACATCTACGGCCTGGCGCCTTTTCCTAAAATCTGCCAAGTCTTAATAGTGATGGATTGTCTTGAGTCTCCTTAGCTAGGCTCACTGTTGATTCAAAATCCCCCTAAAAAAAAAACGTCTCAAAGGAAAATAGAGAATTTCATAGTGAGTAAACAGATTTGTTTGCTTTCACCACTAACCCTGCAAAGTTTAAGTACCAAATAATCATAAAAAAACACTGCAGAGTTGCTACTTAGCTACTGAATGCTCATTAAGACCTATTAGGAATGTTTGTGGACTAATTTAGATTCAATAGGCTGTCTTGTCATCACTATAAGACACAAATATGTATTGCAGCTCCTGAAAGATTTTTTTTTTTTTTTACTTTTTTAAGCAAAAATGGCTCTTTTTAGTGTAAGGGTTGCTGACCCTAAACAGTGCCTGAACTGAAATGAAGCACAAACAACGGCTCTTTTTAATGTAAAGGCAAATTTAAACTTGAAAATGAACAACATGTTAGGTCTAACTCTTAAAAGCTCAAAGTTTCCTTAAATATGGATAACTACAAAACTATTAACAAAGTCACCTAACAAATAAAACCCAAGACAACTAAAATAATTTAACACTTAATAACAGTTACAGTAATAATAACAATTCTGTGTGGGGATCAATAATTGTCTCACTAACTGAGTAGAGACTCAGCAGCCAGATATTTCCATCTTATCTGTTAAGGAGGAACTCACTACAATGAGAATAGCTGGTCCACCTTAACAGTCCACCTTGAGGGAGCCTGGTCAGGTTCAGCAGGTGGTGAGCAGGACATGGGAATTTGGTTTAGGCCTTGAGGTGTTACAGCATTTATTTACGGACAAATAGCCCAAACTGTTAACACGTTCCACTGCTACATTTCACTTCATACTCTCTGCTGCGGCTCCTGCAGCCTCACTGACACCGTCACCAGCACACGCTTGCTATCTCTTTTGCTACTCACGCAATCTGGCAGCAAAACAAGACACAAAAATCTGTGTTATGATTCGGCCCGGTAGGTGGTGTAGGAATGCAACAGGTTTCAGCACCAAACAACCACAAAGAGACACAAAATGACCGACTGCAAAACCACCACAAAGTCTGTGTGTCTTGCTCCTGTAGGAGAGGTGGTGGGGCCCTTTGCATGTCTGTGCCCAGGGGCCCATTGTCTCATGATCCGCCCATGATGAGAGCATTTCATCACCGCTTAAACTGACAGTATGAAAGCATCATAATGCATGTCACATAATAAAAGAAAAATAAGCTATTCCACTGCAAGAAATTAATCTGTAATTAATATCAATGCAAATTACCTGCACCTAACTAACAGCAGCATAAGATCAGAAATGAGCAGACAGCCATGGCGTGACCCACAAGACCTGCAAGAGAGCAATAAAACAGCCCCCTACCAACCTCGTAATGCTACCTTACTGATACTGCCGAGCACACAAGCGCTGAACAAATCCAAGACATCAGCTCACATTATGTATATTAGTACGTGCAGCGAGTCTTTTTAATTTGATAAAGTGAAGCAGTAATTCCCGGCATCTGTACTCTCAGGGGAATGAACCCCTTTGGGAAGAGACGCCGTGGTTCCGAGCTGCCAACAACAGGAGACTTCTGCTTCCAGATTGAAGTGCAAGTCTGAGGCCTGAGCACGTCTGTTTGCTCAAAGGAAGCCATCCTGAAGACGTGATTGGTCTGTTGGCAGGTGAGTTTGCTCTTGAGATGCTACACGAGCAGCAGCAAGTGTTGCAGCACAGTTAGTAAGTGAGTGGGTCAGAATAGGCAGAGCATTGCTAGCTTTTACTGCTTTATTGCAAAAGGCTCTGTTGGATACAGGCGCTGTATGTGAGTGTGAAGCACAAACCTGAAGAGAAGAATTGTTGAGGTCCCTTTAAGACTTAAATTTGTTGTGTGACAACGGGGGAAATGTATCTATGAATTGTTTAAATATCTTAATCAGTCTGCTGGGGTAATCCACTAGTTATTTCAAATCTGACAGTGAGCTCCTCCAGCACCAGCTGCGACCACTTAGCTCTGGTTGCTACTCTTACAAACTGCTGTGAAGTCTTATTTTGGAGAGGCACAGAGACATAATGGACGTGAGATTAATCAGCATGAGCCCCTGCGCTTCTTGATTTTGTTTAGTTTAATTAATCAACGGTGAAACGTGCCGAATGCAATCTGATGGAAACACAGGTCACTCTCTGTACTATCAGGGAAGTTAAAGCTGGAGTAGGCGATTTAATTTTTGGCTTAATGCCATAATAAACTTTGAGCACATTGTAATTCAAGTGAGACTTCTGCACCTTCTCCTGGCTCTGTTTTCAGGCTTTAAATATTTTAGCCATGAGGCTTCGGCCATTTACAGGTCATTTCAGAGAAAGTGTGTTCCTATTGGCTGTCCTACAAATGCAGATGTATGTGCACGCCCCTTCAGTGAAAGCCTGATTTAATGGCAGAGAATCCTGCAGAACAAGTTACGATTCCTAGACAGCAAAGCGATCCAAAAGCAGGAAGACGAACTTGTCAAAGTCTGACATTAAACAAAACAAAACACATGTCAGTAGTGATGAAGCATTTCAGAGATGGAGAGAAAACTTTGCTAACAGTTTAGCCCTCTGCTAACTGGAACCAAAGGCTCATGTCTGTGGCTTTAAATTCACATTTATGTAGCTAACGTTAGTTAGGGCCTCAAATCACAGTGGTCCTCCGCCTCACTCCCCACCACTACAGACAAACTCACCAGGAGGAAAGCAGGCAACATCTCCAGAGACTGACCCCCAGTCAGTGGTTGCAGCAACCTAAATCCAGCCAGCACAAACCCCAGTTCTGAGGGTCCGGACTTCCCACCAAATCTCAAGCTTTCTGGTGCTGCCATTACAAAAGTTAGACCAGTGACTGTTGCTGGCCACCAGCCTGCTGTGACACCTGGCGCTGGGGGGTTTGTGCTGGTCATATTTGAGCTGCTACAGACACAAACAGAAGCAGGGTGTCTACAGATATCACATACTTAATGCTTTTAAAGATAATTTTCAACCAAATTTAAGAATTTTGGACACATCTTTCCTTATTCAAGCATTACATGTAAGTAGAAAGTGAGTAGTATACATGTTGTTCCATTCAGAGGTACGTTTTATGTAGGAATATGTTAATTAAAGGGAATTAGTTTAGTTTGCCTTTTGCTAACAGGTAAATGCAAGTGTAGAGTACAAACGTATGAGGTTCAGTGGTAGGTTTAAAGATTTGTACCATCAGAAATGTGGACTTTCACACAGTAGAGCTTGACTCAGTTTGACAAAAAGAAATTTAAGAAATTGGGATGCGTACATGAAATTAGATAAATATGTTTGTGTCAATTAGGACTTCATAAATTCAAATTTCAATCTCCTTAATGACTAATATTTTATTATTAAATTTAAGATATTTTAAGAGTTTGTAAGGACCTGCAGACACCAGGGGAAGGCCCGAGCTACCGAGCTGCTGCCAGCTAACCTAACTCACTAATTCTTGCCTCATCTGTGGTCTGATAAACAGAGACAGTGAGCGGGGTAAGAAGGAGCTGAGAGCATCAGCTGCATGCAACTCTACAGAGAAATTAGATTAACTAAATCAATGGATGGGAAACACTTGGTCACTGTATGAAGCATGTGCATTAGCTCATGGTCGTCTGGTGGGAGGGGCTTAGGACAGAGGGGGAAGGATGCAGGATTGAGGTGTCCTTTCAAATCAGGCTTTAAACACAGATATAACACTAGAAATAAAGATGATTGCTGAACCCGATTGCATGAATGAATTATGGGAAATGTGGTTCAGTAAAGTAAGTTTGTATTGTATTTGTATTAAGAGAAAGGTTTGATGAAAGACAACATCTGTAAACTTTAGGACTTGATAACATATTTGGATGTACAAAACTTACATAGCACTGGTGACAGCGAGGTTACAATATAATTCAGTGGAATGCCATCACACGCCTTCCCTCTTCCTGAACACCACAACTGTATATTACACAACAGAGTTAACCACAGCTGTTAACAACCATGGCTCGTCCATCTGTCCGTTCCCTGATGCCCTCCCTTCATCAGTCGGGACGACTGTGTGAAGCCGTCTGTAATCAGATTAGGCAGTGACTGGGTGACTGGGGCCTCTGCATCCACCCATCATTCCATCCCACTGTTAGCAACATCTGCGTAATGTGGAGAACCATGTGCATGCTGTGAAAAGAGACAGATTAATG
>JAPZEB010000012.1:8330751-8347072 GCA_029783705.1 Chaetodon striatus
CAGACCAGGTGACCTGACCACTGTGGACAATGTGAAAAGGTGAATAGCCCTACCTTGAGCCGGTGTTTGGTTTATCTGTTCTGGGCTTGTCAAGAGAAATGGCGGTGAAACTTAGCGATCTCTGTAGACAAGCACCCGCTCCCTGTGTAGATGCAAACAGCACATTTTAAGGTGATGAAAATACAGGTGATTATACACTAAATAAAACATACTTATTATGTTAAATTTCTGCCAATATACCCCCCTAAATCCTACACACTATAAAAAGTGGAAAACAAGAGTGCCAGCCATTTTTAGGACATTTTTACGGCACTGTTAAAGCTCCTTTGTTTTTATGTCACGTTGGTTTGATGCTAAATGTAACAGCAGCTTGATGAGAGATTCAAGATGATGCTAAACTGAAGTGGTGTTTAATAAGTGTAGCTTTGGAAGTTAATTAAACTCTGTGAATGTCACTTCATCCTCGGGGATTACTAGTCGTGTTTCACAGAACGTTATAAATGATGCATAGTCTGCTTTTGCCTAAACCTCTCCATGATGGATTCTGACCATTTGGAGCGTGTTGACTCACAGGACAGTCACACGTCAGCACCATGTGGTCTAGTTAATTAACTTTATAACCAGAAGCAGGGCACACCTTCTGTAGTATTTATGAAGCAGCAGTAGTTTCTGTTCTCTGGGTGTGATGCATCAGAAGTTTGTGTTTAAATACACAGTTGCCACCCTGGATGTCGTGCTGAATAATTCATCGCCTTGTAGAGGATGATTAACAATGCTATCATGTCTTTGATGGCGACCGGGGAGGGGAGCAGGGATCCAAACAAACTGCAGACTTTAAAAGGCTGATGCACAGTCAGATATTCAGCTCGCGTCTAATGTTTCCTGGGATTCGACTGGATTTGTGTGGGAGGGACTTTTAAAAATGAGGTCTTTTTCTTAACGTCAAGACCGATGATGGACTAAGAGTTTTTTTAAGGCCCATATTAGCTGGCTTTGTGTTGGCTTGACATGACTAAATCCAGATTATAGATGGCTTGGCCTTTTAAATCGTTCCCATGGTGTGCCCAGAAATCATGTCGTGGTTCAGACCCTTGTGCCTGGAATTACATGTAACCTAAATGAAATCCTGCAAGAACATTTTCTCTCGTTTTTCTTTAAGCCCTGCTACTGTAAGTAAAAACACGCCGTTACAGAAATCTGAAACAAGTACTTGATTAATTATTGACAGAAAATTGACTATTTTTAATGTACAATCAAATATTTTGGTAATCTAACAAACAAAAATGACTAACATTTGCTTGTTCCTCTTAAAACAAGGTAATTCAGGAAGTATTCAGAGCCCTCTGATTTTTTAACATTTTCTGTTGCAGCCTCATGCTAAGATCATTATTTTTTTTCTTTATCAATCTACACTCAGAGCAGGAACTTCTTTTTTTGCAACTTTACTTGGAAAAAAAGGAAAAACTGCAATCATATTGACATAAATCAGGGCTGTAAAAGTACATTTTAAAAGTGCAAATCCCATTCACAAAACAGATGACAAACAGCATGTGATGTCCTCAGAGGGATACTCTTTTCAGTTTTCCCACATTACTACTATTCACTGTCATTACATGTGTGTTTGTCTTTACATTTCCACTCCTGTGTAGTAATCCCGACATCACCACACCAAACTTAAGTGAAAGAAAAGAACTGTTTCCTGTTCGGGGCAGAGAAGCCTCTGAAGCAGCATTTTACATGAAGCTTCTCAGTGTTAAACTTGCTCCTGAAACCTGGTACCTCTTAGCCTTTAGGAGTGCAAGGTCATCCAGTAGGCAGGATCTGACCCTCTGGCGGGCCGGTTCTGGCCCCTGGGCCGTACTGCATGTTTGACACCCCCGACATCAGTATTCAGACCCTTTACTCAGTACTTAGTTGAAGCACCTTTGGCATCGATTACAGCCTCGAGTCTTTGCTATGATGTGACAAGCTTTGCACACCTGGATTTGGGGATTTTCTGCTATTCTTCTCTGAAGATCCTCTCAAGCTTTGTCAGGTTGGATGATGAACGGAGGTGGAGAGCCATTCTCAAGTCTCTACAGAGATGTTCAATCGGGTTCAGGTCAGGGCTCTGGCTGAGACACTTAAGGACATGCACAGAGTAAGCCGGTTCTGCTATATCTTGGCTTTGTGCTTAGTCATTGCCCTGTTGGAAGGTGAGCCCAGCCTGAGGTCCTGAACGCTGTTAAGGTATCTCCGTACTTTGCTCTGCACAGCAACATAACCCCTCAGCCTGATGCTGCCACCACCAGGCTTTACTGCTGGGATGGTGCTGGGTGGATGATGAGCAGTGCCTGGCTCCCTTCAGACATGACGCTTCCACTAAAGGTTTAACAGTTCAATCTCAGCTTCATCAGACCAGAGAACCCTTTTTCTCACAGTCTGAGAATCCTTTAGGTGCCTTCCTGGGTGCTTTACTGACAGGTTTCCTTCACGTCACTCTGCCATGAAGCCCAGATCAGTGGAGTGTTGCAGTGGTGTGCAGTGAAGCTCAGCCGGAGTGACCGACGAATTCCTTGGTCACCTCTCTTACCGAGGTCATCTCTCATTGCTCGGCTTGGTAGAGCAGCGTCGACTACTCTCACTACTCTGGTAAGAGTAGTTGTTCCAAACGTCTTTCACAAGTTCAATCGGAACTCGATTTTAGAATAAAAAGAATATTTAATCAACATGTGCACAAGTCTTGGGCAATTAGACCCCATCGAGACGGTATGATTTAAGGAGGGTGATGAAGCCATAGTCAAATGGGGAACCCCCTCGGGGTCTAGACACTGGTGGTGAAACTGCATTTTACAGACAAAAAGACAAAGTATTCCTAGTTCTACCCAAGAGGAGTGTAAAGAAAGTCCCAAACCAAATTATCAGAATTCATGTTTAATGTCAGAGTAATGGCTACGTAACAAAAAAAGGCTCTTTAGACATGCTTTACAGAATGTACAGGTAAACAAGGTCCAAAAATACTATTGAAAACAAAATGCAAAACTTCAACAATACAAAAAAGCAGCATTGGATATTGCCAGAGCAGTTACTGCTAAACTTTGGTATAAAGTCATAAAGGACGTTCAGAGAATAAAACAATACAAATGCACATTAAGTTATGCTGTGTTGGCAGAAAAATATTCAACAGTGACTAGAAGTATGCCGCCATCCCCGACATGTAGCTCCATTAGTGTGACTTATCACTGCGAGTTTTCATTTCAATTTCCTCAATCGCTCAAAAGGGGGCATAACATTGACCTTGGCCAAGAATCGGAAAATACGTAACAAGAATCTGCTTCCACTGGAGCAGGGAGTGTGTCGAGAACTCATGAAAGTCATATTGGTTTTTGGTCTTGGGTTTGGTAATGTCAAATTCAGAGGACGATGCCTGGAATGTACTGATGTGCTCATTAAAGGAGAGCAAATGACTAACAACATTTTTAAAAAGTTCAAACCAACAGAGTGAATGAATGCATTAATTCACATCTGCACGTACCACTGAGATGTACCGATACACTGTGTGCTGCATTACACACACATGTAGTCAATTTTGAGCAACTGTTGATAAAGAGGAACCATAAATTCTATGTCTGTGTTACACTTTGTGACATTACATGGAAAATATAGCATTAAGCTACACCATCGCACATCTGCTCTGTAGCTTAACGTGTCAGCACGATTGAGTTTTAGTGTCTGAATTAAGGATCCTCGAACACTCAATGTTCAAGAGGGAAAAAAGGAACATGAAAAATAATTTACTGGTCAAAACTACAAGAGCAGAATGTAGCAGTACTCATTATCAACATAACAGAAATGACAATAACAAAAATAAACTTTCAAACATTGTTGTCAGGTATCACTCCTGTGAAGAATGAGTATGATCAACTTTAAGTTGCCACTTTATTCAGTACGCCTAGCTTAAACCACTGCAGTCTGATACAACGACTGAAATAAATCCTGCCTTCATCAGGGCTCAACAATAAGGATTGCCTTATGGCCCACGGTATGTAAAATGCCGCATTGGGCACATGGTCAATAAGAATTAAACACAATGTTTTTGCCAGAGCTGATGATGGGAGCAGCTCAGGAGTGAGCAATCTCATGTTGTTCTCATCTCTTTTTAGAGTTGCACATGCGCAGTACCACTCGAGGAATCAGAGGAAAGTGAAGGAAGGTTAAGACAAAGTTTATGAGCTGAAGCGCAGCCGAGCATTTTAATTATCTTGGAAACAGACGTTTAGTTGGGTGGTGTTTAACGATGCGGGCAAAACTCTACGGATTGTGCAGGTTGCCTAAAGCTTGAGAGCAAGGCGAGGAAAGTCTTGGTTGTTATTCAATAACTGCTGATGAATAAAATCTGAATAGGGGCAAGTAAAACTGATTTTGGGCAAGCACAAAAAACAGAACTGTTGAACCCTGTTTCATGAAGGTTATAATGGTGATCATATTAGAGGCAGCAGTTTGTGTTGCTGTTTAATTGTACTATATTATACAGAGAGGTGTTTCTGTTACTTAGCCAACCCTCATTGATAAAAAATGGGGTGGACAAAGTAACAGAAGAACATGTCAGTAGACTTTAATACAATTCAACAGCACCGTAAACTGCATCCTCCAAAATGATCACACAGTTGAATTAACATCCCTCGAAAACAGATGAAAACCTGAACTTTCATGAGGGTTGATTTATTGCAGGACTGCTGTATCACACTGCATTAGTTTTAGCTACGTATACCTAGAGGCAACTGAGTGTAATTTGCTAAATATATTGAGCACATATTGCAGCAAAAAGAGTTTTCTGAGAGTCACAAACAAAGCCAAACACATCTGAGCAACTCTGAAGTGCAATAATCAAGAGGATTTTTAAGGACAACTCATGACATCGAACCTGATCAAACAAAAAAACCACCTTCTTTTACATGAGGGGCGTTTCCATTTTCGGATCGATCAGAACTTCAGGATAACGCTGGATCAATAAAAATGAATAAGCTTAAAATTACTGCAGCTTCCGTCTCAAACCTCTCCTCAAATGAACTAGTTAAGACATGGAATTTAATAGATTACTAGTCCTATGTACACATACATGTATAAAATAATACAATACATTCTCATTTTTCACAGTCCCAAGTGAAAACCTCGGCTTAATCAATATCTACGGAAGGATCGTGAACTTTTTTTGAGATAAAACCGTGATGATAAACCCTCACAATGTAAAAACAGCATGCACACTGCATAATAAAGTTTACCACCGTTAAATTAAGTGCCTGTAAGATATGATAAAGGGGGGAAACAAATCAGTGCATTCTGTGTATAGCTAAGCCATAATGTCACCTGATCGAGGTTACTGAGAATGCTTGTTAAAAAGGCCATCAAAAGACAACCATAGGAAAATAGCCAGCAAAACCATAATTGTCAGATGTGCAAAAAAATTGTACGCTTTCTCCCCAAACTGCTTATCATCACAAAGACATAAAAATGAAGGAATTAGCGATTGCATTTGACATAAAACAAGATCAGATAAAGATGATATAGGATATATTCATATATATTCATAATATACACCACATTTTGGTGTCACTGTCTCTGGGATTTGCATAACAAGATACCAGATAGCATAGTTTTGAGTCAGTCGGGATGGCTGTGGGAATGTGGGACGCATGTTTTCAATGTTCTTTCCGATATCAACAACCACAAACTGCTGGTCAGGGAACTACAACTGTCATCTGTTTAAACCTCCCTTTTCCCCGTCTTGGGAATCAGAGGTTTGTAATTTCTACCAAAGTCATGTAGGCCGCTCCAACAGGTGTCTGTACCAGGAATGATGAGACGAAACTGCCAGTGAGACTTGCACTGGCAAAAGATTTCAGCCCCGCAGCAGCAGGGACGGAGGAGAGAGCTTGAAGAGACTCGACCATGTCTTGGGCGTTATCTCATGGCAGCATCCGACATGGCTCTTTAAAGCATACATTCATAGCTTTCTCTAGAAAGAGAACAAAGAAGAGTGGAGGATGTGGGAGAAAAGGATCCTGCAGAGGTGGAGGTGTCAAGGAGGAGGTCAATTTAATCACTGGTCCATTTTTCCAGCCTGACACAGCAGGCTCTCCACAGTGGAGAACGTTTGTATGTCCTCTTGAGTGAAAGGGGAATGTAAACATACAAGAGAGCATCTTTGGCAGAATGTGAGGAGTCTCTTTGGAGGTAGTGGGTGAAGGGAGGAGGGGGGTGCAGCAACGAGGAGTCAGAGGCAGAACGTGGGAGGAGTGTAAGGACCTATGTGGGAGCAGGGTGCTCCTGAGGGTTAGTCCTATTAGAGGCACTTCTGTGGTCCTGTGTGCATTGGCTGGGAAAACAGTCAGCCTCTGCTTCACTCTGTTCCTCTGCTCCGTCGGCAGTGGAAGCCAGAGGTGGTGTCCTGTGTACTGTCACTGGGTGCTGGGACGCTCCTGGTTGGGGTTTCGAGGACAGGTCTTCCCCTTCGCCCCAGAATGACCTGCTAAGAGAATCTGCAAAGACAGTAAAACACAACACTTAGACGCCTACACAGTTAACTGACTGCAAACCAGAAGCTTGTTTTAGCAATCACGGATTCATTGCTGCATGTGTATCAAGAAAAATTGCCAATTATTAAACAGGTTCAGCTTCTCAAATGTGAGGATTTGCTGCTTTATGTCCATAAAACTTGAAAACCATTATATTTTGTAGTGCCGGTTTAACATAACAAGCTATCTGAAGATGTTATATTACACTCTCTGAACTTGTAATTGATATTTTTCATTCTTTATTTTCCATTTTCCGTTCTCGTTTGGGGTCGCGGGGGGCTGGAGACTGTCCCAGCTGTTGCTGTGGGGCTAAAATGCAAACCACTGCACCACCATGTGGTCTGGTATTTTCATTGTTTGACAATTTAAAAAACAAACAGATAATCAAACAGTAATTGGTAGATTAATCAGAGGGGACATGATCGTTAATTCCAGCCCTGTTAGTTTTTGATTTTTTATAAACCACATTCAAGCAGCTAGTTTTTATGGATTTAGCTATGCTGTCTTTTACACAGTTGTTTCTAATCTCAACAGAGAACATTATCTCAGCTGTAGCCTGCACGCACGATTATCACCTGAACAACCTTTAGAAGAAGCCTCTATATATCTAAACAGATCATATCTGGAAGCTCAATAGCTCCAATAAATACACAACTCATACTATTCTCTGCTGTATTATATCATTTTATACCATGTTAATATGTTACACTCTCACCTCATCATGTACTATATAATATTTCTATTTTGCTTTATTATTACTGACAGCTATTGATGGAGAGCCTCCTCAGCTGCTGCTGCACAGCGTGGCTCTGCAGCTGCACTGGCGAAGACCAGCACAATCCACAATGTGTGGTGAAGGCAGCTCAGCGAATCAGTGGGACCACGCTACCCCCTCTGAAGGACATTTACGCTGGCTGACTACAAAAGAAAGCCATAAAAGATCCATCCAACCCTGGACACTGTCTGTTTGCGCTCCTCCCCTCTGGAAGGAGGTGTAGGACAATAAAAAACAGAACAAACAAAGTGAAAAACAGTTTCTTGCCAAGAGCTGTAACCTCTGTTACAACCCTCCCGCCCCCAACTGACTGCTGTGAACAATAACCACACCTACCCATCCATACACACAAACACACACATTCATTACACTACACTGCAGTTTTACTGCACAGAGAAGATGTTTGCACATACCACTCTATATGCTGCTTCCTAACCACCACTGTACTGCTTAATGTACTGCTCAGTCGCTTTGTCTCGGTCTTAACACCTGACTTTGTATATACAGGGTTGCTACAGCTGAAGGTGAGTTGGATTTAAGACTTTTTAAGACTTTTTAACTCCACTAGGAATGACATTTAAGATCAAAACATAAATTCTGCAGGGTTGGGGAACATTTTGGCCAAATGTTTAGTGTAACATAAAACATGAATTTTTTAGTTGCGGGGCAGAGACGTGGGTAAACAGAGCTTGGAAATAAACTGCTGTTTGTCGCCAAGTTTCCTTGCCTTTTTGTGTTTCTCACTCTACATGTGTGATTACACTAGTTTGAATCCTAATGTAAGTTAAAAACTTTTTGAAAAAATGACGGGCCTCATTAAATTGCCTTATACTGGTTTTAGACATGCAGCAAAATCTTGGTAATATAGACAATTTTTGTTGACTTTGAAATTCCCCATGTCATTGAGGGTTCAGTGACAGCTAGCTAGCAGAGTGGATCCTCAGCTCTGAGCATCCCAGCCAAAAACAAAACATTAGTGTTGTTGGTTCTGCTATCCTGATCTGTGTGACATTAATGGGAGAGGTATTGCGTACATTATTTAAGAAAAATAGATATAACCAATTATTTTGAGGTTTTACAATCTAACATCAGAAATTTTTTTTTTTATAAAAACCCTACATCCTTTGTCTTTGTCCTATTTTTAAGACTTTTGAAAGACTGATTTAAAACATTTTATTGCAAAAGAAGGCCTCTTTTTTAAGATTAATGAATTTAGTGCATTTTTGGGCACATTTGCTTAAGAACTGTGGGAACCCTGTATATATTTTGTTTTTCTGTATATTTAAATTTTTATCCTCCATAGTATACTGAATATATCTTGATATACGTTTCCTCTCATGAACCCACACAGACAAGCGGATCCATCCTCTCTGCCTTCCCTTCATCTAGAGCAAGTAAGTGCTCTACCTTGCGTCAAAATTATTACTTCCATGGATATTCTGTATCATAGCAACCAGACGCAACAAAAGCATCCCAGTTGAAAAAAACCCTGCCCCACCAAAGTGCTCTCAAGCCCCCAGCTGAGTGTCTCCTGAGGAGCGCCTGATGTTTTCAGCTGGAAAAAATGTTTTGGTAGACTCAGTTTGTCTAATAGATAAAATAGATTTTCAGGCACTGAGTATCAACACTTGGTGACAGTATATATGTTTACATATATACTAGACTTGCAGCCATTAATCATACCATGCTATATTACCTTGTAACTGTCTTTAACTGCTCTTGTATAGTTCATATTTTTACTTACACTTTCATGCTGGTATGTACATAAATCTTTTTCTTTTCTAATTATTTACTACTCTATTTACCTGTACTTATTTCTGTCTTTGTGCTGCTGCAATACCTGAAAATCCCCTCTGGGGATCAATGAAGGCTTATCTTATCTTAAATACAGTCTTATGGGTTTAAGAGTTCACTGGGAAATCTCTCGTCTCCAAAAGAATGGCTTCAATAAATCAGTGACCTCAGTGTTTGCAGATTATGTACTGCATATAAAGTCAAGCTAAGAGTTAACTTGCCTGAGCATCTGCAAGTTTTGTAACAGCCACCAAAAAGAGGAGAGGAAAATGTTTACAGAATCCTAGGTGTTGTTTTTTCAGTAGCTGCAGGAGGGTGAAATTTCAGCGTGCTACCCAAAAACACCTCAGCAGGTAGGACATGATGGTTGGCACCTAGACAAAGGATGGTGTCACCACCTTGCTCTAATAGGTAAAATGTCTGTTTCCAAGTCTCACCATTAGCGTAGTGCTCCGGGGGAGTGTGGCTGCTCAACCTTTTGTCGTGTGAGGTGAGAAAGACGGAGGAGTCCCGGTTACTAATGAGGCTCTCCAGTGCCGTGTCCTCGTGCTGGGCATGCTCACTGAAGCTCTCCTTCAGGCCTGGCAGCGTCTTGTCCAGCGGGTCGTCCTCCCCTAGGTAGGCGTAAGGGCAGTACTCCCGTGTGCGAGAGTAGATGTTGGCGTTGTCGTAGCAGTCGGAGCAGATGACCAACGGACCTGCGCCACCTGGCAAGAAAGAATACGAATCTTGGTGAGTGTTACTTTGTTTTTCAAGCCTGTTTGAGACCGTGGTTTCATTTTGAGAGTCAGTGTGATGTATGCTGACCTCTTGAGCACACTTTATCATCTGGCTACTTCTGATTATTCTCACCATATATTCATTATATATCATTTAACTATTTCATAGCTTGTCTTTGTCTTTCATTCACTTTTAAAAGGCCTTTTTCAACATATGGAATTTCATTTCAAGTTTCAAAAACTCATTTACTTTTTCACGCTGTTGGAAATCTGAATACAAAACATATTTTAAAGATCATTTTTATGACAACAAAACTGTTATGTAAAAACTGTTCATTTTCCTCCTCTTTTTAAATGCATTTCAACATTTTAGCTGTTGTTTAAACTATCTTTTCTTTTCCCTTGTGTCTGAGAGATGTCATATAAATAAAGTTTATCATTTTTAGATGTGGGTTTATTGTGGGTATATTATGGGTCCATCATCATATGCATCTACGCTAATATTGAGGCTACTGTTGTTAGCATCCTGATGTGATTATTTACAGTAGTTTGCTTTTTCCCTTTTGTAATTTGTTAAAAAGTTATAATATCAAAATTAAATTAAAAATATTTGCATTTTTTACATATACACATAGACACCCTTGCATCTATATATAGCTTAATGTGAATACAGCTACATAAATACAAGACAAGTTGAAAGGCCAAGTGGAAGTCAGAGAAATCATAGTTTTGAAATTTTTCAGACATGAAAATAAAACTCTGACCTGAACAATAAGATCACTGAAAAAAAAATCAAATCCCTCAAAAGTAAATAAAAACCACTCAACTGCTTGTGTGTAGAGGACACTGACCTGTGGGGAGTCCAGCTAGTCCCTAGCGGGGCTCTACGGGGTGGAAGCTGCTACGGCCAGTGAACAAAGAGCCAACCCTGCAGTGCAGCATGCCATTCCCCTCAGTTTCCACCTCGCTGCCCGTGTCTCCATAACACACACCTGGGACACACATGATAATTAGTCACTGTCTCGTTTCAGCAACAATCTGATCCAAAAACTCAAAAGCAGAAACAAGAACCTAATGAGCATCGGAGTGTGTGAAACCTTTGAATCCTGAAAAGCAAATCTGAGAATCTGTTTTTTATTTATAGACATTTGTTAGAGTTTTTCCATGCAGGAAATGCGGTGGTGCACCTTTATGTATTTCATTTGTGGTCACACAATCATCTTGAAATCTTTGTGATGTTGTATTCTTGTCATAACAATGCTAACATAACCCAGCCCGAGAGTGTCTCATGGTGATAGCAGAGATTACCTTATACATGCAGATCATAGATGACTACTAGAACAATTTTGTGTGCTTATATTGTGCAAAAGAACCATATTTGTTATGCCAAGATTATGACATAATTATCTTGTCCTGATAAACCAAAGCTCGTTACTGGTATCACAAAACATTTATTCCTGACATTGAGAAAACAGAAAGTAAAAAATATCTTTATCCAAAAGGTTTGTGTTACAGAGTCACACATGGTGAAACTCACCAGTTCTAAAAGGATGATTACTCACCATCTGTGCCCTTATGGACGTATCCATTGGAGAGAGGAGGCATGAGCTGCTGGTGGCTGCCAGCCTCAGAGTTACTGTAGCCTTCCTGAGGCTCTGACAAAGTACCCTGAGAGGAGAGGTAGCTGGGGATGTCTGCTGGCAAATTCATCTCATCTGGAACAGGCAGAGACACATTTTGTTAGCCGGTATCGAGTTCTGTGAAACAGTCTTATCCTCACAACAAAGTGCCAGCCCCAGAGACATATTTCAAGCTTTCCCAACAGCTGCCATTATGGGGGTGAAGCTTCAAATAAAGGCACATTTACTTTATATCACAGATGGCTTTGTGTTGAAACTGCTGACCTGTGTTGGTGATACTGTAGTCTTCACTTTTCCTGCGCATGTGATAGATGACAATGACCCAGACCAGCGAGGTTCCAACCACACAACACACCACCACAATCACCACAATGCCCACAGTGGTCCAGCCGTCCTGGTCGTATCCCGTGCCAGTATCACAGTTGGGTGATGGCGAGACGCTCAGGTAGATGTGGCCGCGTTCTGTTCCCAGAGTATTGGACATGATGCAGGTGTATTTCCCAGCATCGGCAGGGCCAGCATCAACTATAATGAGGAGCTGGTTGGCTGCAGCAAAGAAGTGGCGTTCAGTGAGCACCAGAGGCCCGTCATCTTTGGTCCAGTTGAGACGAGGAGCTGGGCTGCCTCCGGCTATACACTGAAGCACGGCAGTTTCACCGCGGGCCACTGTTCTGTCTTCCAGCGGCCGCATGAAGGATGGGGTTTCTGGAAGAGAAGAGGATTCATTGATTTTTTTATTTAAAGGATTATCCCAGTGGCATTTGTGTCAATCTGTTCAAATGGATGTGTGTGAGGTCAAGAGACAGAAATATGACATAACAGCTGTGTCAGAGATGCTCCATCCAGCCAGATTTAGTATTCTCTATAGACATGATGTAATAAGCTTTCCATTTACACTGTCATTAGCTAAGATTGCAGGAGAGGAAACACAAAAACAAGTGTGTAATGAGTGACAGACACAAACAAGTAAACAATGTGAGCAGTGTGACTGAGCTGAAATGACCCAGCAGTGACACATCAGTAGTATACTTTGTTGATCAGGTGGGTGACTCACCCAGGACGGTGAGAGTGGCGTTTGCAGACAGGCTGCCAGCTGCGTTTTGAGCCGTACAGCTGTACACTCCCATGTCTTCTGTCTTCACGTTAGCAATAAAGAAGATGTCATCATCTGGCATCACATGCATCCTGCGCTCCCGGGCAGCAGGGAAGTCAGTGCCTCCATCCTTCTGCCAAGCAATCTGGGGTGATGGATGGCCTTCAGCAGCACACTCCAGCCTGGCCATAGTCCCAGTCCGGATCGTCAGATCCATGGGAGTCTTAAGGAAGGATGGCAGCTCTGGAGGATAAGAGGATAGAAAGGGTGGTCAAGGGTGGGACAGATATAAACTATAGATATGAAATTAAATGAGCCAAACTCAGTGCATAGCATTTTGGCAAGGCCAGCATTTTATCGCTTAAAGAAAGTAAACGACTGCAGAGCAAGAGAAAAACACAACAGCCTCACTGACAATCATCAGTCACATTTATTGACAAAAGCCCGCATCCTTACCATTGACAGTAAGCTTGGCCCTGTTGGAGTAGTTGGAGCCAAAGTGATTGGAGACCACACACTGATAGCGCCCCTCATCAGTGAAGTTGACATTGAGGAGATGAAGCACAGTGGTGTAGATCAGCTCTCCTTCCTGGTACCGGGCATAGTTTTGCACTTCTGCATCATACAGCACCTCCCCGTCCTTCCGCCAAGCCGTGGACATTGGAGAATCGCTGCTGCTGGATGCAACGCAGCTCAGAGTCACGTTGTTCCCCCTCAGGGCCACATAAGTCTCTGGGTGAGTTGTGATCTGAGGCTTGGGGAAATCATCTGTGGAGAGGTGGGGACAGAAAGTGGCAAACTCAGCACTTTTTTAGGTTAGAAAATATTTTTACAGCAGACCTCTTCACTGAAATGTAAGATATCAGTTTGTGTTCAAGATAAGGTATGCTGATACATGATGTATTTACCACAGTGTTACAGATGTTTGATGAAACTGTTTATGAAGTATATGAAACCTGTGAAATAATATGCTGTTATTATGAAAGATATAGTATACTGTAAGAGTTCACTATACAGTAAAGTGATTTCCAAACATCTCAAAATGAAAAATCTATGCATTTTCCTGGCTTACACCAACATTCTCCACGATGTTGACTGAAGAGTACATATGTTGGATGAAGTGGAGTATTAAAAAAATAGAGAATGGGACTAACCA
The DNA here is from genome assembly GCA_029783705.1 of Chaetodon striatus. NCBI lineage: Eukaryota > Metazoa > Chordata > Actinopteri > Chaetodontiformes > Chaetodontidae > Chaetodon > Chaetodon striatus. The sequence continues at coordinate 8,344,483 of JAPZEB010000012.1, forward strand.
CAAACAAACTCTTCGGGGCTGATGGACAGGACATTGCGACCAAGTAGGCTGGCAGGATGAGCACAGACAGCGGAGACAGACTGCTGGAACTGGTTGTCAGTCAGCCAGGGCCCCAACCACTGCATATGGCAGTCACACAGCAGGCTGCTCGTGTTCAGGACACTGAGAACAGAGAGGTAATGAAGGAAATGTGAGGCGAGTCATTGTAAAATCAGTGGGAATCATTTAACTCCTGTAGAGATAAAAATGAGGTGAACAAATGGATCTGAATTTTTGGGACGTACAGATTTGTTTGTGAACATTTCATTGATTGATTTATAAATTACCCTTTCAGAAACGCAAACTTGGATTTTCTTGTTTGAAATGAAGGTTCAATTTGCCTACCTTTATCGACACCGACAACATTTCAAGTGCTGCTTGGGCAGCTGAGTGACAGTGAGTGTGCAAGAGTAGCTGTATTATACCAGATATAAAAACAGACCTATAGTGACTCTGTGACAAAGTGTGATGAATTCTTGCTAAATTTCTCATCAATAAACTCAACAGTTAGCTTATGAAACACCACACCAAGGCAACTGTCGCAGTTCAGACACATAAAAAAATACAATCCCTCTCTACAACCAAAAACACAAACACAATGCACACAACAAAGAATGATACATCATTTAAGTATCTCAAAAGCATAACCACCACCCAAGTCACACACCAGCGTTCTCATTTTCAAACCAGTCAGCAGGAGACCAAAAAGAACATGGGAAATGAATAACAGGTGTGAAAGCAACCTTTAAATTATCTTAATATAGACTGGAAATTAAATTAATTGCTTGTCGTGCCTCCAGAGCCATGTTTTAATACACTTAATCTGAAAATAAATCTTAATAACAAGGGTGTAACTTGCTAAGTTATCAAGCAAAGCCACATTGTTAACTTACCAAACAAATAGTGCTATATTCTATTAAAGAAGCAGACTCATTAATAACAGGATATGACTACTGTCATGATACATCTCCTGAGTTTGACAGCTGCTGGAGCATTCGTTAGCCACTCCTTGAGAGACACTCCTAAGATGGGCTGATCAAAACCTCAAAAAGGCAAGAGACTTAACATTTCCACTGTGTTTCCTCACAAGCAGGAGAGACAGCTGTCTTAATGCAGCACATGATGCTGCTGCAACTCAAAAGCTGAATCATACAAATCTCTGCTTGTCCAAATGAGCTCATAAGTTTATAGTTTTGTTAAGACAACAATTTAATGACTTGGCAACAACATATATTTTTAAATGCTGTTATCAAAAATGGAGTGAAAGACTCAAAAGCAAAGTTAAAGTGCTTCCATCCATTAATAGCATCCACTCATCTTTATAAAACTGCATAATGACAATTTAAAATGCTAATTGTGTCCTTTAATTGCAGTGTCACTTAATAATTTTAATTCCTTTTTAATGAAAGCAATATTGTTAAATCAGTCAAAGAAACAATAATAACACAGGGAAAAGCCGGCTTCCAAATGTGCTTATGAGAGCTGTAAGATTAATTTAGTGTCTACTCACAACACTTTGAGCTTCATATGGGACAACGCCTCGGGGTGTATCGACATGATGCCATTCTTGCTGAGGTCCCTGCAGTGTGGACAGAAATATGGATTAGACACACCTAATGTGATCAAAATGGCATCCCATTTCACAAGCATAAGACAACAACAGCAGCACAGTGGTAAAAAACAGTCTCCTGCTATCTTTAATTATTCAATAATAACAGGAGATCCTTCTGAGACACAAGTAGAACTGTGTGAAGTGCAGTGGCTTTACTCACAGGTGCTCCAGCTCCTCCAGGCCCTCAAACGCTTTCTTAGTGATTGATTTGATTTTGTTCCGCTGTATGATTCTGTAAAATAAAATATGAATAACATTTTTAATATGATATTCATTCAAAATCGTTGCCACAAAACCTGCTCTAGGGTAACATTTTGTTGCACATAGGGTAACATTTTATTGTACACTGAATCAGAAGCTTTTTTTTTTAAAGCTGTAGTTAGTTAACTTTTATAAAATTAAATGTTATTTTTTGCTTACACAGTTAAAATATCCACACAGGACCACATGAGACAGATAATCTGTGAAAACAATCATGTTCATCTGCCTCCTCATAGTGCTTCTAATGGCACTGGCTTGAAGTTACCCACAAGGGAGTGAAAACAATCCATCAGAGGGAGTCTCTAACGCAGCTGTCCATCATGTCAATCGCTGCTCGTGAACTGTGGTCAAACTGTCAAACTAGGCAGAACTGATCAAATATGTTTGTGTCCTGGCTGCCATGTTGACAACAACAGAGCAAAAACAATGCATAGCCTAACAGCAGAAGCAACTGTCTCACATTACAGCTAAACAAAACACTAAAATATAGCCTGTTTCCACCAAGCAGTATGGTGCAGTTCAGTTTGGTACACTTTTTTCCATTTCCACTGTGAAAAGTTGCGGATGGTACCAATGGACAGTGTTTCGTATCGTCCCCATGTTTGGTCCCCCCCTCTGTTGGGGTACCTAGCACACAGATCTGGTACTAAAAGGTGGAGCTGTGAACACTGCAGTCTG
>JAPZEB010000012.1:8347172-8357816 GCA_029783705.1 Chaetodon striatus
AAAAAAGCACTGCAGAGTGTTGTTCCTGTGGGCTACGGCAACACTAAACCCCTGAGCTTGCCTGAGAAGGACTAATTGTGCAAAACCTACTATTTTTAAATATCCCATGGAGAGAGACTCTCACTGCAGCCTGTTTTATTTTGTTCTGAAAATGTCCACATGGATGATAAACAAGGTTTAGATGGATAAAGAAGTAAATACAGTGAGTGCTGGACGGAGCAGCGAGTGACAACAACCCCGCCCACATTTAAGAGTACTGTTAGCAGTGGAAACGCTTGGGTCTAGGTACCATGTCTGAAGGGTACTTTTTGGTTCCAAAGGTACCATACCAAAAGTGTTTGGTGGAAACAGGGCTGTTCCTGAAATGTTTGTAGCGAGAAATAGGCAATGCTGTCACAGAATTTTGATTCCTGCCTAATTTGACAGTCTGACTGCAGCTCACAAGCAGTGTTTGACAGCTGCATTAGAAGCTCTGATTGGCTGCTCTCCTTCAGCTGTGGTGGAGTCCAGTAAATGCCATTAGAAGCACTACAAGGAGGAGGAGGAAGGTGATGTTTTTCACAGACTATCTGTCTCTGCATACTACTGTGTGGATATAGTGACAGTTTCAGCAATTATGACAACGTTATTTTCATAAAAGTTACCAACTGTAGCTTTAAGACGAAGCTGAGACATCTGAACAGCCTTTAAATGCAAGTTTGAGCAAACAAGAGGAGCAATTTCACAGCAAAATAAAACCTGTCAAGTACAAAAACACCTATCTGAATAAAGCTTCACATTATCAGGAGGGATTTCTCACTAGAAAAGAAGCATACAGCCAAATCTCTGGAACACTGATTTAGAATTTAAATTGCACCTGTTGTATTTGTATGTATTAAATCAAAATGCATCAATATTTCCATCTATCTTTATAGGGATATAATCTGAGAGTTCTCACAGTGTGTTCAGCTTCTTCATTCCATCAAACACACCGATGGAGTCTTCAATGGCCCAGGAGATTTCATTATTTCGGATATCTCTGAAACACAAAGAGTCACATGTTAGATATTAAACACTCTCTACACAGACTGGGGACCTGACGACTCCTCCTGCAAAGTTTTTTTAAAGACCACAGAGAGGAAACATTATCTCCACTGTGGTTGTCAGTAGCAGTGACTCTCAGTTAGGAGACTAACAATCTGAGACAGCATGCTTCCACTGTGTGTTACAGTTCGCTGCCCCTGCTGTTCTGATGAGGGGAAATTAATTGGCTCTGTTTAGCACTGGGACAGTTCATGGGTCCATTGGAAACACAGAGAGGCCTTGTGTTTACAGGATGGGTCATGGACTCCTTTGTTTCTTTCTCCTCATGCCTGGCCACCTTTGAAAGAACTTCAGCACTCTCCGATTCCTCTCTCCCATGAAAGCTCCAAGGATAGTCAAGCTCCCAAATACGACCCCTTTCTCGCTGCAGCTCAGTGGCTTGAGCGGAAGTCTAATGAGTTCACAACTTCCTACTCCTCTTCCACACATCTCATCTCACAGTATGAAGAAGACACACTTGCTCAATTAGGCTGATATTCTGAGCCTTAGTTACACAGTATTTTCAAAGCTTTTGTGGTGGTGTTAACGTGGTTCAGAACTGTCGCCTAATACTCTGAAACCAAACACATTCTGTAAATAGAAAGGAGTAAATGCAGCAGACTTATACCACTGTTGTACCAAGCAGTGCATTATGTGGCACTGATATGGGGTGCATAACTGTAGGAGGACATTATTGTAAAGGATAACTCCCCTAACAGAGAGGTAAACAGTATTTATTCAACACCCAAGAAAGCATAATCCCAATTCCTCCTCGACAAAGCCAGAGCTGCTGTGTTATTTGTTGTTACGCCCGGCAGACACTGAAATGTTGAGCATATTGTATGTTGATAATATTTTATCCCTGCTTGATAAAATATTAAAAAGCAAACAAACTCAAATCCCAGACCAGGAGGAGTGCTGCTCGGCCCACACTGACAAAAGATATTATCAACCTTCACCTCTCGGCCTCTGGCTCAGCTACAATGTGGAGGCCAGTCTGCTCTCCCCCGCACAATATTACAACAATCTTCTATACAGTACATGGTTCACACGAAAGACCTGGACTCAGCACTAACGCTATATTGCCTCTCAAATAATATATTTAGAAATCTGTGCTTTGGGCCCTATTAAATCCGTTATGAGTTTTTCCAGATTTTGTTTTATTTATTTACCAAACTGTGTTTTCCTCTTTAATTTTCTGACTTCTGTGTTTCACAATTTAAGTACACTGTGTCATCAGAGTCTAACCAGGTTGTGTATGAATACATTTTAACAAGTCAATATGAAAATACTCCAAAATTAATGAATATCAATGAATTTTACGTAACACACTCAGTGGGCCTCTTCCACATGATTGCGGGGTCGCTGTTCGTTGTCAGGATTGTTTTTTTCCCAGCTACCCAAAGTCAAAGAATAATGTGGGCCTTATTTTACCTCAAAATTTAGAGAGGTTTCTTAACTTATAAGGAACTCATGCAACATGTTTAATACCTCCTGTGAATATAATCCAATTAATTTTATTTCTATAGCACTAAATTAACAAGTCAGAATATGGAAGCACTTAAAATTTAGTTCCATCCTGGCCACAAGTGAAAAGCCCATGCTTAAGTTAAGTCGACCTGGCAGTTAGCAGGCTGCAGCACCATAGAGGAAGGTCAGGTCTTCGGTGGGGAAAGGCCCTGTAGTTCTGGTCCAAGGCCAGCAAGAGGGAGAGGTAAGAAGTGGTGGGCTCCAAGGTGACATGGATGAAGAACGAGCGCTATATGATTAAGGCCATAACACAGTGACAGCAAGGGAGCTGGATACCATGGGAGGGTGTCGTCAGCAGAAACATGAGCATGGTGAACCTGTGAAGGACCCCACAGGCAAGGCTCAGATTCCTCATGTGGGGAACTTAAACACACTTCCCTGCCCACTGAAACTGCACCTGTGCTTCAGCCAGGAAGAATGCTGCCCCCTCTGCAGCAGTTCAAAAACAAATCTACAGCACATCCTGTCAGGCTGCAAGTTTGCGCTGTCTCAAGGGAACTACAGGTGGCGATACAACAAAGTCCTGAGCAGATTGGCTGAGGTTCTGGAGAAGCACGGGACTTGAGCAGAGGCCATCCTCCACCAGCAGGCCACCAAATCCAGTCCGTTTAAGAAAGCGGGTGCAACACAAGCGCCACAACAAGAGTCCCGCCTACAGTAGTTCCCACCACCCACAACTGGAGTATGAGAGTTGAACTCAGCAGGGAGCTCCAGTTCCCTGGTGAGATCTCCAAACACAAGCCTCCAACCAGACATAGTGTTGAGGTCTAGCACTGCCAAGACTACAAATGTTAACAGTCAGATGCATCTCTGTGGCTAGACACTAAACTCTAGGATGATACAGGCAGAGCTGACCCCCTATGTCAGCCGCCCTGCCAGTGTGTGTGTGGAGGAGCTGAGTCAGTCTTCTCTGTAACTCCAACACAGAAAGCAGAGGACAGAAGCAGTGTGCCCATAATAACACCAAAACATAGCAGCATAGGTTTTTCTTTTCATTTAGCTTAGGCGTTTTGAAAAAAAATGTCATGGTAGGAAAATCATATTTTTTTTCATATTTCATCCACATTTTGGCAAATTCCAGATGATAATTTTTATAACTGAATTCAATGTTTTCAGCATCATGGAAATCACAGGGCCCTATGTGTACATGTTTGCACATGGTAATAAAGCTTCCACTGCTTTAAAATTTCAAGTGAGACACCTATGTTTGCTTCTCCTGTGAGTGAGCAGAACTCAGCAGTAGATTTTTCAGGTTTGAATTGATCTGATATCAGCATGATGCTCGCAGTGGAAGGTAGAAGACACAAAACCAAGAGAACAGGATTATATGGAAATTACACACTGGGTGGTGTGATCTAAAACTAAACAGATGACTGACTAATGACAATCAGGATCAGAACGCAACACAGACTGTATTAGAGGATGCAGACTTTATATACTGGTAATCTCTACTGTTATTTCTCTAAACTACTTAGGATTACTTGGGAGATGTGTTCAAGGCAGGACTAGAACTACACAAGAAGAGTGAAACAAACCAAAGACCTACTGTTGTCAGCAGCCTTCACGAGAATGCACAGAGCCAAGAACATGTCAGGATGGTTATTTTATGCATACTGCACTTCATTACACTTGTTAGATAGAATAGGTAACAGATATTTCAGACGGATTTCTTTAAGGTGAAACACTTACAGGGTGCGCAGACTTGCCAGGCCACTGAACACTCCTTCTCCCAAATGGCTGATGGAGTTTTCTCCGAGGTTCAGGCTCTCCAAGAGACCTAATCCTACGAACGCCGTCTCTTCAAGTCTAGTCAGATGATTGAAGGACAAGTCCCTGCACAGAACCACCACAAATATGAGAAAGATTAGTTAAAACAATTTCCTTATTAAACACCAGCAGTGTATGTTAATTCTACTCCACATTAAAGAATGATTATCTAAAATGAGGCATTTCCACAAAATTGTTAAAAACATATGCGGTACATCCACTGGAGGCTAGACAGCTCTGAATCAGCTCCAGACACCCAAAAGTACTGCAGCAAGATAACAGTGACTCCTCTGAGCACACAGAATGAATTTCAGAGCCCGGGGCTGATGAAAGAAAGTGGGGACTCTTAGCTGCGTGGGGATTTTAGCTATGAAGCAAACACACTCACAGTTCCTCCAGCTTTTGGCAAAACTCCCAGGCGTCTGGTCGGATGATGCCGACAGCATTCTGGCTGACCCGCAGGATACGCAGCATGCGCAGCCCATACAGCCAGCCTTTGTTGACCTCTGTTAGGTTGTTGTGCTCCAGCTCTCTGAGACACAGATGGGATAAACAAAATGGCATCAACAAAAAAACTATAATCGTTAAAATGTATTGACAAATCTGCCAAAAAAAAAAAATTGGGCTGAAACAGACCACAAAATTTCATAACAGACACAGAAAAATACAGTAGGAGACTGAGTTTTTCCCACCAATATTTGTGCAGTTATCAAGCTCATTATAGCTACTTTAAAAAGATCTACACTGTAGTGTTCCACAGTTGCAGATGAACATGCTTTAAATGCTTTAAGAAGCTACAACACTGTACTTACAGTTCTTCAATGTTGTTGAGTCCAAAAAATGCTCCATCCATGAGCTTAGTGATGCCGTTCCTCTGCATCTTCAGTGACCTCAGAGAGTCCATCCCTTTGAATGTCAAACTATCCACTATCTTGATCTTGTTACGCTTCATTTCCCTACAATGAGAGTAAGGACCAGCTTTCATCAACCAAGTACATTATACCAAAAGCTGGATATTGTCCACTGGATTTTTAAAAAAATTGGATTTACAATCAATTCAGCCAGCTACTTAAATTCGAGTTGTTACCACAGAATGTAAATCCACAGATATGTCTGCCAACTATCAACCGTTAAATTCTTCACAAATTATTCCAGTTTTACAACATAAACACATCATGCGATACTTACAGGAACTGGAGCTGTGGAAGTCTGAAGACTTTGGATGGCAGCACAACTAATCTGTTCCTGTTCAGCTTCAGCACCAGCAGGGAGCTGGAGATGTTTTCAAAGCAGCCGGGCTCGAGGACACTGATCTTGTTATTACTCAAATTCCTTTGAGAAAAGGCAAGAGGAGAAGAGAAACATTAGAGCCAAAATCAGCACAGAGAAGGTTGCCTTTAAGTTACATCTACTGTATGTGAATATCCACTGGAAGAGGCACCCCAGAGCCAGCTGTTCTATAGTAAGATGCTTCCTTACCGACAACAAAACGATCAAAACAAGACGTCTCTTGTGCTCTGACTTGATTTGTGTACTTGAAATGTCTTGCACTGTGCGGTACTGCTTTTCTTTAATATATTCTCTGTAATCATTTGTACAGCCATTACTGCTATGTCATCTTAAGTTTGTATTATTCAGACCCCGTTCTTTTTTAAAGCATTACCTTCTTTACGATTGTAAGCTGCTTTAGTGTTTTGACATGTGTCTTTGTAATTACATTAGATTGGATCCTAGACCTTTTCTATTCCTAAAATTCAACATTTGTGCAGTATTGTACAGCCTTGGTGGATATTAGCATTTTGAGTGTTTCCTAGTTTTATTTTCTTTAACCTTCAACTTGTGTTTGTGCTCTGCACCTCTTTTTTGTTGAGGGATAAGTCATGATGCATTGTTTGTGAGAGGTTGAGGTCTCTTCTTTGCCAGATAATGTTTGTGTTTAAGTCTGGATGATATAATGTATTGTGCTGGTGGATGATGGTGGGTTGGCGTACCAGAATGTTTGGTTTGTTACTGGTTAATGTGTCTGAATAATCCCATAAGGGATGGGTCATGTAAATGTCCACACACGAAAATAAAATATTCATTTGTTCAAAAAAAATGTCATTCATTCAGTGTATTGTCGGGCTACTCTTGCAAGCAATTTCAGACGACCTTCCTTGAAAACAAAAGGTTGAAAAAGGATGATTACTTACAGATATTTCAGCTGCATGGAGGGGAAGGATCCAACTTTGAGCTCAGAGATGGAGTTAGATGTCAGGTCCAGCGTCTCCAAGGAAACGTATGGCTGCAGCTGATGCATCGAAAGCTCTGAGATCCGATTGTGGACTCTGAATCGTGTAAAAAAAAAAATATCACAGGTATTAAGATTCAAATCATAACAATGACGAGTACTCTGACACTCTGTGTATATGGTATTCTCAAATCCCAGCAACATGAGGAAAGACTCGAATCTGCTGCTGCGTTACAAAAGACAGTATCTAATGGAACCAGACCAATGTTTTGGTTTTAGTATATTTGTAGACATGACATAATAACAGTCTTTTTTTCTTCTTTGGGAAAAGCATGAAAAGAAACAAAGACCTGAGGGAGTCATACCTTTACATATAGAAATTTAAGGCTTATTTTAAATATTTGCTTTAGTAGTGACAGGAGAGGCGAGAAAACCTGTAGGGGATTCTATACTTACAATGACAGCGATGTAATATTTGAAGAAACGTCTCCGAGAAAAGGAAGAACAGTCAGCTCATTGTGATTCATGGTGCTGAAAATGAAATTCAACATAATGTTAGCTTCGTATTAAAAAGACTGCTGAGTAAATCTGCTGAGAAATAACTGAAATGGAAACATTAAATCATCAACTCTTGGAACACATAACTCCTCACAAAATGTTCTAGAAATTCTGCGAAATTTAATCAGGTTCACCACAGCTTGATTCATCCATTGAACAGCTCATCATTAATCACTACCACTATGAATGTTATTATGTTCAGTTTTTGGTAAAACAGTTGTAGAAGTGATGGTTAGCTTTATGTCATCTAGGAGGCTGTAATCTTGAGGCTGTTGGACTGTACTTCATTGAGATTTTTTTATTGTATGAATTAGGTACAAATATTAAGTACAAATATTGGACGGTATACAATACAAATAAACAGCACCACAAATGATGACCCCTAAAGTGACCATAAATGTGAGTAAATACCTCTCTAGCCTGGTTTGAAAAACCAAAACAAAACTGAACACTATGAAGTTATAACCGTTATAAAGGATATAAGAAGACATGATCTTGTTTCTAAATTGTCATATAGGCTCACAATCTACTGACGATGCTCTCAAACGTATATGTCTTGTTGGCAAATATTACATCCATAAGGCCAGAGTGCTTCAGGTTACACCAAATATCTGTTTGTTTTGTGTTAAACTACAATTTCTCTTTGACTCTGTTTCTAAGATAACAACTAGGGATGCACAATAATTCGGCATGTCACTGGTATCCACCAATATTGGCTTTAAAATGAAATATGAGAATCGGCTAACTTGCTAATAACATCAGTACATCAGCGTACATCAGCGTACATCAGCGTACATCAGCGGTATCGGCCAGTGTTGACTTTAAAATGAACTATGACAATCAGCCTACATACATTTTTTTCTTTTGCACAATGCATCAATATTACTATTGAATATATTACTATACAGTATCATTACTATTAAAAACATGCTGTTTCATGTCTCAATCTGCTGATGGGCCAGAATAAATAATATAATCATATACAGTATGCATTAATAATAGGATGTCATCTGCACTACAGAAAAGATTTGAAGATCACTAACATTAGTTAGGGGAAAAAATGATATATGGTTATCAGCTAAACAAGTTGTTATATATCAACATATCAGATATCAGCCACAAATCCAATACTGTGCGTCCCTGGTAACAAAGAACAAGAAAGTTATTTTGACCTCTCCAGTAATTGGTGAGATGATATCTAATTAAAACAAATAAGGTGTATCATATCTAGCTTTTCATCCCCCTCATACAATCTGTTGTATTAATTTTTGTTTTATTTTCCTTAGATGTTTGATTTATTGTTTGACACATGCTGTTAAAATTTGCATTCTTCTATGTTATAAAATATAATATGTGTCTGTAGAATGTAATGTTATATCTGAAATATGACCCATACCATTAATAAATGAATAAACAATCCTTCTTGAAGGTGGGACATATTGCAGGTCTGTTGTGTTAGACTGCATTGTGTTTAGCTGAGTGTACCTAATAAACTGAGTGACAACTGGATGCAGATTGTATTAGATTTATATATCACCTACAGTTTACAGTGACTACATGATAAGTTAGTTTGGACGTGATGATGATTCTTCTTGAATTGTTCCGCTGAAGCCTTCGTTATAAAAAAATAAGGTCATTAACCTATGTCCTAAACTAAACATATCATGAGGAAACTTCTCTGAGTATAATCCTATCAACTGGGGGTCAAGTGGCTAGAACAGGCTAGATTTAATGTGGTTTCTTGGTATGTTATGGTTTAGCCCTTGGCTGAGTAACAAATCAGTGTAGTGGATTCAGCACAGGACAAACTTCAACACATTAAACTCTAACCGCTTGTGTACTTACACTTGTGTTATCCCATCTGGTGGGTCCACGGGAGCTGAGGACAACCTCTTCCTATTGCAGTCCAGAATATGGACCTCATCCTGCCCTTTAGAACAAGAGCAAGGAGCGGGACAAGACTCCAGAGCCCAGGCACTCAAACTCAGCAGCATGAAGACAAGGGCCGAAGGAATGGGCCAACCCTCCGCCATTTTAAATGTCTTCCTACTGAGGGCTACGTAGCTACGTGGCTAACTCGCTAAACTGGCACGTTAACTGTCACAAACCACCATCAAATCGTTCCTGCAATTTGATATCAGTCAAACGAACACATGCTTTAGGTTGATAGTGCCATTATACCAGGCGGAATCCTAAAATACGTTTTTTCCCAACTTGCGTGAGGCATCCCAGCAGAGATTTCTCCCCTTCTTCCCAGTGCCTGGAATTCCTTCCGCTCCAATCTGGAGAGTGGACACCCTCCCGGAGTAGCTAATGCTAACTCAACGCTGAGCTGATTCGGCCCAACAAATACGCCACTTTTCACCAGACGACATCGGTTTAAGTCCACGTTTGGATGGCGCTTGATAACATTAAACCATGTGCAATTGTATCTTTGCTTCAGCCGGGATGTTTACAACAAATCTTCTCCTTCTTCCCGTCCCGCAAGAACAACAAAGCGCCTTGAGTTGGTGACACAGAATATCCCAGTTCCCGCCCCTTTCCAGCATGTTTACAGCTCTCCTATTGGTCCGTCCTCAAGCCTGTCAAAAATATGCGACAATTTGATTGGCCCTCAGGCCAGTATGTTTTTGAGGTGGCCTGTACTGTAGTTTTTCAGAACTGCCCTGGTATGAATTATTATTTCACATCCTTGTGGTTATTTGTGGTCATATCCGCTTTGTGCCTTTTGAGATTTTCAAATCTACAGTAGTACAGCGTTAGAACAGTCGTGTCAAACAATTTCACATGGAAAAAAAACACATTTCATTTCTTTTAATCTCACATTTACATATCAAACGCAAAATGCCCCTTTGAAATCAAGACTCCAACATTAAAGCAAAGTCATGCAGCATGTTTCTATTGGTTTTGTTGGTGTGTTATTATCAAAATTATCATTGTAAGAAGTAGTTGTGGTATTAATGTAAACTTTACACCAGCAGCAAAACAAAGTGACAAAGTGTTTTACTTGGAATGAACATTTCAGCACAACGACTAAACAATCAGGCGCAAAAAGCACAGAAAATGAAGGCAAAAGAAAAACTATTACTTATTATTACGACCTCAGACAACTTTTTTTTCTCTCAAGTCATGAAAAATATCATTAAGTTAATTTTTTAAAAAAGATGCATTTAGCTATCAAGGAGTTTTTCACATGTGCACCCAGGTGGACAGGATGCGTGTAAGTGTTCAACTAAAGAAATATAAACCAATTTAAAGATTAAGATATATATAATGTGAAACCATAAAAAAATATTTTTAATGCTTTTAAAGTGTGTTCTAATACTGTTAAATGCCATGCAAAGATGTTGAACTTTGCTCCTGACTCTTCTGCTTCTCCCCTCTCTTTCTGCTCCTCCTTTCTGTACCCCCTCCCTCATTCAACTTCTCTTCCCTCCTCAGCTCCCTCACCCCCTCCCCCTGTTCAACTATATAATTTTATTAATGAAAATTTTCCT
>JAPZEB010000012.1:8377290-8389642 GCA_029783705.1 Chaetodon striatus
AGCGGTTTTCATGTCCCGTAATATTGTTAAGCCAAACTCTTTTTTTTTTTTTTTTTTTTTTTACTAAACCCAACCATGTGTGTTTGTTGTTGAAGGAAAAAAAAAAAGTAAATTTGCAGTGTTGTGCCAACGTTGTGCTTTTGTTTTGAAAGAGACTGTATGTAAATGTTAAATGTGTATTTTGAAAGGAGACAATTTCGTATAACAGGCTGAAGTTGACACGGTGTCCCAGGACGTCAACAGCCACACCCTTAGAACTTTTTTAAAAAGTGACTTTATTTGGCCTTCCTTCATCTGAAAGGAGCTTAGCGGCCATTTTGAGTAGAGAAATGCTTTTACGTGTTAAAAGTCTAAAGTTGCACAAATAAACAAATAATCTGAGGAGTTCAGTCAACCCATTACTCCTTTTAGTCTTTGGGCACATGGGACCACTGCTTGTTTTAATAGTAGAAAACATCCCAGAATAAGTCATAAAAACATAGCAGCAGGTGAAAATTTGCTGGAGGAGCTGGTCTCCATTAGTTTCAATAGGTTTCAATGCGTTTCGAGTTAGTGTGTCTGTTTGCTTCCATTAAACCTCAGATCAAACACACAATCCCACATGTGCATGTACACACCATCAAAACAGTTTCACATTAATTTTCTATCAATAGCACTTTAAAGTACTTGTACATCACTGAGGTACAGAACGTGTTAAATCTGAGCCTGAAGTTTGTGCTGAATATTTAGTGAAGATCAAAAACGACAAAATCAGGACAAACTGCTGTCGATGCTGTTTAATTAGCATTTGATTAGCATTAGCAACCCTCAGCAAAGTACAACAGACACTTTTCACTCATGTTTTAAAACATTTATTTCATAACTTGTCAACCAAACCTCACAGATTTCGTCAGTATAGATAATACAGGTTAATTTTCATTGAGAGCTTTTCAGTTCACTCTCATGGTGTGAAGTCAGTAAAGAAAGCAAACATTCCCATTATGTGAAACTGATTGTCACCCAGCAGAAGACAGTCATTAACATTTAATTCGACACTTAGTTAACACAAATGCATGCTTCATACAGTTACATTACTTTTTATTGATTTGATGTTTTAGTGTTTTTGAGGATGTCTATGGTAGCGTCACGTTTTCTGTGTAAAACAAATCATTCAAAAGCAACAACGTTTCAACAGTTTGGGTGTAGTTGTTCCTCTCTGAGGACGCTGCAGGCGGAGCTTTGATGGACGTGGTCTTTAGGATTACTCGTCAAAGTAAGTCTCCAAGATTTTCCGCTGCAGCTTCGAACCCTAAGAAAAGTAACAGAAAGACAATGATAGAGAATATTAGAATTATACCAGCAAACACCAGAATAGACCGAGGACGATCAGATGGGTCGAAACCACAGCCGAAAACTCTCTCGCAAATCTGTAATGTGATTTTAATGTCTGACTTTTTAAAATAATAATAATTAGAATGATAATGATAATGATGATAACAATAATGCATTTTATTTAAAGGCGCCTTTCAAGGCACTCAAGGACATTTTACAATCACAGTTTAAAAACAAGCAATACAAAAATAACAGCAACAACAACAACAGGCAAGACAAAATGAATTTCAGGAGACAAAATAAATATCAAGGATGAATCAGATGGCATATGCCAGTTTAAAAAGATGTGTTTTAAGATGGGATTTGAAGGTGGAGAGATAGTCAATATTGCGGATATCTTGTGGGAGAGAGTTCCAAAGTCGGTGGGCGGAGCAGCTGTAGGCTCTAGCTCCCATGTTGGACAAGCAAGCAGATGGTGTGGTGAATTGGATAGCAGTGTTCAGAAAGATACAGTGGGGCTCGGCTATGAAGGGCCTTAAAGGTGAGCAGCAAAATCTGAAGTCGATACGATGTTTGACAGGGAGTTCGAGTGATAATATGGGCAGCTGAATTCTGGACCAATTGAAGTTTATGAAGGCATTTGTGGGAGACCATGGATAGAATTTGAATAATCAATACGGGATGTGACCAGAGCGTGAATGAGAGCAGCAGTGCTGTGAGGTGAGAGTCACGGCCGAAGACGGTTGATATTGTGTAGATCAAAGTAAGCAGACTGCGTAACATGGTTTAGGTGCGCTTCAAAGGAGAGTGTGCTGTCAAGGATGACACCCAGACTCTTAACTTGAGGGGAGGGAAGGACTGTGGAGTTGTCGATGGTGAGAGAGAAACTGTTAGTTTTGGCCAGAATGGATTTGGTTCAAACAAGAGTACTTCAGTTTTATCACTGTTGAGTTAGAGAAAGTTGTGTGAAAACCAAAATTTAATTTTCAGTAAGCAGTCGGAAAGGGAGGTGGGAGGGAAAGGGAAGCTGGCTTGGTGGAAAGATAGAGCTTTGAAGGGTTTGAGTTGCTGATGTTTGAATTTTTACTGTTTAGCTGAGCAACAGTAACGTTAAGTGAGCTGTTGTTAGCTTTAGGTACTGAGTAGTTAAAAAAGACCTACACTTTAAATTCATTCATTCATTTTCTATAACCAGGGATCCTTTTACAGGTTTGTCTGGGTTTGCTGGAGCCTATCCCAGTTGACATTGGGCGAGAGGCAGGGTGCACCCTGGACAGGTCACCAGACTATCACAGGGTGGACACATAGAGACAGACAACCATTCACACTCACATTCACACCTACAGGCAATTTAGAGTCACCAGTTAACCTGCATGTCTTTGGACTGTGGGAGGAAGCCGGAGTACCCACAGAAAACCCACTGTGCTGCCAAATATAACATGACATGGTATTGTATTATATAATGAATCTAAATTACACTCACCTGTTCTTTGTAGCAGGGAATTCTGGAGAGCTGTGACTGGAGGAGTTGTCCGATTTGTTTTCCTGCGAAAAGTGGCTGCCCTCCGGTGTCCTCTGGGTGCTGGGTGACACCTCTCGGCTTCAGGACAAAGATGGATGGAGACAGTTACATTAAAAACATGATATCAATATTTTGTCATTACTGAAGTAACACACTGATTGACTGCTGCATCACAAATAATACATGACACAAAGGGCCTCATTTGAATAGTGCACGTACAACACCAAGTGAGGGTGGGCGGATCGATGGCGAATATCAATAGTACAGCATGGATACTTGGAGCTGCATCAGAGAGGAAGGGAGGAGGGAAATGCCTCAGCATCCAGTCCTCTGACACAGAGACAGAGTTCACTGAGTCTTTTCAGAGAGGCTAAGGCAGAGGTATATCCAGTTATACTGTAGTGAAATTAATATTTTAGTCAAATCAGATCTTCAGTTAATGTTACTGTACATGTTCAAACTGTATTTGGCCGTCTTTGCTGTTACATTAGCAGACTGTTTTTTCACTTCATAAATAATGACACGCCACTTTAGCCTACATGAAAGTGAATATGCCACTTTTAATAAAAAAAAAATATTGGTATCAGTATTGGAGATTCTGGCCCTGTATTACTTGGTATCTAACAAAACCTAATTTTATGGTATTCCCCACCCCTAACAACAAGTGGGGGATGGTAGGTTTTATCCACACAGGTTGCGTGGGCGTCTCACCTGCTATTTTGTTTCATGTGCCTTCAGGTTTGATTTTTTCATTTTGCACTTTGACTCCACAGCTGAGCTCGTTGCAGGTGTAAATATTACTGGTTATATGAACAATATTGTTCATCCTGCTGCAACATCATTTCCACGCAAGTCTCAGCTTTACAGAAAATGTGTGCATGCACATATCCTGGGCAACCCCACCTACTGAAAATACACTCCTGTGCACATATAGCACAACAAATTAAGCAAGGCATTAATATTCCTCCTCTTGAGCAACACTGCCATCCAACAAGAGCTCGTATTTTAAACAGTGTGTCTCCTAATGACTGATTTCCTCATTCTAATGTCCTTGCTTCCATCTGTTGCAACACTCTTCTCTCTTCACTTCCCACTCCCTGCCGATCAGCTCTGCTCTGTCCTCTCACCTCCTCTCTTGGACCTCCTGGATGTTCTCGATGCCAATGGCGCTGCTGCGACGTGAGCTGAACGGTCCAGACTTTTTCCTGGTTGGGCTTTTCCCAGGAATGATCAATGACTGACGGTGGGCAGGGAGAGGAAAGTCAGACACACACCGTGGGGATAGTGTAACCATTGAACAACCACAGCATAAATTATATATTGTACATGACACAGTAGGTTACTGAAGTGAAAAATGTTCACATGTAGAAATGCTGTGAAATAAATCATGAACTGATGGCTTGATAATCCTGTAATGACACATTTGGGAATATGTTTTACGAATCCGTGATACTCTGGGCTTCTGGCAAGAACTGATTAATGGATATTCTTATTTTGACTCTTAACTCTGATGGAAAAAAGTCCCGAGAAGCATCATGTCGGGTTTTCTATTTGGTTTTTATTTTAAGGAATCAGGTCAGACTGTGGAGTTTACTTGTTCAGATTTCAAGATGTCTGGTACACACTTCTAATTTGAGATGCAGTATGATTCATCAATGAGTGACTGTGTATAAGAACATGAGTGGGAGTCTGTTTACAATTCTCTTTTCTGAATTTCTTACTTTTCTCTTGCAGTGTTTATTTAAAAGTAAAATGAAGTGAAGGAATTCATGCATGAAGCCCTGAGATCTGCTGCAATGGAATGAGTCGAGAAAACGTATTAATGTGAAATGAAATCATCTACCTGAAAAAACTATTTACATTGCAGGCGAGATTTATGGGATAAATGAGCTATAACATCCCTCAGTCCATGATGGATCATTCCCTTTTTAGCTATACTGTGATGCATGAAGGAAAGAGGGTTAAAGGGATAGTTCAGATTTTTTGAGGTGGAGTTGTATGGTGTACTAATCCATAGTCGGTGTATTACATACAGTGGATGTCAGTTTGCTACCCCGCAGTTTGGAGAAGCAGGCTGGAGTAATGACACAGAAGCTAAGCAATGCACTGCTGTGGAGGAGGGCAGCAATAAGTTGTATTTTGGCAGCCTGAAAAAAAATCTATATCAATTGTGTGCTGTATTAAGAGTTTCTTTAACTTCTTACCTTTCTGTCAGACAGCTCATTTTGATGAAGACGCTTCAGCTCCTCATATATGCTCTTGTCAAAGCCACCAGACTCCATTGAGAAAAACAGTAATTTTAGCTTGCTGAAAGCGGAAGCTGCCGGTCTACTACTACCTCGATCAGGTCGTTAGTTTGTGTTATTGTGTGATTTTATTGAATCCAAACTAAACGCAAAGTCACACAGTAACACTAACTAACTAGCTGATTGAGGCACCAATAGACCAGCAACTCCTGTGTTCAGCGAAGTTAAATCACTGTTTTTATCAATGGAGTTTGGCTTTGAAGAAAGTGATATAATGGTTCACCTGTTGGAAATCACCGTCTGACATTAAGGAAATGCAGGCATATCCAAAGTCTGGCCTGGGGGCCAATCGTGGCCTGTGGGCCAATTTTAAAGAGCCCTCAGCTTGACTTTTAAAATAAACTTCATGTGGCCAACCACACAATATTGGTTAAACAAGCAAGATCACTTTGCATTTTTTTCTGTTCACCTTACACTGGCAGGACTGTCATAGTGTTTGCAGACGTGCACAAACTAGGAACTATGCAGGTGGAACTAATGTCTTTTCATAAACAGATGGTAAACAAGCAAACAGAACGCTACCTAACAGCAGACATTTCCTGCGAGGTCGCAGACTTGAATACTTTTTCACTGGAAGATGAAGCAGCTGTGTTAGTCTTGCTTGTTTGTGATACTTTTTTTTTTTAAATAATCAATGTGATGTGAGAAGCAGCACACACTTAAACTGATGGTAATGGCCAAAATATGTTTTTTGGCGGACCCCTCCACAGCAGTAGATTGCTTGTTTCCATGTCAGACTTAAGCCTGTTTCTCCAAACTGGGGGGGTGCTGACTGACATTTACTGTATGTAATATACTGTCAATGGATAAGTACCCCATACAACCTCACTTAAAAAACTGAACTATCCCTTTAAGTTACTGTTTAAATCAATGAAACTATAATAAAACCACAACTAAACAAATGTCATTATAACTAAAACCTCCCACAGCTATGGGAACTAAAACAAGCAAATTTTAAACTACAAACTACAAACTGCACACTGACATTATGAGACATAATAAGATAAAATCAAAGTAAAGACCAGAGACAAAAATAGTTAACAAGAAGGGAGAAATATACATGAACCTCTTCTATTGTTCCTATCCCTATGGCACTGCCTCGGCGTCCATATTTACTGGGACTTTTCCCTGGAACAAGCAATGACTGAGCCACGCAAGACAGGGCAAAGGAAGCATAGAGAGAGAGGAGATGATAGATTGAAAAAGTAAGGGGGGAAGGAAAAGAAAAGAACACATCATAAGATCACATGCGCATAGCACAAAGAATTTAAACAGCAAGGTGCAAAAAAGCTTGAAAAATAAGCTGGCAGCGTGACTTAATAGAGAAGACATGATATTGAGGAAGTAGTGAGAAGCTTTTTAGAGCAAAAGCAGGCCGGGGTCCAACACAGGAGGGCACAGCGGGAGATGGAGTGCCACCGAGGGAGCAGGCTTGTCGGCAGTTTCTGCCCTGAGGGTTACAGGTTTGTTTAGTGATGCATTCAAAAGGGGAGAAAGGCCAAAAGAGGGCAGCCAAAACCCACAGGGGTCGCTTTTAGAAAACTTAGTCCTTTCAGAAATGGGGTTAATTTAGTCTCGATTCAAACTACTGCCAGCAACCAAATCCCAAACCACAATGGAAGTCAAAAGTGCTGAAACATAATTAACCCCATCTTTGAACGAGACAGAAACAGGACGGTGTGCTTCTTACATTCATGGCTTGTGCCGTGCTGCAGCCACACATGCACATAAACAAGGCTGCGAAGGGAGGCTGTAACATTTACAGGAGGTAAACAGTCAGGACAAAAGCGCAGTAAGGAGGGAGGGAGGGAGTCTGGGTAGTCATACAGCTGTTACACTGAGCTCACTTCAAGACTCAGGATAGAGACCGGGGCTCACAAACTATCAGTCATCTGAGAAGGAAATCATCTGATTCATTCCACAGTGGATGCTCTATTTTTGATCTCATCCTAGATCTCTAACTGTCACTCTATGTGGTGATGAAGATTCTCTCAACAGATGAGAATGAATGAAGCGCTGAAAATGAATCGTTCTGTTAAATTTCCCAAACAAAAAAACACAACAGTCATTAACAGGAACACTATGTAGCCGTAAATGGAAAAAAGGCAATCAATGAAAGGCTCTGTAGTACAAAGCAAGAGTGAATTTAAAATGTCAGGAATGAAAGCGAGTGTTTAGATGAGAACATACTGATGAGGAGCAATTTGCTAAAGTGCTGCTTATAAGAAAGAATAGGGCGTTAGAGCAAGTGTGTATTTATCCACCGTGCTGTGAATTGTGATAATATACTGTATCCTGAATGTATGTGTTAGGCGGGCATCATGTGAACCGAAATGGGCTACTTACAATCCCAGGGGTTTTGGGGCTCTCTGCGGGATTGTGGGTAAAGCTGCCACTGTGACTAGTGGAGACTGTGTGTGACTTCTTGTTACTGAGGCCCATGGCGTCCATAGACTGGCTTCTGCTGCGGATGACCCGCTACAGAGAGAAACGAGGAGATACTGTCAGTGGATCCACTTTGGATGTTATGTGGAAACGCAACACACTGACTGATCATCCAAAGCATTATATACCACATATATGAGACTCTATACGCAGGCTATAATTCTGTTCATCCAGTTTAAGTCAGTTTTAAAGTTCACCAACATGTACATGTTAGTAAATACTTTGTTAATACACTGATTGGTTCTGTACACGAGAAACACACACATGGTGTTTGTTTTCTCTAGGGCTGCAACCAGCAATTATTTTCATTATTGATAAATCTGCACATTATTTGATCAATTGATTGATTTGTCAATAAAATGTCAGAAAATATTAAAACATGCCCAAAGTGACATTTTTTAATGGCATGTTTTATCCGACAAAAAGTCCAAAGACCCCAAAATATTGAGTTTATTATCATGTATGAAAGAGAATAGCGTTTTTGGCTTTGTTCTTGAACAACTTCTTTAACATTCCCAATTACTTTACTGTCAATCGTTGCAGCTCTAGTTTTATCTGTATTTATAATAATCACAAAGTTTAGTGGTAATGGGCCTTTTGTTGACAGAAGAGATTTTAAAATGTCACAATAGTAAATGTAAAGGTGTAAATAATAAATCTAACAATTGTCTAATTCGATTTAGCTGCATCAGTTTACAGGATCCTGCTATTGTGCATGTTGGTTCACTGTCACTGACACTTGAATAGAACTGAGCCAGTGTTACTAGTATTACTTGTGCCAGGTTGTCAAATACAGATGCATTGTCACGCCCCTCAGCATGTGATAGCAACGCTGAAGGAACCCTTTGGTGTCTCAACACACTGGGCTTTCAACTCACTCCAATGTAAACCCATCCACTGCAATATCTGGCACCCAAAGCCACTGACATCGTATAAAGAGTGAGAAACTTTATGTAGGGAGGGTTGGTGGATGGGTCAAATAAACACAGGTTTTCACTCAAGAGACTGTTGTTTGTGTCCCATGTGAAACCAAAAGTCGATGGTGTTTTAACATAACATGTTGTTACGAAACTTACATCTGCCCGTCTGTCACTATCTATTTCAAGCAAAAATATTATGTTTTTTCTAAACAAAACCAAGTAGATTTTTTTGCCTAAACGAACTGCGGCCATTGACAATATTAACCACGAGTTTCACCAGTGAGACAGTTGTGCCTCACATGCAAGCAGAGGTGGGACCAAGTCAATGTTTTGCAAGTCACAAATAAGTCTCAAGTCTTGAACTCAAGTCCAAGGTCATTATGCGCTCTTCACCAAATGTAATGCCATTTAACAATTTAATTTTACAAATGTCATGAATGCTTTTAATATAGGTTAATATTTGGCATTGTGGTGAAGTGGTTAGCATTGTTGTGTCATAACAAGAGGGTTCCTAGTTTGGGGAGAACATGCAAGCTCAGCACAGAGGGGCACCCTGGGGTTTGAACCAGGTGTTGGCATGGGTTTTTTCCGGGTACTCCGGCTTCCTCCCACAGTCCAAAGACATGCAGGTTAACTGGTGACTCTAAATTGTCAGGGTTGTCTGTCTCTATGTGTCAGCCCTGTGATAGGCAGGTTACACCCTGGACAGGTCACCAGACTCTCACCCAGTGTCAGCTGGGATAGGCTCCAGCCCCCCCTGCGACCTCTAATAGGATAAGCAGTTACGGACAATGAATGAAATGAATAAGAAAGGAGTGCTGAAACTGCACTTTCATAGCATGTAGCACTATTAACAGAGCCACAACAGAATGAATTTTGTATGTTTCTGTCCTGTCTTGTTGGTAAACTCAGCTTTGATTGGAAAAATGTTTCTCTTCTCACATTTGTAAGACATTTTCTGTAAGACTATTCTTTCTTTAAAGTTATTCTGTATGCTGTTGAATGTTTTATGTTTTATGCCTAAACTCCCACAGTTACCTCAGCCAGTGTGCTGCCGGGAATGGACGGCCTGGGAGCCATACGGTTGCTGGTGGATTAATGGCGTGGAGGACGAAGTTGTTAGAGGGTAAAACTGCAAACAATTGAGTTTGTGGCCCGTTGCAGCCTCTACAGAAGCTTTCAATGAGGTGTGTGTTGAGAATGAGGAGGAGAGAGGAGAGAGTTGTGTGCCAGCTAAAGGTCAGGTTAGCAGTATATGAATGTAACAGTGAATGTTCATTGTGAGCTTCAGTTTGTCAGAACTGCCAGACACCTGAAGCTCTTTTAGTGGCGTGCAGAGAAATTGTGTCGCTTGTTTTGCGTCGTCTGATTGGCTCTTGACTGTAGCAGTGGTACTAATCATGTAGTGGCGGAGCGCCGCTGTGCCACTGCTAATAAATAGATTGATTTCTGGGACACTTTTTACATAATTTTTTTTTTTATCTTTGGGCTTGGGGAAAGGTGTCAAGTATTTTCAAGTCAAAAGGCTCAAGTCATTGGTGTTAAAGTCCAAGTCTAGTCTTAAGTTTATTCATTTATTTATTTACTTGTTTATTTGACAAGTACAAATGCTTAAGACACTGCTTCATAATGTAATATACAAAGTAGATGCAATGCATACAGGTTTTTTGCCATGGCTAATTTGGAACCCTTGTCCTTGGTTAGGCTTCAGAAATAAAAACAGTGAGTGTAAGGTTACTGAGCATGGAGTATTTCAATACAAGTCATCAAATTTTTGACTTGAGTGTGATTTAAGTCCACACCTCTGAAGCATACAGACACTAAAGGTTGCATCTCACAGAGGCATCAAGGGGCGTCTTTAGTCAGTGTGCTTTTGGCGTCAGTATCACATGACAAGGGGCGTAAGACAGCGTTGGTTCTTGAAGACCTGGGATGAGAAGGCTCTTTCTACAACCACAAGTCAAAATGTCTGCTGTGAAAAAGGCCCATCACTAATAAATTTATAAATATGTAACCATAACTAGATTACATATCCAGGTGTATTTCATACAATGCCAACATTTCTAGCAAAGTTCAACTTTTTATAATTGGCTCATTATTTTCAAACTGAGGTCAGTATGTCATATTTTCAGTGTGACTACATGCTGAACCCATTATAAAGTGCTAATATGTGTGAATATTTTGGAATAAATGTGTTGAATCTCTGAGGGCACAAATGTGCGTGCATGGACATGTGTGTATTTGTGTGTGTGCGTACATGAACTCATAGTGTTTTGTGCTTACATGTGTGTGTGTGTGTGTATGCAGGACTATTTTTGAACACTTAGGGGCAGTGCAGGTCAACAGGCAGGAGGGAGAGGCTGCATGAAAGAATTGTAGGTTCACAGAAGGTCGAGGAGAGTGTAGGCTTTGTGGTGGAGGAGGATGAATCCGCATCTTTTATCTAAAATATCTATAGTTGGGTTTTGTGTCATGGGAGGGGAAGTTTAAACACAGTGTGAGCAAGAAAGACAGCGAGAGGAAGTAGAAGAGGCAGCAGGACAGCAAAATCTACACTGTTAGACAGAGGAAGACATAGTGGGAAATATTTGCAGATGCAATTTGTGGAGGTTTGAGGGAGAGAAGGAGAGGCAGCAAGAGGACTCTTGACAGGTAGAAAAAAAAAACAGAGACAGGATTTGTGGGCGAGAAAACATTCATACAGAGGTAGTGTAGGCTTGTATGGAGAATAAATGGATCTAAAGACAGAGACTGAGAGAAATGTGGATTTCTTTCTCTGAAGTTGCATGAAAACACAGAGAAGATGGCAGAGAACTAGTTGGTGACACAGAGAGAGGAGAAAAACAGCGAGGGAACGCTGCCCATGGGGAGACATGCAAACTGCATCATCAACTCCCTAATGAAGGGTCATTAAATCGTTCATCAGGCACACACAATCACAGCTCCTACCGCCGAGCCTCAGCGGCCGGGCCACGCTCCACCACCCTAATGGTCATTGATGGAGCACTCAGTCAGAGAGAGTGTCTTTCATACACAACAGGACGCCACACAGCCTGGAAACCACACCATCATGTGAAAACACACCGAGTTCAGCAGTCGCAGCCAAGTGAGGAAATCAAATGCCACAGGACTGGTCCTTTGAGATACTGCACATTTTCTATGCTTTGTTTTCTCATGTGTGAATACCCAGAATCCCAGCCAAGAGACAGGGGAGGGAGAAAAAAAAGCATCCTTAAAAGTTTCTGCAGTCATAACCATTCTCTCTCATGCATGTGGAGTTGCAGATTAACGGTGCACCTCGTCGAATGAGGGAAGGGACCGTACCTTAAAGGATTCAAAGAAGCCTCCTCCTCCTCCACCGGCACCGTTCTCCAGCTTATCGTCGTCTCCACCCAGACCCATCATGGACTGGCTGTTGATGTGCAACTCCTCATATAAAGTCTCCAGCAGGGCTGAACGTGTGCGCTCCTGACAACAACAACAACAACACTGTCAGTCTGCACAGGTACTAACACTGACTCTGAAATCTAAAATTTAAGTTAGTTCATCATTTGCAAATTAAAGGTCCAGTGTATAGGATGTAGGGCGATATATTGGCAGAACTGGAGTTAATAACTATGTTTTCTTTCGTGTATAATCACCTGAAAATACAAATAATTGTGTTTTTTTTATCTTAAGGCCCATGTCCACCAAGCAGTACAGTGCAGTTCAGTTCAGTACGCTTTTTTTCTGTTTCCACTGTGAAAAGTTGTGGATGGTACCAATGGAACCGCTCTGTACCGTCCCCATTTTTGGTCCCCCCTCTGTTGGGGTACCTAGCACACAGATCTGGTACTAAAAGGTGGAGC
>JAPZEB010000012.1:8389742-8401368 GCA_029783705.1 Chaetodon striatus
TGTTTATTACACTTCATTTCAAATCCAGTGCTGCAGGTCTGACCCAGTCATGCATTCACATACAGTGGTTACCACTTTGTATTAAAATGATGGTATAGAACAATTAAATAGCCTAGACTGTTTATATGAATGAATAGCCTTGGGCACAGGGAGGGTCAGACGGAGGATCAAAGTCTGATCATTACGAGATATAGATCAATATTGGTGGGCCTATGATATGAAACACAATAAACACATATTGAGGTTAGCATAACAAACACAATGGTGTGTGGTTAAGTCAGTATGACAGGGGCAAATTAATACACTGGAACCGTTCCTAGTGTGCTGGTCAGCTACAGCAGCATCAGAGAGAGTTATGTATAAGAATAGGACTGTGTGCCGGTGTTACTCTGCAGTTGTAGGGGATGTGAATGGAAACATCCAACATATACTAACATCACCGAGGCCAGATGTGCGAATCATCAGGATGGGGAATAAACAAACTGGAGACCAGCTCCTTATCCTTGCTGCTTTCATGCAGCCTTATGATGCAAAAGCAGAACGTTATATGTTGTCAATGTTGCAGGTATATTAATGGAAACACACCTAACATGATAACACACAATACAGCATGACCCAGATGTGCTGATTACTGCCACCCTTCTATAATGTAGTCTGTAATGACATGACAACACACAATAACCTTCAGGTATTTTATCTGGTGGTGCAAAAGATGTGTGGATGAATGAAAAATGAAAAGAATAAATGACTTATTTCAGGTGAAAACTTGTTAGGTGACATTTTAAATTTAATATTACTCCCCGAAATCCTGCTGGTAACTCATTATATTACTTTGTATACCACCCCCAACACTGATTAACACACTGTGACCTCTATCATTCCTCAACCTGTGAGTGGAAGCAGATATATCAACAGATACAGTTTGATAATAAACAAACATGCTGAGTCAAAAACATCTCAGTGCAGACAGTCAAGGCATAAATAGACCCAGCTCCCATCGTCCTCCTCAGTAAACACTGTGACACCTGCGCTGCAGCAGCACAAGTTGATTACCCTCCATCAGCCATCAGCCTATTTAACACAATAAAGTACAGACTTTAAACAAAAGCCACTTCACACCTGTTAGCCGGGGTGTTCCCTGATGTGACTATAAAACGTCTCAAGAGTTGACCGACTGTGCGCGCAGTGTAATTCAACAAACATTTACTCTGGGATTTATAGATGATTCTTCTCCAGATAGCAGTCTAATTACTTTACAGCATCTGTCTGTTAAAGTTACAGTCTGTTCACATGAGAACAATCGACCATCTGTTTGAGGCCTTGGCAAGTTTTCAGAATTTGTTGGAGTCAGAAATATTAAGTAAATGGAAAATGTTTTAAAGTTAAAAACAAAATGGTCTAATACCCTACACTTCATTTAACAAATATGTACAAATGTCTCAGACTTTTATCCTTCATCAAAAAAGATATCTGATTGCAGCACAAAACACACAACTGCAAAATAACTCAGTTTAGATCAAATGAATATCACTATTATAAAGACATGAAATGAAATTCAAGTTATATCTTTGTTAAAACGTGTTTCTCAGAGACAGTGGTGAAAGTAGAGAGTGAAACAGGACACATGTGGCTGCAGCAAAAGGGCAGCCAGGTTACAACTACATCATCCCCGAGCTTATTAACTGTCAGCTTTAATATTTACCCACACAGGGACTCTCTGAGCCCGGATAGCTGGATAACATTCATCCCACTTTCTCCGTGCAGATGGACTGCCAAACTCAAGCGTCACCGCGGACAGTTAGATGAACAGCAAGTGTGGGGCTGGATTGAGACACTTGACATCTGTTCATGCCGCGTATCCGCTCAAATCGGATCACGTTCAGCCAGATCTGGCTGCATTAATGCTGCACTTTCTCCCTCCTGAAATAATGCTATGTTATTACGGTTGCACTTTGCCTTCTTTTCTTGAGTTCCCTCGTGAATCATCCAATGTGGGTGTTGTTTATGTCCTCGGCAATATGGACAGTCTGTGCAGGGTTACTGTGGTAACAAAGTTCAAAACACTCTAAGAGGCAGCGAGGAGCAGCTGAAGACTAATGCAGCTTACTGCAACGTTTCATCAAAGAGATGAAAGTCTTCAGCCACAAACCAACGGCAGAGAAACTTCAATGCCAACAGAGAACACTGAAGTGCTCGTGGAGATGCTAATAAAGAAGATATTTCTCGAGGACAGCAGGGAAAGTGAGGACATCAAAACTGCAAGCCTGAGACAAGATGTTGATTGTTTAGCAAATATACTGTAATGTAATGGACTTGCTTAAGTTTCTCAAGACTACCATGATCTGGATGACTGACAATCTCCACCATCACACACACTGTACTAGTACGGCACAGGTCAAGTTTTTTAAGAGGAAAGAACATCTATGTTTTTAGAAATTCACTCTCATTTGTTAAAGGGGTAGTTAAACAGTTATTTTAAGACTATTTTTGTATATTTATTGTATCTTTGATTGTTGGGTTAATGCTTGTTTTTTCTATTTATAAAACTGTATCTTGAAACTTGATTTAATGCATGTGTGTTTACAGACAATGAGACCAAACTAAGGAAGAAGAAAGGCAGGATACTCCCTCCTCCCTTCGCACTACCTTTCCCTCACCTTCACCTTAATGAAGAATGATATACTTGAATTAAACTGTCTGTTGTGGGGTGTGTGTGTAATGCAATATGTCTGTTTGTTTGCATGATATGGGATGTTCTGGGGTGGAGGAGTCTGCTCAGGACATGATCCACCCTGCTGCTGACTGGATTCAGTGCAGCTGCAGCCGTGTTAAAAACACCTTTGCATTGTATTATACAACAAACCTGATGAAGCCATGGGCGAAACGCCTTGTTTGTAACATTTCAAATGTAGAGTAAATTAAAAGAAGAAGCAATTCAGCCGTATTGCGTGCAGTGTATCTGCTTATTTGCTATCATATCGGATAGTTAAACACTTTGTGAAATAAGTTTATTTGCTGTTAGGCTTAAACCTTCCTGATACATCACTGGGGAAACGAAATGAAAACCAAGCCAAACCTAACGAAAGAAATGAAACCAAACTAAATGAAAAGAAATGAAACCAAAACAAACCAAAACAAAAACCATCGAGGCTGAGCAGCTCAAGTCATCATAGCATGTATTGTCATATTCACCGTAATATGCAGACATGTATCAATCTTCCCATCTAACTCTCGACAATAGTTTAAACAATTGTACCTTGCGAAATGTTGAACTTTCCCTTTAACTACTGATTTTTCATCAACATGAACTGAAACAGTACACTATGCAGATATTGTTGGTTGCCATTGGTAAACAGTATGGCCATCAGAAGTGAAAGCCATCCCCAGATGTATTCTGAAACAAGCTTTGGTGTTGTATCCGCAAGTTTCATAGCTTCCTCTTGCATGTGTGTTGCAGTCCAGTCACTACATTTTTAAAAAGCTCTGACCACACCCGTACGCTGTGCCCGAAAAAAAAGAAAATGAGAAAATACTGGTAGGGATTGGTATAGTTAAGGTTTCATCAATAGTACTTGTCTTTTCGATACTCCTATCAGTTCTTTTTCATTACTAAAAAACTGCTTTTTAGAAAATATATTAATTTAGAAAAGAATGAATTCAGAACAGGATTAGATTTTAATATTCTAAATAGAACTAAAGGTTTCTAGAGCAGCAACAGTAATTTTACTACAACAAAGTCAGTTTATAAATGATATTCCTGATATTAAAATACTGAGTGAAGTTTAGTTTTCATCAGTCACAATCAGTCATTCCTCACTGCCTGCTGGCACTGCAGCAAGAGGAAGGAGGGCTGTTTGTCTCAGTCAGCAGCTAAGTTTAAAAGAATTTGCCCGATTGTAAGATAAGTGGCAAACTAAGCCGGACAGTTAGACTTACAGTGTGTATATAAAGATGGACGACATGACAGCCCCCAAAAGAAAAGCCAATACATCTTGATCGCCGCCTGGTAGCTGGCAGCAGTACAGGTCATAAAGCCCGCCCACTTCATGTTAGTGAATAGGACATATGCCAAACTAAAAACCCAAATACACATCAAATAAATTTTTCCCAAAGATTTTTTTCTGTCATTTAAGGTAGTTTTTATGACTCTGCTGTTTGTTCAAGTGGTCGTTTTTCTGATAAGTTTGGTTTTAATTAGATATTTAATGCTATAAAACAGGGATTTTACACCATGATCGACAACTGTGTGAACCAATGGGTGAGCTCACATTCAGCTGCTCACAATAGGTGTATTGACGGGAAACTTGAGGCTGCTACTGTGCAGACTCTGGCTCTGAATGATGTCACCAAAGCTAGATGGCAGCGGCCGTATATTTTAGCTTCACTTCTGCACAGTGGGGAGAAGTGAAGACGTGTGGTCCATCTTAATATACAGTCTATTGTTAAACCACATACGACAGCTTTTATTTTAGCTTGTTTGTGACACTTTGCTATTAGCTGAGTTATTGCACTGTGCATATGTAAAACATAATGTTCGCAGCCAACACATTCTCACTCCGACCTCGTCACATATTCTCGGTTGGTCATAGACCTTAAACGTCCTGATACGAAGTGAGAGCTTCCCTGGGTGTGGTGGTTGTTGACATTCTGGGACACCGTGTCTAGTCTAGTTCGGGCTGTACCAGCTGTGGATAAGAGACTGTGGATTGAAATATCACTTTCTACGTATTTATGCTTGTTAAATTCGTGTATTACTAATAAATGATTGGATTTCACAAAGGTTTTATTGCACTTACTTACAGTAACAAGTGTAGTTGTCAGTAACTTTCTAGATAGCTGACTCTCTGCTCTGCTGTTTGCTGAACTTACTCTGTGTTATTCTTGTTTTTTTAGGAAAGTCCTGCATAATGCACCTTTAAATACATTTGCATTTTACAGCCCTGGCCTATATTGGCAGCTGCTGCTGCTACAGTGCGACACGTGGAGGAGTCACAAGGAGAGGCCTTGACAAATCAGTTAGTGAAGGATGGTGAAAAGAGCCCTAAAACACAAATTAGTTACCCTGATAATTAATCATTGTCACTGTACCTGCTGTGAGTCTCCCTCTGTATAAGGCAGCTTGGTGGACACATGGAACATAATATCCTTATTATGGAAATTTGTGTAGACGGATTCTGTTCCTGTCTGCCCGTGAGTGACATCTAGCCCACCCCGAAACCTAAAGAAGAAAAAGAAAGAAGGAGAGAGGAGATTTAAGGACAGATGCAAGAAAAAGACGAGAAAAAAGGGAGAGGATGGATGTGAACAGCCAAGACAGAGAAGAGGAACAAAGCGGTGTTAGGACTGGAACATAAGTGCGTGCTCTCAGAGCACTGGGCCCTTTCATGCTCATCCATCATTGAGGGAATGCCAAGGGCACTTCTTCTGCTTACTCAATCACAATGTCAGCAACAGTGCAAATATCAGGACACTCTAAATCGCTTTTTCGGGGATTCTTTTAAAGCTAACTCTGATCAATAGCAAAGTGAGTGAGGGCCTGCTTCACTCCTTTTACCTCTGACAGACATGAGGTGAAAGGTTTTACCGAGATTAAGCAAAAGCATTCAATCTACAGCTGAGAAAACGGAAAGAAATCAAACTGAAAAGTGTCCGAACCCCTTAAAGTCATGAAGCTCAATCTTGTGGCCCAGAAACTCCAAGAACTCCACAAAGGAGGGACTTTCTTCCATGTTCCCAAACAGCTCCTCCTCTGATGTCTGCATGGAGGACGCAAAAGACATTTTCAGGAGAAGTGACACATGACTCAAGAGCAGGGATTAGCAGCAGTATCTCTGTGGCGCACTCACCTGGCCAAACTTCTGATAAATAACCCCAAACTTGAAGTTGTTGCTGATCACATGCTCATCAAAGGTGACAATGAGCCTTGATGCCTGAGGCAGAGAGAGAACAGAACATTTCCAGTCAGGTTCATGGAGATGTGGTGTTGGCGGATAGCAAGAGAGAAAATGATATTTGGAAATGAGGATTAGTGCCTACCTTTGGGTAGAGGACCGGATAAAACCTGTCCACGTTTACTTCTTCACAAACAAGCTGCAAGTGAAAAAGTACATTCAATTTTCCTTTTTTTAATATATGCAGAAATACAGTTTTTTGGGGGGGCTGTGTACTCTGTGTGATAATAACTGCCTACCTTGGCCATCTGAACCACGTTGGGGAACTCGGTAAGGCAGGAAATGGGGATCACATCATGGTGGGTTTTTAGCTTTGTGCTGAAAGGCAAACAGTTTGAAAAGTCAAAAAGCTCAGTGTTCGGCTTCTAATCCAGAGCAATCCTCCTGCTTTAATGTTTTCTTTCTTTGATGTTTAGCATTCATGCAAATGAGGTGCTAGTTCAAAGGGGACCTTTCCTATACATACTGTGTGAAGCTGGGAGCATATTGGTCTGCACACTTAATGTGTTTGAGCCAGTTTGCCTGGAAAAGGGTCAAATGGACATCAACACCACCAAAACTAAACTACACTGAGCAATGAGTGCTACAAAGTAATCTGTGTCTACAACAATGGTGAGATAGTAGCCACATTACTGGGGTTCTCTCAAAATAATCATTGCTTAAATTCACTTGCCAATGTTAGCATTGGACGTGAATCATCCATAGACGCTCAACACTCCTAACCAGTGGTGTGGTGGTAGTTGATAAGGTGGATGCACGAAGAAGATGGGTAGGTTACCAGGAAGGAAGTGGGTATACTCTCCTATATATTCCAACAGCTTTTTTGCTCATAGTTGGGGAAACTGCTAAAGGCCAGAAAAAGGGGCATGTGTACCCGGTAAACCACAGAAAACTCCAAACGTCAGGATAATAAACAGACCACAAAATGCAGATAACTGACTGAACATTGACTGCCTGTTTGGAAGCTGTAAGGATTAGCCAACTGGTGGAAGGAGAACACACGGATGCAGAAGTAACCTTGACCTGTTGTATTTCATCTGAAGTTTACACCAACAAGCAATCCAGGCCGGTATTTTTATCAGGTTGTGAAAACAAAACTATAGAGTAAAATGACCAAAAAAAACCCAACTCAACTTTTCAAAAGAACGAAAGAAAAAGTTTGGCTTATACTACTGGGCAGCTTGCAGCGAGCTTCCAGCAGGTCTGCACTTGAAGTGAACCAACTTCAATAATGAACTCCCCTTAAGGAGCTACCACCCTGTGCTTTTAAACAGCAAGCTCCTCACACAGACGAACCTATGTTAGATAAAAATACTACCAAAATGGTACAGTCTTAGTTCCCTCTGTTATAATGGTTCTTCAAATGAGGTTGTGTTTATTGTGTTCACGAGAAGAGTTCATACGAACCCCCCCACGTCTTTTGGTATCCACGAGTGACATGTTTGCTGACAATTTCAGAAATGGCTAACGCCACGGCAGTTAATTTTTTGGTGCATATTAAGTTAATATATTATAATTTTAGTCATGTAGAGTTTTTCTTTGTAATTTTTAAAATACATCTGAAGAAAATATTGATATTCCTAACAGCCCCATCTTTTACTGTCATTATTCTTTTGCATTTGCTGCATTATGTGACCCGCTTGCTCGCTAGCTTTAGTCGGATGATTTGAGAGGCGGGCCTTCTGTGGTGGTCACGACAACAAGTTTACAGTTGGTAAACAATGCAGGAGAAACTGATGGTAGCAGTTGCTGGATACCCAGAGTTTTTTGGCCAAATGAAAGACAGCAGGTGGTCAAACTGGCCCTGAGTCATTGTAAAATATGCCTGGAAACGGCAAAAATCGAGGTGAAGCTCCTGGACCAACTGGTGGTAGTCCCCATGATCCACCCTTTTTTTTTTTAGAGAGTCTCATGCACCCACACAGATCTCCATTTCCCTGTGCCTCTCACCCTCAACCAGAACTAGAGCAAGTACCCTCTGCATGTCCATTATAGTAACTAGATATTAATAACTGGGGGAAAAAAACAGTACATTGATTACATGGGAAGGTTAGTGTAAGGACGTGATGGGGTGGTTGCCTGGCAACAATAAAAAGGCACAGCAAGAGTTTTTTCTTATACTAGTGGCACTCAATTTAAAAAAAAAAAAAGGCACTGTGGTGCGCCTCACGTTTTGCAACCTGCAAACGCTTTCTATGTGATCAGAGCCTTACTCATGAGCTCCATTTGAAAGCAGCATGGAGCCCATTAAAGCTCTCACTTCCTGTTTGGCAGTTTGGATTATGATCAGCAGGTAATAAAGTTGGAAGCTTATTAACAAACATTTGGTTGACTGAAGTTGCAAATAACCAATAAATGAATTTGAATTAATGGAGTAATCTTTTAATTAACACTGTGCATGACAGATTACACACTGACCAGAAATGACTTCTGTTAGCAGGTTAGCATGCTACGCCCACATGTTACCATGATAACATAACTCAGCTACACACCTACAGATCTATTCTGATCTTATAATAAAGATGAGATGTTTTAAATATGGACTGTGAGTCGGTGCCTGTGACTACACTACCTGAGGTGAATGAGTTTGACTGGGGTGACAGGGTGACTGTGGGTGCTGCCCACCCAGTGGAAAACATCACTATGTGAAAAATGTTGTGGGCTGAGTGACTGTTACCTCGCAACATTCATCCACTCCAAAGCTCCATTAACAAAGAGGGAATGCAGCTATTAAAATCTGGAGTGGAGTCTCTCGGGTATAAAATTAATTCACAGGTTACATGGTGTGTTGCCTCGCTCCCCCTCGTCTGTCTTTAGCACAATGTGAAGGAGTTTCGGGGAGTGAGCGCGAGTTTGGCTGATGGTGGGTGGGAGCCACTACACTTGTACAACACAGATGAATAGTGTGCTGATTGTCGGGTACTTTGTGGCTCAGATTTTAAAGTCATTTATACAGAGTAGCTTGAGTGTTTATACTCCACACAAACACTTTAACACTTGTATTTAGACTCACACTATTACACAACTATCACTATAAATGACACAAATCTCTGGTGGAGCCTGGCATGTGTTTTGTTGTGTTTCCTAGGAGCTCATTAGAGGCTTGATGGAGCAGATGCCCACTAAAGCAGGTGTTCTGAAGGCCTTCCTGAGATTAACTGTATTTAAAAAAAACACTTCAGAAACAATACTCTGTGAATGAGCCAGAGTCATTTTGTGGAAAAGTACAGCACACACACACATGTTGCAATGCTTTGACAATAGCTGCTTAAATGCTGTCAGTCTGTGAAAAACAGGCAGCAGACATCTGAAGTGATACCTAATTGATGAGGAATTTATTGAGTGCCCAGTGACAGCAGGGGTATGCCTTGCTGCGGCGCTGCCTGCTGTCAGCAATCAAGCAGGAAATATATTTAAAAAGTCAGTAAGAACTGGGAATGCAGTGGTTAGCATTGTTGCCTCACCGCAAGAGGGCTCCTGGTTCGGACCCAGGAGGAAGCCCTTCTGTGTGGAGTTTGCGTACTCTCCACGTGTCAGTGTGGGTTTTCACCGGGTGCTCCGGTTTCCTCCCACAGTGCAAAGACATGCAGGTTAACTGTTGACTCTAAATTGCCCGTAGATGTGAATGTGAGCATGTGTGTCTACGTGTCAACCCTGTGACGGTCTGGTGACCTGTCCAGGGTGTACCCTGCCTATCACCCAGTCACAGCTGGGATAGGCTCCAGCCCTCCTGCCACCCCTAACAGGATAAGCTGTTACTGAAAATGAATGAATGAGCCAAAGTCATTGTGTAGAAAAGAAGTACAGCATGTTGCAATTCTGTAACAACAGCGGCTAGGATGCTGCCAGTCTGTGAAAAACATGCAGCAGACGTCTGAAGTCATACTTAATTGACGAGAGAATTTATTTAGTGCCCACTGACAGCAGGGGCATGCCTTGCTGCAGCACTGCCTGCTGTCAGCAATCAAGCAGGAAATACATTTTAGAAGTCAAAAGAGCTGTGAATGCTCTTCTTCCTCTCTGTGTCAGTTTTGCTTGACTTAATGCTATTTTTGAGCCAAAAAAACAACGTGATCTCTCTGTAATGGTCAAGTCATGTGTGAAAATACTCTATATGGAATAGTTCTGTATGAGAGACCTATGGGTAAATGCCATAAATCATTGCATTACACGGATTTTTGAAGCCAGGGTTGTGGCGGGTTCAGTGTGAGAAAATGGCCACAGAAAGAGAAACACAGAGAGGAAAATGGCATAAACGCAAAGAGCAATTACAGTGGATATAGCAAAAGGAGAGGGCCGTGATCAAGGAGGAAGTGGTGAGGAAAAAATAGCACAAATTGGAGAGAAAACAGGTCAGAGATAAAGATAATAGGAAACTGTACCGAAGCATCAAGCGCAGATGCTCTTGATCCCCAATGACATCATACTTCATGGAAAAGACCAAGTGGCCCAGGGCAGCATCCATGGTGTAATAATTAAAGTGCTCCTGGGGGCAGATAAGCAGAAGAAATTTAAATGCAAGGGTGAATACTCCTCCAACAACTGACAATAAAAAATGCTGGAATAAATTATAAATGGAGAGTGGCAGAGAGAGTAACAGTAACAGTGTTTTTAATTTAGGAGAGTAGCTGAAGTGCCCCTGAGGAAAAGGTGTGAAACAAGGTACGGACTTTTACAAATCTTATTTTTAACACACAACCGCCTATATATTCTGTATTCACAAGCAGGCAATTTGTTTCACAGTTTAGTGTCATAAACTGCAGCAAAATATGGTGACACCGAGTATTTTTTCTCTCACTTTCTGTGGTACATGTGCTGTGTAGTTGTGTATGTGCTTCTTCACTTTATCACTTTGGAAGAGAATACTAATAGTGTAGCACTACTGACAAAGCAAAGGTTTTCAAGGCGAACACACACTTTGATTTAATGTCAGAAGCAAAGAGTGGCAGCTGGTGTTTGTCCTCATCTCTTTGCAAGGCCGACATGTTGCTTCATGGGCCTGATACATCATCCTTGTTGCAGCGGTGATTGAATTATAGATAGCTCACACACAAACTTTTCCTTTGCCTTCTTCCCACTTGACAAAATCTTTAAGTCCTGTTTTTGACAACACATATTGGCTGCTGTCTGGCCATTGGATAACTTATTACGTAAGCTTGTCTCAATATCTTCTTTTGATTAAAGATATATCATCGTAAAAAATAATTTAATAATAATAATTGTGATATTATTGTCACTTTGAGATTATTTTATGCAATAGATATAATGATGATGTCATAGTATAATAATGCAAGTACACCCTTTTTAGACAGCAAAGAACTTTTAACTCTTAAGAATATTCAGACATTGATATTGGGTGGCACAGTGGTTAGCATTGTTGCCTCACAACAAGAAGGTCCCTGGCTCGAACCCAGGGTGCCCTTCTGTGGGTGCCCAGCTTCCTCCCACAGTCTAGGGAGTGTCTGTTAGGTTAACTGGTGACTATAAATTGTCCGTAGGTGTGAATGTGAGTGTGAATGGTTGTCTGTCTCTATAGCCCTTCTTAAATAGGAATTGTGCAAATTTGCAGGAAAGCCCAATCTGTCATCGTTCAGCATCGGCAGTATAAAAACAAAATCGGGGAGGGCGGCAAATTGCCGCCTGCCTTCTTTTGTTTATACAGAATGCGCCTTTTT
>JAPZEB010000012.1:8418761-8432708 GCA_029783705.1 Chaetodon striatus
TCTGCCAGTGCACTGCAACATCATTGGTGTTGTGTTGTTTTACTAAATTTAAAAATTATTTAACTTGTAATTTTTTTACTCTCATTTATTTCATTGTTTTTCTGTTTGTATTTTCTGTATTTAAAGTTAAAAGACATCCAGTGTCTGTCTGTTGTTTATGTTCATAGATGCATGATGTTCTTAAAGTCAACTGGTGTTTCTGAGTTTCTACCATCCCATATTTTCTAATAGTAAAAAGTTCATTGTAATGTTTTATAAGTGGTAATATTGTTAAAAAGCTGATTGTAATGTATGCCTCTTTGATGACAATTATTACACTGACGTGCACTTCAGAAGTTAGTGTACAGATCATTTGTTTCAGTTTATCAGTTGTGGTCAGTCCCACAAACTCTGAGCAGAGTCACTGCAGTCAGCTGACAGTCAGGCCCAACAGCATGAGCCAGTATTAGGCTATATCCGTCACTGCAGCAGAAGATATGTTATAAAACCAAATAACTGAAACTGTGAACAAGAAAGAACAAAAAATTCTGAGGGTAATTTAAAGGCTCATCTCTGAGACTCATCTGCAAAAATCCACAATGGTAAATACTGTTGACCTCAGGCTAAATACTGGCTGAACACAGCTACTGCATGTCTGCCAGCTCAACAGATGCATTGGTTTCTTTGGCAAACAAAAGAGATAGCCACAGGCTCTGCAGAGAGAGTCACAGATCATCACACTGAGTGCTGCTATGGTCGAGTATCCTTGGCTATTAATGGCAGAGTAACTTTTATCTTTTAAAGCTTACTGAAAAGGCTTTAGCAGAACTCCTCAGCAAGAAGACCTTGGGGCATCTTGCATTAATAAAGAGATGAGAATTGCTATCCATTGCAACTACTGGCCAAATAGGTAACGATTTTTATATGCAACAAAAAGCAAAACAAACTTTTAAGGTATCTGATGGTTAATTGCTCCAGCTCTGTGAAATTCTGTCAAACTCAACCAACGACAGCAGGTCAAGTATTCTGTTATTATAGTTCATATATATGTAGTTAGTTATAAGTTACATCACTGACAATACAATTTATCTTCATCCTTAAAATACATTTCAACTTGTCACCTGAAATTACCCTCTGCAGCTATAGTGAAACCATTTTCGCAATAACAGTGGGGGCCAGATGTGTACACACACACACATGTGCCGCTGTTATAAATATGTAAAGTTAAAGTCACATGGCTCCACCAAAAAACATGGGCTCAAAAAAGAGACACCAGGGTATGGAGAAAACAAGAAAATGAAGGGAGCTAAAAGACGCAACAGCTATATTTAAAGCCGAAAAGAAAAAGTTCACATTATTGGTGACTGTGCTTAGAGAGGTGAGCGCATATTCAAAATATATCTCATTCAAAATTACATGCGCTCCATGAAGAGCCAGGAAAAGGCTCAATGGAGTCATCATTCTCCCCACTGTGAGAAACCTGGGGCCCTACTCACAAAGCTTCCTCGTACAAAGAGTCGCTCCTAGTGATGAAATTCTAAGGAAATTCTTAGAATTCTGACGTTTTCGAAGATTTTCCGCTTAAAGTGAAAACTAGGCCCTGGTAAAGATAAAAGTTATTCGCAAAGCCCCTTAGGTGAGAAACTGTTGGGAGTAGGGAGGAGGACTTTGGAGATGTTTAAGAGTTTATTAAGCGGAGGGGAAAAAAGTGGAAGCACAAAGAAACGGGAGAAATATTCTCCAAACACTGAATAACAGTGAGTAAATAAAATGCTACGGATTAGACGGTAAAGGGATAATGTTTGTGGTTGATCTAATTAGGGATACACACACATTCTCCATCCAACACTTCAACGCTATAACGCCAAAAATGAAATGATCACAACACTAAGATATTAGGAAAAATGCAACAGTGCAGCAGTGATGACTTGACCTTTCATCAGCAGTGATAACACACACAATGACAACACTTTCACAGTCTCATATTGTGATAGGGCGTGTCTCTGACAACCAATCACAACTCCTTACTAAAATTTTATGGCTTAGTTAGGAGCTCTTAGAGTATTCTCAGAATGTCTGTAAATATGGCCCCTAACCCAGAGAGTGGACTGCGGGGACATTATCAGAGACTTTGCTGCAAGAAACGTTTTCACAGTCAGTGGATCTGGGAGATGATGCTAATGTTGAATTTGTAAAAAGTAAAGTACTCAGTACGTACACAAAAAACTCTCTGACATGATTTGTTTTGATATGCTCTTAAACTTGGTTATGAATATCTTTTAATATCATGAGTGGAATTATCTAATCAGGTTTCTTTTTGTTGTTTTCAATATATCTTATAATATATATTGTTTACAGATTTATTATCATTATTACTTAACTTGTTTACATATATTTATTTATTTTTTTATTTATTTTTGATATCAACATTCTTGAATATATATGTCCTTATAATTTTATGCCATACCATTTAATTGACAGCCCTGATTTTGTTCACCTGGAAGGAGGGTGGGGTGGTGGAGGATGACTCATGTCATATCCACTCCAACATTCATATTTTTGTATTCTTGTGATGGAAAACTTATAAAGTTGTAAAAAAGACCCAAAACCTTGAAAACCCAAGAATTCACTGGAGTTTATTCCTTACTCTCCCTGTTTTGTTTTGGAGATGGATGTTAGAGACTTCCTGTCTCACACTACGAGGCTGATGGCCAGGTGCTTATTTGATATTCCCTGTGTTGGTATTAGAATTACTGGTGTGATCCACTTGCACTGGGAAGTTGGGACTTCCAAGTTCCCAGTTGAAAATTTTAACTGGACTGCCCCCTGATGTTGATTTTCTGACTCAGACTCAGAAAGTTAGGGGAACCAACTCCGACCTCAAAATCCAATATGGCTGCTGAGTGCATCAACAACAGTGAAAGTTGCAGTAATGCACGGTTCATTAGCACCTCCGTCTTACTTGTGTCTCATCAAATCAAATGTATACACAGTCCTGTCCAACTTCTATCTGTGGACACGTTGCTATAGTGTTTGTATGCACAAAATTTTCGTTCAATGTGTTGTTATCAGCCAGTTGTGCTAACAATGGAGCTGGGGGAGGCAGAGCGTGTTGTCCAATAATCTTTAGATCAGTGGTTTGATCCTCAGCTCCTCCAGTCCACAGACTGAAGTGTCCTTGAGTGAGATAATGAACCCCATATTGCTCCTGACGGCTGTTCCCTCAGTGTGTGAGTGTGTTAAAAACTGAGTAGCAGGTGGCTCCTTGTACAGTAGCCTCGGCCATCAGTGTCTGTTTATGTGTGTCAATGAGTGAATGTGAATCATAGTGTAAAAGCACTTTGAGTGGATGGAAGACTAGAAAGGCGCTATACACGTGCAGGTCCATCTACCATTAAACTGTCTAAACTGTCTTGAACTAGCATTGCTAACAACATCTTGGTTTTTGGACTTGTACTGGAGTGCCATCAAACTTCGGTGTGATGTCATTCCTAGTTCCCACCTCTTGTAAATGGAACACAGCATAGCGGTGGTTTGGATGAGGGGCCAAATTTGTATAATTTTGTCCCCTGTCCATGATTCCTAACGGCTGGCCTGATGTCAAGGTTAACCTGAAGACTTCTGTCTGTCTCAACCACACAACCTCGAATACATGATTGGAACTCTGCCAAAAACAACTTGGTATATTTCTTGCTTACATCCAATTCATCGGGTGAAAAGCTGTTGCTCTGTTTTACTAACAGTACTCGGGGTCGTCATCCTCATTATCAGTCTGTCCCTCTTCTTGATGTCACCAAAAGACAAATCTTGGAGTTGCTCCAGTAAGACTGAAGATTGAAGACTGAAGACTGGAGGCAAATCGCAAACTTTGCAGACATTCTGGCATATTTTCTTCTTGGTAATTGTTGACGAAAAAGTCAAATGAAGCCTGACTGAATGTGAAAGCTCAAAGCGATCTATGAGATGAGAATCATTTTTTTTCCTAATTCATTTTCACTGGAGCAGCTCCAGGTTTTGCCTTTCAAAGGCATTACAGATTAAATTCTTGCTTCTGGGCTTGAGTTCCTAGATTCATAAATACTGAACAAATATAATATTTATGTCATATTTTTGCTTTAAGAGTAATGTCTCGCTTGACTGAATCTTTCCGTCTAACAGCACCACACAGACGCACGCACACACACAGTCCGGGAGAGACAAGTACACATAAACCCCTAAGCTTTGCAGGTCCACTTAGTAGAGAGCAACTAATCTAATCAAGTACAGCAGCTAATGCACAATGAAAGCAGAGTCATTTACTCGAGATGCCGCTTCCTGGGTGGACAAGAGAGAAAGGGAGACAGAGAGAAAGTTCAGGGTGTAGAGTGACAAAGGATGAGGAGATCAGAACAGATTAGCTGGAGCTGGAGCCAAAGCAGACTCTTCTTTAGCTGCTTGTATTTCGTATGTGCGTTTCTCTTATCCGTCTCATCTTGGCTCTCAATTTATCCATCTTTTAACAGTTTTTCCCTCCAAGCGCAACGCTCTTCATCATCCCAATCTTTGCTTACCTTTCTGTAGTGCTGCCTCACTCGCAGCTCAGTCTCTTCTCCTCAACAACTTGGAGCTCCTCTCCGTATCGCTCCCTCCGTGTGTCTGACTCAGTCTCTCTATCCTCCAACACCTGCTGTCGGGGATCAGCCTCTCTCCTGTCAGATGGTGCTGAGAGCAGCCCTCCCTTTCCGTCCTACCCTCCCCGTCTTCCTCTCTCCCTCTCTTTCCCTTCCACACATACATGCATTTTCCTGTTTTTATTCTGAGGCGAGCACAAACACTCCCTTCTCTCTACCTCCTGCTCTCTCTCTCTGCTGATGTCTCCCCTTTGTTCGCTCTCCATCTCCACCTCCCCTCTTTTCTCTTGATCTGTCTATGACAGAGAGCTGCCCGTCCAAGCAAGTGGGTGTTGCTTTGCTTTGCATTTGCCTCAGTGAGTCTGCTTGTTAATAACAGATTCTGCTCATTCAGTGGCCGGATGTAGGCTTGAAAGCAAAGTTTTCAAAAAAAAGGGGGACATTACCTCATCTGAAAGGCGACATCAAATCTCTCTGTCTATTATCTGACTCGCTCTGACAGCTTGTTCAAACAACATAAAACCCCTTGTGCAGAAATTAGCCTAACCATCCCATTGTCCATTTGACACATTAGTGGCAGGCAGTTAGCTGAAAAGCTCTCAAATGCTGCAGATTTTGTGGCACGCTCGCACATAATGGAGAAAATCACTTGCTCAGCCCACAGAGGAATAAGCACAGGTCAGTGTTGTCTAATGTATTACTGAGTAATCACATTTTCCTAATCCTCGTGCATAAGGCATCACTACACATTACGCGCATAGTCACAAACAAGTGGTCTCGCACAAAAGCCATTCACTGGATTTCAATACAATACGCCTGTTTATGTCCACCTCTCTGCGCCAAATGTTTCTACAAATAAGTGTTTCAATTTTAGATCATCCGAAAGAAGTCCAACATAACATGGGAGCAGCTCACAGACAGACATCCTCTACGTGCACAACTGGAGAGTTTTAAGGTCCGTAACTAAATATACAAATACATAAATGAATTTTTGATTAAATGTTTAAATAAATGAATAAATATAAATAAATATGTAATTTAATGTTTAATTGTCAACATAAATTAATAATTAAAAATTAATTAAAAATATATAAATATTTAAATGTTAAGTTTGTTTTTGTATTCATTTATTTACATATTTTGTTATATTTATACATTTGTTTTTTTATTCATTTGTATATTGCTTAATTTATTTACTTATTTATCTATTCATGATTTTGTTTATTTATTTATACATACTTTCATTAATCCATAGTCTTACTTGCAGTGGCAAAATAAATACATTTCTCAGCTTCATCTATCAAAAGTCAGGGGGCGGGTTACACCCTGTGATTGGCTGTACCCTTCAAGGCGTTCCAGGTGTCTGCTAAATGCTAATGTTAGCCTAGTTGTGAGGCTAACAGGGGCTAAGAAGTAGACAGCCCCGGGACGAGAGCGTCTCAGTCCCGGCAGCTCTCGTTTTGTTCCCATTGTCCAAAGTTAGGCTTCATGGTCCAAACAACTGCACGTTATTTTACAGTGTCCATATGCTAATTCATCATTAAATTCACCTCTGGGAATTTGAAAGGCGAGAAATCAGTAAAACTTTAAATAATGGCAGTTTTCCTAACGTTTCCTAGCTCCTGGCTCCTAGTACCTAGCTAGCCAGCCGGCCTGTCACTCTCCCAGACTCTGCTGTGAACTGCCTGGAGCTTTCTCATGAAACCGGCCTCGTAGACAGGTGGATTTTATTTCCCTGATGACGGATGGGTTTGTTTAAATATCACAACACAATTGTCTATCATAAAATTAACAGGAACCTTTAGTTATCTGCCTTGTTCTCAGAATGGCAGGGAGTGAGGTGGCGGGAACTTTGAGAGTTGGTGTTTTCTGATTAAAACAATGATTCAGAATTCATTATATACATTTTTACTGGGACTCACGCTTAGAACACTCACTGTACTTTCATACAGGGCTGCCTCACACGTACAGTACTTCATGCAGGTGCAAACAAAATGTAAAAAAGATCTATAGAGTAAATGATACATATCCTTACCAAACGTGCTCCACCATTGGGAAAACAATATCAGAGAAGCTTGCGCTCCATATTTTTATGCGCGTCCTCTCTCATCCTGTGTTTTTTGCTCTGAAGCATCACCTCTGAGAACAGATTTAGCTGCTCGCAAGGTTTACAGTTATAGTTCTACTCAATACCAGGCTGCAGAAAATGTAATGGAAGTAGCGCCAATCGATAAGCGAGGCTGCAGGCCCTGAAACAAACCCATAAAGGGATGTGAGCCAGGCCTTCAGGCAGCCTCTTGGCTTGTCCACACCCTCATGTGTGTATAATGTTACAGGTAGCCCAGAGCTAGCCAGTATGCCACAATAAAAGGAACACACAAAGCCTATATTCTTTTCCTTTACGGCTCAGAAGGTTCTGGGTTACAATGGATAACCTACATTGTGGTTTTCCAGTAAAGGTCCCAGGTAAGCTGCTCTAGCACTCACCAGATAAAGACAGTGTTACCCCAGGGAGGGCAAGAAACACCTGAGCAAAGTTGAGCTCTGGCAGTTAGAGCGGGAGCACGAAGCATGCAGGTTAAGCACAATCAACACCTCTCTGTTTCAAGACTCTGAGCTGCCAGCGGGGTGGAGCTGGAGATGAAAGAGGAACCATGCTTGCACAGTACAGAACAAATGGGAGTCAAATCAGGTCAAGAGGAGGTTTCACTAAA
Organism: Chaetodon striatus; assembly: GCA_029783705.1. Lineage (NCBI taxonomy): Eukaryota > Metazoa > Chordata > Actinopteri > Chaetodontiformes > Chaetodontidae > Chaetodon > Chaetodon striatus. Next base: position 8,426,065 of record JAPZEB010000012.1, read on the forward strand.
GAAATTATCTGTATTTTATTCCAGGTGGGAATTCAGAATTGTCAACTTAATCAGATGGTGTGCAATTACTGTACAAAAGCAAATGTTTGTGGGTCATGCTGAGACTCTTCAGATTCTTTTTTCCCCCCATTTCTCATTTCATTACTTTCACCCCCTCTCTGTCTGTCTCTCACTGTGACTGTCTGCTTCCCACTCTGTTCACAGTCCTCTCCCGAGGCGGCCTGACTAAATTTAACATTTACACACCACCAAACTGCAGAGAATAACATGAGAGAAAGAATCAGTAACACTTAAATTTACGAGAATTTTGTCCTTGTGACACCCATCATATATGTGACAACAACAAAACGTGCGTAAGCCCCCCTCTTTTAACCGTGGGGCAGCTGCAGCCTCTAGTGTCACCTGGGGCGTAGCTGAGATCTTTGTGAAACTGCCTCTGCAGCTGCTGCCCCTCTCAGTGAACTCTGCGGAAGGTCTAGCAGCTCTGTGGATGGATGAAACCTTCAAGAGTCAGGAAAAGCACACGTTGTATTGTTGCAGAAAACCTTAGGCTACATAATGCCCGTAGCTAAAATGGCCCAAATCTGATCTTTGTTGCTCATATGTGAGTCAGATCTGTTTTGTCTTTTTCAAAACAGTGTGAGCAGCTCAAATCAAATAGGGTCTGATCTTTTCAATTCTAATTTTTGTATGAGGTCAAAAATCAGATACAGGTCAGACTTTTTGCAATGCAACCTCAGTCTGAACATCGGGGTTCATGCATTTTTTAAGGCCCAGACAAACCAAGTCAACTTTAGAGAACTTGCGGCGATGAAAGCCTCCTGCTGCGTCGCCTAATGTCACCTGTGTCTCAGCCAAAAAGTTGCACATGAATACACTGCTAAAACTTCAACCAACAGCCAACCAGCAGGTACGTTCTGCGCTTCCATGAAAGGAAATAACTCTCCACACCACCAGATGACCACCAGAGTATGTAATTGTCATTCAAAAAGGGAAACTGGAAGACCGACTTGATGCTAGTTAGCCAGTTAGCACATTAACAACACAATCCAATGTTGAACGAACAGCGCATATTTACTGTGCGTCAGTGGACAACAACACAAACCATCATGAACAGTTTCTGCCAACGAGCGCAAAGGCAAAAAAAACAATTGTACCAAATATAACAAGTTTGTTTGGGTCTCACTCCCTCTTGATATTAGCTGATTGTTTACTTTCCTCACTTCTGTTTCTCTTCCTGTGCACTGAACTTCACTGCCAATCAGAGTGATTTCATTCACCAACGAGCTCTGCAGTCGTCAACACCATTTCAATATGCTTAATCACAGAGAAAAAGCTGACAAGCGCAGATGAGGGCCAACAGTTTAGGACACACCGCAGTGACACAATCAAAGACGCTCACCAACAGCCCAACATTTATCGACAGCTGACCACTGGCTTGGTGTGTCAGGGCCTTGATGTCACTCTAGACATTCAGCACATTTCTGTCATGCAGTGAGAGTCTTGTGAAGATTTTTATTTAACAGATGTAGTCATTAACGTCTCAAGCCCACCACTCAAGACTGCGTATCCGCACACACACACATATCTGTATAAAGAAGTAGCAGCCACTGCTCTGCTAAAAGCAAAGACTCTCTTTCTTTTCATCCTTCACATCTGCTCATTAACTTGCTGGCTTCCACTACACATCAACTTAGAAATGAAAACGGAAACGCTGACTTCAGCTGTCTTCATGTTTATTTCCATACAACAGCGGGCTGTGTGTGATGTCTCTGTTATTGCTCTTTTATACATATGGGTCGGGTCAGGACCGTGACCACTTCACACTGGGCGTGAATAAAACAATGTGTATGATCAAATTACATGTAAAGTCAATGTAAAGATGCAATTAGATGCAATTTATCTTTTTTTTTTTGGATGCAGCTTTTCCCCGAGAGCTGGAAAATCTTAACTTCAGCAACTGATTTGCACTGCAACAGCCAATCGGCACTGAGATCCTCCAGGGATGTGTGATGCCAAGGAAGTTCATTTATTGATTCAACAATTACGCATGTATGACGTGAGTTATTTGTGCATATGAAGCGAGTCAACACAAAATACTCTTGCTTTCAAACTCGCGCTAGTAACACAATGCAAAAATTTGTGTAACGTTTGGAGTGCACACAGCATGACGCTTGGGAACGTAATTTAAGTTTAGTTGGTGGAGTCAGATTTTGGATTTGGCTCCCTACTGTCAACAATCGCAAGCTGTATGGGAAAAAAAAAACTTGACTTTTGTTTACAATTCCTAGTTTGCTTTTAAAGGGTTAGTTTTAGATGAAAGAAAGGTATGGGATCAGGCTAATACAAGAGCTAGTCTCATGTGTCACCGTGTATATCAAGTATTTTGTGACTGTTTGCCATGGAGTCTTATGCAGTTCAGTACTGAACACACCTGAAACAACCAGAGCTGCAGAGAGAGTAGCTAAAACAAGAGTTTTTGGCCTGTAGCAGCACCATGAAGCATGTTGTTATGATTGGATCCCCATTTTGTTTGGATTGTGAATGTGCATGTTGATACATTTGGATGCGAGTTTTTACCTCCTGCAGTTAGTTTCACACTTCTCTGCTGATAGACAGTTCCAATTAACAAGGCGATGCGCCAACAATGGCAGACAAAAAGAGAGACTGCTACTAAGCAAACACTGATGTAAACAATACAGGATTTGAAATATCTAAACAAATGAGCTTTGCAAATGTTTTATAGGGAGGGAAATGCACTCACACATTTGTTAAACCTCAGGGATACCAGCAATGCACTCTGACGATCGACAGTGAATGTAAATACAACTTTGTTTTGTACACAAGAAAACTGGGCACCTTTAAATTAAGGCAGGGAAAGAAGAACAAGAAGACTTTCTATCAGAAAATGTAATGAACATGTGTAGCCTTCGCGTGCGGGAATTGGCTGTGGCCCTCATTCCCCTCACGGCTTGAAAGGTGGAAAAGGAAGCAGTTCTTCTGCACAACAGCAATGCTGTCAGCACTCCCAGAACCCCGCTGACTCTCATAATTACCTTGCGTTTGGGTGGCCCTCTCTATTGATTTTGGCAGCGATAAACCTGGACCAAAACTGGGTGTGAAACCACAGGACTGTCAGTGGGGCAGGTAGCATATGGAAGAAAAGGCTGCAGCTCACACAGTTCACAACCATTCCTTGATTTCCTGTCAGACTGGACTCAAGTGGTGTCTTATACACTTTATATAATTCATGGATGTACTACATCTGTTAAATTTAAATGTAAAAAACAAAACTATTAAGAGATAAAAAGGTGTCACTCATTACTTTATTCGTCCTAACTTGACCATGAATTTGTTCATGCCATCCATCTTCCTGTTGTGCAGCTTGTGTTTCAGGCTGTGGTGGGCCTGGACTCTATCCCAGCATGCACTGGGCAGGGTAAAAAGAATCGCCTGATATCATTTTGAAATAATATGCGAGCCAGAAAAACAGTCAGCAGTATTTTATTTCCTTAATAAACCAAGATGTTTCTCAGTGGGTAAATTAAGACAATTTTTCCAAACAACATTTTCCGAGTTCGAATTCTGAATGTATTTTCTCATCCTTAATTGATTGAGTGATGAGTGTATTGAGACTAAATGTGCTCTGCTGTGCTTCTGAGTGCCCCAGTGACTAATAGGGTGATTAGAGTCATTTTGTGGACATGCAGGGCTGTCAGCAGCTGCTCCAGGTGGGAACGGCGGCTGCTGAGTGAGGAGCACAAAAAGGAGACAAAACAACAACACAGCTGACCTCAAGCAGAGACAGAAGCAGAGAATGAGAAGATACTGACGAGGTCATGGAGATTAATAGAAATGTTGAACTATGACATGGTAATATGGTAATGTTGGAGCATAAACCCAGCGTACACCTTACATAATTGAAAGCCTTGATATTGCAAATACATGCATGGCTTTTGGGGAATTTGACAGAACTGAAATTATTTTTCACCACTGACAAGTGTTTCTGAGTCACGCTTTCACTGTCATTTGGAAATGTCATCACCAAACATATAATCACTATTTTCCAGAGAGATAAATGTGCCAAATTTCACCTCCAGTGACAGTTTGTACCACAAAGCATCCATACATGCCTGAGCAAAGCAACTGTACTGCATCCCCTCGTCATACTCAGTGAGGTATACACACTGTGAAATTGAAGAGTCAACTGAGATGTAATAGAGCTGACCTCCTGATAATGTTAAATGGCTACAACTGCAAGCAACATTACCCCCTCAATAAGTCCGAGCTTTTAATTAATTAGCTGAATGCATCTATATTAAGTGTGTAGGCTAATGAAGAGCAACTGGGAGTAATATACAGTAGATGCCTGGGGTTAATATTATAATCAGCGTGTAAGTAGACAATACACCTTTCTAAATGCAGTAACATATCTCATGTATTAAAACTGAACATTCTAATCTTCAGAAAGACGCCATTTAAAATGTGGCAAGAGGGTGGACAGTACTTCAAAAAGATCCCATCATGCATGGCTCTTTTCTCATCTACCATGACAGCTGCCGTCTATTTAACTGAACAGGTGCACTGAGTACCAGGCGAACCCCATCTGCTAAAATTACCTCCAACATCACCTCGCTGCTCTCTGCTCTGTGCCCTCTGCACAACCTGCATAAGCAAACCGCATTGCAACCGCATTGGGTCAGAATGTTTTCTCAGTGAACTCGCTGAGAACTGGACACACCCGTCTGGGTCGCAGCAGGGGTCTCCTTCCTGCCTGGTTTTGAGCACGAAGCCAGTCCATCGACTAAAACAGCCAAAGCCCCGGTGCTTTTTATCCATGCTAAAACTCAGCTACTCTGGGCCTGTGAAACATTCCCAGAGACACGACCTGGGTTTAATAAGTGCTGCCGTCCTATCTCTACATGATACAGACAAAAAAGGTTGTGAAAGGATTTTGTTCTGTTATCAGGGTAGGCTTCTGAAGATAATTAACATTAGTCACATTCATTTGATTATGCAAGATATGAATAATAAGATAAGAGGTTTCATAAAATATCTTCATATTTGGAGGGGGCATATTGCGTCATGTTTTCAGTACAAAAGACTCAGCTACAGTGAGATAATGTAGGATTTTACCATCATGAAAATTTTTTATTCAGGGTTATTGTAGATCTTTCAGACACTGGGCAGCACTAGACACATCCTTTCAACGGCAACCCCACTGTTATGTAAAATCCAAATCTATTGTGTGGTTATACTAGAGGTCAATCTTAAAATCCATCTGCTATTGTCTGATGAGGAGAACAAAAAATTGTGGATATTCAGTGAAGCAAGCAGATATCCGAGCTAAGACTTCCACTTTTGTTTGCCAGTCATTTTGTTTAATTTGGATAAACAGATATAATATAAAGTATGAATGCAGATAAAAAAAAGCTAATATAACTTGCTAAACTGTCGTCAGATGATAGCTGGTGGGTTCTGAGATTGCATTCCAGCCAGTGTGTTCTGCTTTAATAGTGCTCAGACTATAAATGGACTCCAGATGGAAACCGAAATGCTTCCAATACCAAAGTTTTTGCCTACAAATTCTGCATACACATGCAGATATCTGTTCATTAAGATTAAAGATTATGTTTGGTATTTTTCACCCTGGCCCCTTTTCCCTTTGTTTTTGTGTCTAGGTGACGAATGGGAACAAACAAGTTTTGAAAATGGTCCAGTTTTAAGAGAGACTGCTGCAGATGGCGGCAGGGAAGCAGTCTGCTATGTAACTACTTGGGGCAATAGTGCACTGTCATTGTACTTCCACTGAAAGTGCTTGTTTTCTATCTGACAGGCTCTGATTGTTATTATGAGTGTCTGACAACATTATGAAAAGGACCCTATAGAGACAGACCTTTTTGTTAAACAGTAACATCCTTTCTGTTTAGCCAAAAACTGACCGAAATCACCATCGCCAAACATGCCAGACTCCATGCCAGTCTCACACAATACTACACTGATTTTCAAAATTGTTGCTCCCATTAGTCATTTAAGCCCTGTTTCCATTAAACACTTTCAGTACGGTACCTTTGGAACCAGAAGTAACTTTTTAGACATGGTACATAGACTTTAGATCTGTTTGGCGTTTCCACTGCAAACAGTACCCTTAAATGCGGGCAGAGTTGTTGTCACCCACTACTTTGTTAAGCACCCGCTGTATTTCCTTATCACCGGTGACACAGATGGAAGTCTGCACCTTGTTTATCGTCCACAGAACGAGGCTGCATGCAGACATTTCAGAACAAAATAAAACAGGCTGCAGTGAGAGTCTCTCTCCGTGGGATATGTAAGAATAGTCTGAGTGAGGATTAGAATATATATATATATGTATAGCTCACATAACTCAGTTGAAATTAATATACATCAACGCTTGAAGAGCCACTCATATTTAATGGTGTATGTCATCCAAGAGAGACGATAAAAAACTAAAGTAATGGTCAAAGTTGTTACAGTGAAATTTAAGGTGTGTTGATGGATTCAAGTCATCAACTTATACATTGAGTAACATTACAAGTTAACGTTCCACCTTAAAAGTTACCAGCAGTCAGCTCAGTGAATTTAGTTAGCTCCAGCTGCAGCAAGAGGCAGCAAAACATACTTTC
>JAPZEB010000012.1:8464372-8478836 GCA_029783705.1 Chaetodon striatus
TGTACTGCAAGCCTTTGATTCTTTAGATTTATTGTTGACACTCTGCAAGCATTATTGTAGTCACACTAGACTCTGAAGTGTTTTACAGCCACTAAAGGCTTGGATTCACATTGCATGATGGTCTCTCTATATCTACAGCTGCCTTTCACCAAACTAACTTCTCTAGAGTGATTCATACCAAGTGTGACAATAAAACAGGCTTTAAGGAGCACATACATCACAACCAGTTGTGGGAGAAGCATTCAGGTATTGTACATAAAAGGTACAGTGTGTAATTCTGGAGGATTCTGTCCCTTAACACCGCACAAACTCTCTATCTGAAGATACTCTCTTTCTCTAGATGGCATTGCTCTGGCCTCAAGCACAACCGTAAGAAACTTCAGAGTGATATTTGACCAAGATTTGTCTTTTAACCGCCATATAAAACAAACCTCACTAGCTGCGTTATTTCATCTGTGTAATTTTGCAAAAATCTGGTGTATCCGGCCTTAAAAAAGGTGCAAAAAAATTTGGCCTAGATTACCATAATTCCCTAATATCAGGGTGTTCTCACAAGACCTTAAAAACTGTCCAGCTGATCCAGAATGCGGCGGCACGTGTACTGACAGGAACTAAGAAAAGAGATTGTATTACTCCTGTTTTAGCTTCTCTCCTCTAGCTCCCTGTAAAATCCAGAATTGAATTTAAAACCCTTCCCCTAACTTACAAAGCTCCAAATGGTGAGGCTCCATCATATCTTAAAGAGCTCATAGTGCCCGATTATCTCACCAGATCACTGCGAGAGAGAGAATGCAGGGTTACTCATGGTTCCTAAAGTCTGCAAAAGTAGAACAAGAGTCAGAGCCTTCAGCTATCAGGCTCCTCTTCTGTGCAACCATCTTCCTGTTTCGGTCCGGGAGGCAGTCACCATGCCCACATTTAAAAGTAGAGTTGAGACTTATCTTTTTGATAAAACTTTAGTTAGGGCTGGCTCAGGCTTGTCGTGGACCAGCCCCAAGTGAGGCTGACATAGGCCTAGTCTGCCAGGGGACGGCCTATGACACACTGAGCACCTTCTCTCCATCTGCTAACATTCATGTCGTATTACTGCATATCACTGAATCAGCTTCTTCTGCGGAGCCCTTGTGCTCCGTCTCAGGTTCTTCCTGAGGTTTCTACCACTTTTTTCCGCTGTTAACAGGGTTTTTTTGGTGGGGAGTATTTTCTTATCTGCTTGAGGGTCCAAGGACAGAGGGATGTTGTATGCTGTAAAGCTGTCTGAGGCAAACTGTGATTTGTGATAATGGGCTCTATAAATAGAATTCAATTGAATTGAATTGAAAGACAGTTCATTTTTAACTTTCATATTCAGGTTGTTTGGGTTGGTGGTTTGGTCCGACTACTAAACCAAGGTCGTTAGAAGACCTGGGAATGAGACTCAACAATGAACTATCTTTCTCCAGAACTACAAACTGAACCTTAAAGCAAAAGTAGCAATACATTGTAATGTTCTACGATACATGTTTTTCTGTCTAAGTGACTAATAGGAACAACAATTTTTTAAATTCAGGGCACTAAAATTGCATGCTCTTGTCACTGACAGACTCATATTGTAATTATGAGTGTCTGACACAGAAATAAAAGGTTTGTTCTTACCTTTAACTTGATAAGGTCTGTTTGTTTTTGTGTCTAACCAAGGCTTGCTCAAGGAGAAGTCTCGCTCCGAAGTCTCACAAGAGTTGAGTTGTTGCAGGAAGACAACAACAAACAGACTAGATCAAGCAAAAGGCAAGGTAAGTTTTTCTCCTGTTAGTTTCTTCTCTCTTCTCCCCTCTCTTCCATCATCAAAATGAGGGAGTAGGGGGAGGTACAGTGTACAGGCCTGTCCAGTGGGGGAGAGTTCAGTCCCCACAGACGTCTCTCCTTGGCTCTGCCTTCCCTGTGCTCCTTCTTATTTTTCTATTTACCTTTGCTCTTTCCTATTTTTCTATCCATCTAACCCTTTGGCTCTCACTCAGACCCCCAGACAGCACTACTACTCCCACTCATAGTCTCAAGTACGTGCACCAGGGATAGTAAAATCTAGTCCTAAAATAAACAAACAGACTGGATTAAGCAAAATGCAAAGGAAAGAAAAACTTGACCAACATATCAAACACATCACCAAAACAACCCTCCTCGATCTCAGAAGAATCACTTATTATAACTTCAAAGTGACTGCTTTAAACTGAACTTTGTTTAGTATCACAGTTCAGCATCGTTATTGAATCACTGAGAAGCCAACACTACTGTCAGGCACACATAACTCACATCATGATGCATCACAGACAAAACTGTGGTTGCTAAAGTATGTGAATGGTTTACAAATTAATACTGTCAAGAGAGAGTCATTCAATAAACTGATCCCAACTATTGCCCAAGACAAGCAGCTGCTGTAGAGAGAAAGTGTTGAAAATAATGAATGAAACCATGAGGCTGCTGAAGCTTGGAAACTGACGGCAGCCTTCACCAAGAAGCATATCCGTCATTCCCACGCCACTGTGTAAAACCTGACTAGAAATAGCAACTGACTCAAGTGGCGACAGAATAGTTACTAGGACAGCACAAGCAAAACTGCCTAAAAAGATAAATTAAACACAGAATAAACTAAGGATGATTTAAGTTATAAGCCAGTGGCATATGTTTACAATAATGCAGTGTTGGTCAGAGAGAGCTGCAAGTAAGGGGTGCGTGTTTTCTTTGAGCTCAGGGACACACACATTAAGCACAGTTTGGAGGTGTACAAAGTGGCCTCCAAAAGTCTGGAACATACATTTACAAAAGGTGAACTGGCAACTGTTTCAGTGGAGCTGATGCACCCACTCAACAGAACACTTTCTTCTGCACAGTGAGGAGACTAAGCTGTGCTGAGCTGTTATGGCTGGTAGTCACAGAGTTGTCAAATCCAGATGTGGTAATAAAAGTACTCATTTCAAAGTAAGCAGTGACCTTAAAGAAGTATTTTACTGCTGGAAATGGTCTTTTCATAAAACTGGGCTGTCTTAACTGTAGAAAGACGCAATTACTTTTGAAATTGGTGCTATATGACCCTGTGGCATTCACTTTAGCTCAAGACATAGAAAGCCTTCAATTGCCAGAAAGCACTGCATCAAACCAAAATACAATATGGCGGCTGGCTGGTAACAAATGATTTCAAATGACAGTTAAACACTAAGGTAAAATGTGTTCCTGAAAACATTTTAGGTAAGAAGTAGGCATTACAAGAACAGAACCTTTGTTCATATTTGATCAGCACTGCTTACTGCGACCTCCAGCATGCACTGGGGCAGTTTGCGAAGAGGTTGGGATGAGAGTCAGCACCTCCAAATCTGAGGCCATGATTCTCTGTCAGAAAACACTGGATTGCCCCCTCTGGGTGGAGAGTGAGTTACTGCCGTGTGAGGGAGCTCAAATATCTTAGGGTGTTGTTCACAAGAGAGGGTACAATGGAGCAGGAGATGGATCGGTGGTTTGGCGCAGTGTCTGCAGTGACGCAGGCGCTGTGCTGAGCCGTTGTGGTAAAGAGAAAGCTGAGCTGGAAGGCAAAGCTTTCGATTTGCTGGTCCATCTACGTCCCAACCCTCACCTGTGTTCATGAGCTATGGGTAATGCCCGAAAGAATGAGGTTGCACATATGAGCCGCTGAAATGTGTGTCCTCCGAAGGGTGGCTGGACTCAGCCTTAGAGACAAGGTAAGGAGCTCAGACATCCGGAGGGAGCTCAGAGTAGAGCTGTTGCTCCTGCGCATCAAAAGGGGTCAGTTGAGGTGGTTCAGGCATCTGATTAAAATGCCTCCTAGGCACCTCCTATTAGAGGTGTTCCAGGTACATCCCAAAGGTAGGAGGCCCCAGGGCAGACCCAGAACAAGCTGGAGGGATTACATGTCTTATCTGGCCTGGAAACACCTTGGGATCCCCCAGGGGGAGCTGGAAAGCGTTGCTGGGAAGAGGGGCGTCTGGAATGCTTTTCTCAGCCTGCCCCCGCAACCCAGCTTCGGGTAAGCGGTTGAAAATGGATGGATGGATGGATGCTGAGTTTAACCATTTGATCCCTTTTTTTCAGCCTCCATTTTCACATCACAGAAAACATTGTCGCGACCACTCCCTGTTCACAAATTCTCCCATTACAGCCAAACAGTGCACCAAAATAGGTTTCCCAAGACATTTTAGGCGAGAGGTAGGCAATACAGTTACAGGATCTTAGTTTATATTTGATCAGCAGCAGTTTGATCTGAGTTTGACAGAGAGAGAGAGAGAGACAAGGCCAGCTCTCTCTCTTGATCCACTTCTATACTGTTTGTATCCAATGTGGTGGGCATATAAAAATGCAGAAGTACAATCTGCAATTCCTGCAACAGCCCTAGAGCCAGCAAGAGTCTGCTGAATGACACAAAACGCATCATCAGATGGATTGGAGCGGAGAGATAAGCATTGAGATGTGGATGATGGTAAAATGGAGAGAAGATTAGCACAGTATATTTACACACACTACCCACACTGTTATCATACAAAACTGGTTGAAAAACCCCAAAGTATCCCTTTAAAGAGTAATGTGAAATCGGCCTGTGTGATTCTTTACTTGGACAATGGTATCAGCCTTGGCTTTGTGTGCCCTGTTGTTACTGGTAATCCTAGTATCTGACAAACATGGGCAGTGAAGGTGACCCTGCACTGAGAAATTCAGCCCTGATCATGCAACACGCTCCTCTTGACAGGCTCATCTGTCATTTCAGATTGCAAGCAGAACCCCCTGCTACCACAGCTTACTACATCATTCTTTGACCCAGGGGTCAGACACTGGACTTACAGCTGGGGTCAGAGCCAACATAGCACCGGACAAAATTGGATGGCAAGGAGGAGGAGGAGGAGGGGGAACACAAAGAGCAGCCAGCAAATAAAATATGAAAACAAAGGAGATGTTGGGTCTGCTATATGTGGTGATTCATAACCCTGCGCACAGGAGCTCTCTGCACTGACTGTGAAATAGCTGCTTTTTTTTGCAGTCAACCAACAATGTAAATGTTAGTCAACAGTCAAGACAGTATGGAAAATCAGACAATAAAACCCACGTCATAAATGTCAGGGCCATATTCGTCGCTTCTAAAACAGCTTCTCAGTAAAGCAGTCAATATTGCACACAAACTGAGATTCATCCTGTCATGTCTGCTAATTTTCTGCATAATGTCTTAATTCATATCTAAAGTATGACATCATGATCTTGGTTTAAAACACAGACACTTTGCAAGGCATGGCTGGATGATGTCATCTGAAATTACTATATCTTGATATATCGTCACATAAAATTTCCTTTCCCATGTCAACTCACTTCTGTTTGTCCTCATTAATGAGAGTGTGACTGGTTAAAGGTCTCAGACATCTGGGCTGATGGTGTGGTTAAATGTCCAGTTAGAGGTAACTAATTGATACAGCACTTCTCTGTTTCGCCAAACAGGATTCAGACAAATCCATTGATTGAAAATGTTTCTGTGCCAGACTGTGGCAAAGAGCTACATGTGTCCCCTCTTTCTGTTTTCTCTCCAGGTGCTAAAGCCTGATTGGTTTCCACAGGCCTCCCCCCTCCCACTCCGTTACAGAGTGTAACTCCATTTGTAGTCACCTTCACAGTCCAATGAATCGCCCTTCATTAAGGTGTAGTGTTTAAATACAGGGCAAGCTTTGGGACAAACTTCACTCTTTCCAGCCAAGCAGCAGCCTGCAGGGCTGTACATGAAGCCAACAAGAAAGTGCATTTCTTTGACTGACCACTTGAGGTTGGATCCAGAAGCCTATAAAACTCTCCAGTTTACATTTTACTGAGGCTTAATGTTTATTAAGGGTGGGCCCCTTTGAATGACAGGCTGTCTGCCAAGTGTCGTCAGCTTTCTCCACAGTGCCAGCCTCTTGGCGAAATGTGGCCACTTCTGGCTCCAAAAAACCAACATGGCAACAGTCAAAATGCTGAATAGGAGTCTACAAACCAATGGGTGATGTCGTAATGTTGGCCACAACAAAGTCCCTTCTTCATGCCACCTTTGCATTTTTACATAGAACTCAACAACTGCAGCATCATTCCACTCCCATGTGTAATTTTTTTTTTACACTTCTCACACATGTGTAGAAACACCAGGATTATTACATGGTGCCACCTCTATACTCGTTTTTGTGGTGTTCTTTTTTAAGATAAGTAAGTTAGGTCATTTGTTTGTGTTTTTGTTTTCAGAGGTAGGGATTAGTCAGGCCTCGTTGTGTCATATTGATTTCTATTTGTTTAGCCCTGCCACCTTGTCCTGCCCTCCCACATTTTGAGAAGCTTGTGTTAAGTTTACTGAGTTTAAAATAAATCACTTCTACTCTGACTCCTTCAGATTCTTGGTTGTCACCTTATCGTCTCCCCATTTACAAGGCAGCTGTGTCCATGTTTATTCAAATAGCACAGCTTTAAATGGCAAAATTTTGAACTAAAATCTCTCACTGTTTAAGGTTTAATTCAATTATTGAGCCAAGGTGAGCTGCATCAGTTAGAGATCCTTTAAAGTAACAGTTTTCCCTGTGTGGTCAGTGGTGATGGAGGCAGAACCTAGATTTGATTGAGGGTACCATCCACCTTGTTAAGCACCACAGTTCTATGAAAAAGCAACTCAGCCTCGGCATCTTCTCAGGGTTCAGTTTTTGTGCACTCTGAAACCTGAGCTGACAGTAGGCCAAAGACATAAATTATTCAACTTAAAGTACACAGGAAACCAATACAGATTGCTTTCTTGTTTACTGAAGTGGCTTGCACTACCACGACTGTCGATAACACAAGAATAGAGGCACTCAGCCGTAGTATTGGAAATAATCTGGAGCCAAAGTTGTCGAAGCTCCGCACAGAGTACGTGGCTGCAGCACTGGGTGGAATATTGATGAAACAACAGCAGACAAGAGACAGTTACATTGATGCAATGATGATGACTGTCTTCACTAATGTGTCATACACATAATCTGGTGTTTTCTAGAACCTTCTTAGAAAGACACAAAATTGACCCGGATGCTAAGTTAAAAAATAACAAAAGCAGCCATCTTCATCTACATCTTAATGAGTCAAAATGATCCAAATCAAACTCCACACAGTGTGGTCACAGGCATCAGACACCTCATTTTAATGCTGTTTAAGACTTTTAAAGATACCATATTTTTCTTATTCAAGAACTGCAGGCAAGTATAAAAGTTAGAATATATGTGGTCGCATGCAGAGGTAGGTTTTATGGTATACTCATACTTGTGGAAAAAGGTGGGTTTTTATTTTAGAAATAAAAACTGCTACTCTTTCTTGGCCAAAAAAAAGACTGGTCTCTGCCACACTCTTGATTGTGCTTGATTATGGGGATGTGTTGTATATGAATGGAACCCCCCCCCCCAGTGTTTGCATGCTCTGGACTCTGTGTACCACAGTGCATTGAGATTTATTACCAACTGTAAGCCTCTAACTCAGCACTGTGTCCTGTACGCTCGGGTTGGTTGGCTCTCTTTACAATTTTGCAGACCTTTTCATCAGCATTCTCTCCTGCTCACAGCATATTCATATGTGCACATTCAGCAATAATTGAAAATGGAACACGTTTTCAGAACATGTTTTTATTATCTGTATTGAGGGTACGTACAGAGGTAAGCGAGCATTTATGTTTGCAGCTCCTTTTATGTGGAATCTTCTGCAGAAGGGCTTAGAGTTGAACTCCTTGGGTTCCTCTCGGCTGTTTCAAAGCACTGTTGAAGGGTTTTTGTACACAGTCTTCTATGTGCCAATGTCACGGTGTGTCTTAGCTGGTCCTTGAAATCATGTGTAGTTGCCCATTGTTATGGTTCACTTCCAGTATACACTGACATTCTTTTTGGCTTTTCTTTGAAGTAATCTTATTTTGTGTTTTATATTGCTTGTTGTAGAGCTGTATATTCTCATTCTGTATTTTTGTTCTGTGTTGTCTGTCTGTAACTTATGTTGCTGCCTGTCTTGGCCAGGCATTTTTCATCTCAGAAGGTTTTATGGTAAAAAAAAAAAAGTTTAAATGAATGAATAAGAAATAAAACTAGAAACATTATTATTAGAGTGAAAGTATGATGTAAAAAGACAGTATCAGGTTTAGTGGTGGGTTTAAAGATTTGTAACAGATGTGGGCTTTCACACGGAAGACCTTGACCCTTTTTGACAAAAATAAATTAAATAAGGATGAATTATATTAAATAAATCAACTTTAAGGCTATTCAATGTCTTTCAAAGCATTTATAAAATTGAATTTAAGACATTTTTGGACTTTTTAAGGACCTGCAGAGACCCTGACCACGGTCTCATCCCAGATAAATCTAGCTCGGCTTCTCTTTAACTCTTCAGCAACAACAAAAAGTTCATATCCACTCCAGAATATTTCCTCAGACATTTCACGAAAGATCTGACCGTGAATACAACACAGCAGGAAATGGGAGTCAGTCTCAAAATGAAAACTGCAAAAACTGGAAATAATTCAAACTGAGAAATACAAAGAGAAGGAGAGAAACACATGAATGAGATGTAGTCAGGGGATCGCAGGAGTTCAGTCGCATTGTAAATATGTTCTGCCACTTGGCAAAAAACAAACACAAACACAGCTTGAAGCTTCACTGAATCATTGATAAATGTCTTCACAAAAGTTTTGGTTTCATGTGTTTGAACTCTTGGCTTAAAGGAGAAGTGTGGAAGATTTAAAAGGAACTAGTGGTGAGGTCTGCAGATTGCAGCTAGTTCAAACTTCTCCCACATGCTGAGCATGAACTCCCAGTTAGGATTCCTTCAGTGTTCAATGTTCAGGAATTGGTAAAGATGCTGAGTCATCCAGGTCATGGTAATCTGAAGTGTTATATCGCAGGCAACTGGACTTGTTTGAGTTTCTCGTAGACATTTCACCTCTTATCAGAGAACTGAACTTCTTAAAGTTTCAGAACTGAAGGAGCTTTTTGGATAGGGAGGTGAAGCATCTTCAAAAAACTCAAGCAAGTGCAGTTGCCTAAGATACAGCACTTACGAATGTTCAGGAGGTTTTTACCATGAGCCAAATCATCTGCCAAGGCCTCGTCTTCTCCAACACAAATAGACCGGGCAATTAAAACCGGTAAAAACACTGGAGAAAGCAATGTCACGCTAAAAATCAGCATTTATCCTGATGCATCACACCATGGAGGGACTGCTAAATATGGTGGACAACACGAAAATGTGTAAACACAAATGACTAGTGTTTTGTTTGTCCCTTCTGGACTACCACAGAAACATGGTGGTGAAACATGGCGGACTTCATGGACAAGGGCCTGCTCTCTATGTAGATATAAACAGCTCATTTTAAGATCATGAAAACATGATGCTTCTTATTTTCATAAGAAGGGAAACATCCTTATTACATTCCATTTCCACCATTATCCCCATAAATCCTACACACTGGACCTTTAAACCTGTATATTCATATTTTTGAAAGCTTGAAAAGTCTTTCTTTTCTTAAAACCACACTTTAATGAGAAAAAAGCTTGAAGAGAAATCAGAAACAGTGTGATAAAGCTAACAGAAAACCTTCTATTCCCAGACAAGTGTAGGGCGTAAGGGGTGAGACCATGTTTCCTCCCTAATTAACCACTGAACAGGTCTATAATTATAAGGCTGAGCACTAAAACCTCTATTAGTATCACATCTTTGTCAAGGTAATTTCTTTCAGCATGGAACCACAGAGTCTATAAAGACAGCGGGATTTAAAGGGCTGCACACTGCCAGCTGCCTCGGCTGCTGCCTCCATGCAGAGGCAATAACCTCAACAAACACCGATCACAGTCATCTCAAACACCACAGGAAGTGACCTGGAGCTCTACTACCACACACTCGCCATACACAGCATGGCCATGTGTTGTTGTTTTTTTTCTCTTTACTACAGTATTTTTCTTCCTGCAGGGTAGGTGACAATATCTGCTTGGAGTCTATTTTCTGTTTACTGTTAGCAGTAAAATAAGATGTTGTGATGAAGGTGTGTGTGTAAATGACCCACCTGTAAGCTGCCAAGCTGTGCGCTCCTTAACAGCTGCTCCTGTGGAAAAAGAGAAAAGATATCTTAATTAATAATGAAGAAAGAAGGAGATATATGTCCAAATTTCTACTAATATCAGTGGGAAAGCACTACAAGAACAAAGTAAAATTCCATTTTCCAAAAAGCACAGGTTTAGCCACAGCTGGATGCACCTGTCCATCCAACAATTAATGTCATATTCATTTGTCAGTATGATATACAGTACAGCGTATCACATCTTATACGCCCCCTTGAAAACACTATAGTTTGCATTTGACTAGCATTTGACTGATTTGTTGACTTAAATCTGACACACATCCCCGAGCAGATTAAACCACCCACCGCCCCTCACTCTGTGTACACTGAATTTAACTGGCAGCTGCAAGAACACACATCATGAATATCAATTATTACTAAAGTGGAGCTGTGAAAATTAGCCGGGGCGGTTCTATTGTGTAGGTTAATGGAAACTCAGACAGGCCTTTAACTGTAGGGTTAATGCCACTACTAAGCCACCGTGACAATTCTGTCCTTGAGCTTGAATAATAAATTGAAAATGTGTGTGGGCTCACATGATTGGTTGGCAACATGCATGAAACATTGGATTTATTAAAAGAGGAAAAAACAAACAAATGAGGACGAGGAAACAAATTATTTTGCAAAAACATTACATTTATGCTTGACAGGCTTTGCTTCTGTATTAGACGTCTGTCATTTGAAAAAGCATGCTACAATTGAATGAGATCTCAGACGTGAATAAATAAATTGCATTAACATCTTCAGGTTCAGCTCCTCTTTACTGAATACAGATAATATAACAGGCATAGTATGATAATGTTTCTATTTACATAAAGCATCTTGGAGGCATAAACCTGCAACCTCAACGCTTTCTCCATCTGCGTCACACTAAAACACATCCAGCTGTCCAAGTATTGCAATCTCTTTACTTTTCTTGATTCTACTAACTTGATAGGTAGCCAGAGCCTGATGTACCTTATTCCTCTGTGCCATTGATTTCCACTGTTGTCCAAAACCACGAACAATACAAATGAGCCACATCTTTTTCATGTGTTCCTTCATTATAAATTTATTTACATGCAGTTTATTTTGAGTTGATTCCACATACACCAGCCCATCCACTACCCTCTGCTACTGCCAATCGACTTGTTAATCCCACAATTCAACAGGGGTTTGCTGCCCTGGCTCCTTAATGATGGACCAAACTCCCCGTTGACATCACTGACAGCAGAAACACAACACATCTTCATGCAGACTGAAAATCCATCTGTTCAGACTTCACTGCGGTTCATAAAATACATATATAAATTTAAAAAAAAACAACTCTTGTTGTCTTTAAAAGTAGCTCTTAAAGAGATCAACTTATGTGATGAAGCTGATGTAGTGCTTAATAAATCAAGCTGTTTGTATTCACTGTTTGTGCCATGCGGCAACCTCCACAGCTGACAAATGAAGCAAACACAGAGTGCCAAAACTGCAGTTCCTCTAATGGACACTTGAGGCTGGATCTTAAAGTGAGTCAATCCCCTAGACCGCCATTTTAAAATGCCCAACCTAACAGCAGAAATAAACATGTTTACAGCCCGATACGAAAAAAACAACAGCACAATGGGGAATTTTTTAAACAACTCGCCCATTTAAAATTTATTTAAGCTAAAAGTTATGCATATTTAAGTGCAGGACATTATCACAGTTTATGGGTCAGACCCACGTTTTGCTCAGCCACAGTCTCATCCTCTTGTCCAAATACTGTCACTTCTAGCTCCAAAAAACAAGATAGCGATGGCTGAAATGCCGTACTTGATGCTTCAAAATGACAATCCACAAACATGGGTGATATCACAGTGGCTACGTCTATTGTTTTATGGAATCTATGGTTCGTACTTATACCAGTGGAGAGTATAATGAACTACAGTATAATACATATTTAATCCACACAGTCATGAGCCAGGAGGCTGTGGTTACATGAGGTCATGTGATCACAGCAAAGAAGGAAGTCAGGTGACGTAGTGTAAAGAATGACAAAGTCCACGTAAGTGTCCGGGGTAAACACTGTTTCTGTCCTGTGTGAAACCAAAATTCAACTTTGTAGCGTATATGTACGTAACATCACAGTTATACAACCTGTTTTTGAAGACTTATGTCTTCAGTAGGGATCAACGGGTTTGAAGCTTAGCAGCAAAGACAGAGCGGGGCAGCTTCGAAGTACTGAGGGACCAATCTTTTTTTGCTAACAGCAAGAACAAAGAATATTATTGGCTTTATCCTTTGAAAAAGAAACTCTGAAATAAGCAGCATTTTTCACATTTAAGACCTAGACATTGCAGAGTTTACCTGACAAAGCTAAAGTCTTAAAGTTTTATGTGGTGGTGAGTCACATCATCACCTAAACTGAGATGGGTAGTGAAATAAGCTCTGGGGACACAGTTTACTGAATGGTTTGGCTTTAAACTGGCCGGCTCAGTTGATTGTGGGTGGATGTTTGTCACATTAGAACCCTGCAATAAAAACTGATGTTTTCTGGCCCTTTACATCAATTACAGTACATCCTGACAGAAGAAGAGAATGACAATAAAATAACCAGATTTCAGTTTCATCTTAAGATTTACATTATTTCTATTCCATTAAATTACTAACTGGTGCCACATGCTCCTCAGACAATAATGTCTCACACACCCAATTTCCATCAGCAGGGCCATTATCATTATCACCACCATCAACGAAATATCTGATGGGCGCACTAATCCTAATTAACAGTAGGAGGTGGAGCTAATCAGCCAGTCCAGTTATCTTAATTTACCTATTCCGCTTAGGAGAAAATGGAGAAGGAATTAACTTAATTGAGTCAACCACAACTGTAATCACAATGTCTTTATGAGACAGGTGGGATAATCATCTCTGATACAGCGCGCTCTCAGGCAGAAAAAAAGCACAATTATTGATTTAAAAGAAAAATTTGCCACCTTTAATGTGGATGTTTAATCAGCGTTGATGGTAAGTAAATGTAGCGAACTGAAGCAATAAATTCCTCAGTGACTGCTATATTGATTTAGAAAGAGGAGTGCTCCTGCTCGAGGAGCTATGCTTAAGAGCCAGCTCAAAAGTTCAGTTCACACAGATTAGAATGAAGAAGTTCATGTTTATAGTTCACATCTGGAATTTGTATTGAGTTCACAATCTGAAAAATTAAACTAGATAATGTTATGTTTGGCATTTTATGTTCATAAAACAAAATCATTTGATCACTGGCAGATGTTTCATGAGACTGGTCTCATGCTTAATGTTGTGTTGGTTCAAATTTGTTGCCAACATGACTGACAATTGGACTTGTTATGTCAT
This sequence comes from Chaetodon striatus, assembly GCA_029783705.1. Classification (NCBI taxonomy): domain Eukaryota; kingdom Metazoa; phylum Chordata; class Actinopteri; order Chaetodontiformes; family Chaetodontidae; genus Chaetodon; species Chaetodon striatus. The sequence continues at coordinate 8,477,799 of JAPZEB010000012.1, forward strand.
ACCCAGTGGGCAAAATTTGCATAAAAAATTTGAGATTTCTTTCCCATTTTAATCTCTACTCATTTGTCCATGAAAGTCCTTCAAATATCCATATGAGCTGACTTTAGCAGTAAAAGCAGTAGCATTGTCTGAATTGCCATTAGCAATAGCCATGCTGGTGTTGTGTCGGCATGCTGGGTGCCTCATTCCCTGGGTGCATTAAAATGAGCGTTGCTAACTGTCCTGACACTAAACAGCTCACATTGAAGTTGAAGTAAGTTGTCAACTGAGAAGACAGATGGTTTAAAAGAGGCGTAAAAGAAGCCGTCTAAGTCAAATGGGAACAACCATCGTCAAGCAGAGCAGGTGGCCGATGACACCACTTATCACCCACCTACAATGCAGTCTTGGGATCTGTCCCCATATGACCTATCTAACCCTAACCACACACATGATGGCCGGGTGGGTCAATGACTCACACGTGTCCTCAGCAATTCTGTAAGGATTCACACCCACACAGAATTTAAAGCCTGTGACTCCCTACCAATCTGTCAGAAGTGAAGAAGCCTCGTGGACGAGAGGTGATTGGTCTTCAAGAAATTCAAGCAAGTGCAGTTGCCTACGAAATAGCACTTAAGGTTACCATGACCTGGATGACTGAGAATCCTCACCAACATCTTGCCAGCTGATGCATTCAGTTCACCTTTCACCAAAAAAAAAATGAGCAGTTTGTGCATGAAATCCATTTTCTCGGTCAATACAGCATGCACTGGGTTAATTTCCTCAATTACCTAATATCATTTACCATCAACTCTGACTGGACATCCACATAAATTATAGCACATTTTCCCTTTAAATATTAATTGTCTGAACATAAAGAAGACAAAAAAATGAGTAATTATGACAAAGTGAACCCAGATGACTCTTTCATGTTAAAAAATAATTCAGAAGTCTCTCTAATTTGCATTCTGTTGACTCCTGTCAGCTCTGCATTAACCCTGATATCAAGCAGCTTGCAGAGGACAAACATACAGCCTCGTCATGCAGTTGCGGATGCGG
>JAPZEB010000012.1:8518650-8552153 GCA_029783705.1 Chaetodon striatus
GTGCTGATCTGAGCCGATAAATACCAGTGACTATTGCGGAGTTATTTGACCCCAGGTTTGAATGCTGAATAAAACCTTTCCGGTTACATTAAAAAGCCAGATGTTAGTGGCTGTTAGCAGGTTTTTAATGCGCTGAGAAGGGGGCTCAAGAGTCAGTGTAGAGTTATTTTGATAACAAAACGTAGTACGTCAACATATGTCACATGACATATGTGCTATACATCACGTGAGATATGTTACTGTACGTTAGCAACTAATACACATGATGTTTTTTCTAATCCTAATCAAGGAGTTTTGGTGCAACTGCAACCATTTTATAGCTTTGCCCATGTGTTTAAAACTGCGATCGTAAGCGGTCAATTCTGCCATCCAATGGTAGGTGTGCTGATTAAGGATGCACTCCAGTGTGTCGTATATGACTTATGTGGTTGTAAGTTGGGGGCCTTGTTGTACATGGAAGGGCTGCCCTTTACCTTACTAATCTAATTGCTGAGCATCACAGCATTTTACCTCTCCATATGTTTATGTTTTACATATTCTTTCTCTGTCTCTGTTGCTTTTATCCTTATCTAAACTGACGCAGCTTACAAAAGCACCAAAAGTAAAGGTGTAGACTTACATTCAGACAGTACAGGTCCAGGTTACAGAAGCACAAAGGCAAAAACACAAGACAACTTTGACCATCTGGCAAGGAGTGAGGGGAAATGGGCTGATTAAAATATCTGCAGGGCTGATGAGGAAATTGGGAACAGGTGAGCAGGTGGAACAGCCTGAGGGCATCTGGTGGACAGGAATGGGAATGGGGATGGGAATGACAGGGTTGGGGAAGAGGGACTGTGGCTGGAGCGAGATCGCCTACAGAGGGGCAGATTGTGAGATTTGCAGAGTTTGCTCAGCCCAATCGATGGCAGCAAACTAATTCACTTTCCATTACACTTTAATTTTCCTTTGAGAGATCTGTTGCCAAAATCAGTGACACTTGAATCTGTGTGTGTGTGTGTGTTAAGTTTTTCAGTTTGACAAAAAACTTCCTTCACTTCAGCTTTCACATATTTTCTATATAGAAAATCCATGAATAGTGTCTGTACATACAGATCAGTATATATGTAGCTTATGAGTGTGCATACGTAGCTCTGCCCACTCACACACTATTATTTCTAGGACCTCTTCTGTTCTTACCATATCAGAAACCACCAGCTCACATCAGTGTGTTTGTGTGTAATTATTTATATAATGTTTAATTGATAGAAACTTTTAAATTATATAGTGTCTTTCCAGAGGACTGAAACTCTTTCATACGTTCAGTCATTGTGTCAGGTTAGGGAGTTACGCACACACTTCAAATACACTTTAAATTCTGCTTGGTGTTTGTTCTCGCTGTAAAATAAAAGGCACTGTTCCCTCCAGTGTGTTAATTCATCATGAAAGTCTCTCCTCTACACTTTCATTGACTGCCGGGAGAATTGGGGATGCTATTACAGGTTTGGATCTGGTGTAAAACAATCTGGGAGACAGAGTGCAGAGGCTTTATAAAAGGCTCACGAGAGGGATATTTGCACACAGAGCCAGTAAAGCATCACAGCACAGGGGTGCACCATTAATGCAATTTTCTAAATCCTCTTCATAATGGTCAAAAGCTGCACATACAGAGGAGAATTATCATTAACCCGAGCTCTGGCTTTGTACCAAACATATCCTTGTTGGGAAAAAGAGCTGGAAAATTCAACAAAGTAAGTATTATACAAAATTTATGTTTTGTTTTGTTCACTATTCTCAGTTTGGGGAGCCCTTTTTAAATCTTTATTCTATTCTGTTGATTGACTGATTAACTTGGTTTATCGGTCAATCAACAGAATGTAACATATGGACATATTAACTAATTTGCTTTCTATTTGTGAAGTTTAACTTTAGGCAGTGACTTCCCACTTAGTTTGATGGACATCTGACATTTATTGTGTCATTTCCTGTTTAAAGTGATTAAGTATCTTAAATGTATTTATTCATTTATTTATATACCTACTTATTAATTTTATTTTGATTTTATCTTATCTTATCTTATCTTATCGCATCTTATCTTGTCTTATCTATTTTATTTTATTTAATGTTATGTTATCTTGTGTTATTTCATGTTTCTTTAAGTTAATTTAATTTAATTTAGTTTAGTTGTATTTTATATTATTTTATCTATTTTTTAATTTGCTTTATCTTTTCTTATCTATCTATTTTATTTTGTCTTACAGTATTTTTTTATTTTATTTTATTTCAATTTAATTTGATTTAGTTTAGTTATTTTTGTTATTTTACTTTGTCTTATGTTATTTTATTTTATTTTAATTCAATTTAATTTAATTTAGTTATTTTTTATTTTACTTTGTCTTATTTTAATTTATTTTACTTTGTCTTATTTTAATTTATTTTACTTTGTCTTATTTTATTTTATTTCATTTTTATTTTATGTTGTACTAACTGCTACAACACTACACTATGGCGAATATACAATATAGATCTGGCACCCAGTCAGTGACATGGCAGACAGTTTAAAATACTGTGCATCATGGTCCTGCAGTGCAAAATGAAATTAAAGATGTTACAGATGAAAGTCAACCTTTGCTAAGACAAAACAGTGGTTTATCATTGATTGGAAACCCGTCTGCCGCCTGACTGCAACAATCTGTCAGGTTCAAACAGCCCGGAGTCTTTTTTGTTTTATCTGCCTTTGTTAGCACAAGATATGAGGAAGCCTTCTGACGCAAATATTGTAGCACAGCATGAAACTGTGGAAAAACAAGAACTATCCTATTTCTGTGATAAACACGAGATGTCTGCCTGGAAACAGGGAAAATAATTGTTGGAGTTTATCAAAAATCTTGAATCCTTAAAGACTTTTAGATGTTTGATACAATAATATTTCAATACACTTCCATCCTGCCTTCTAATCTGTTATTGTGATACTGTAACAGAGCCATTGATCTCTATAAACAGATATCTGCACATATATGCAGTGTGAGCAACAGAACAAGATTTTGGTATCAGAAGTACTCTGATTTCCATTTTAAGTCACTTTGTAGGCCCAGTAGTATAGAACAATCACATTTGGCCTTTCATCAGGTGAACAGCTTGTGTGGAGAGGAGAGTGTTATGGTGGTTTAACTTAGGACCCAAATGCAAACACAGCCAGGAAACTATGTATGGTTAAAGGCAGTTTGTTGTAGTTTGAACATGGAGGGCTGAAGGCTTGAGTTTAATGATGGCTGATGTGAGCTGGGAATGGCGAAGCAGAGCAGGCTGAGGGGCTGAAGACAGAGCAGTCCAAATCTGGAGGCAGAAGACAAAGCCAAGGCTGGACATGGCTGGTAATATTTGAAGCTGACGTGATGAACCTGAGACACAGAACAAAGACTGAACTGAGGCCCAAAAAGTACAAAAAGACAAAGCTTCAAAAACTCAGATGTTGCCCTTGACATCTGTACCGCAGAGGAGACTGAATGATCTGGCAGTCTAAACATCTGAGCTGAGGTTTTATACTGCAGTGGCATGATTGTAGATGTGGTTCAGGTGTGCAGGTTCATCAGCTGCTGGCAAGGGCGATTGACAGGAGGAAGGAGGCAGGAGGCCACGCACAGCAACCACACAGAGACAGACTAGGAAGGGGGAACAGGAAACACAAGGGAGAGGCAATAGTGTGATAACAAGTTAGCTTTATATTAGCTTTTTTAAATTTAACTGCATTCATATGCAGATATCCGTTTATACAGATGAGCTGAGATGACGGGCGCTACACCACAACAGCCTGACATATTCACCCTCATCCCCAAAGGCTTATCGGTGTTGGCCGAGAGCCAATATGTTTCAAGACCGCAGAGATATGAAACCCAATTTCACCTGTTACACCTCCTTCCTGTGCAATCTAGCTCTCTCTCAACCCTCTCTCAACATTTAATCCTCCAGGGAAGATTTGCTGGGTACACAGTCACTTGTCAGAATCAACCTGTTTGATGTTCAGTCTCCTGTGAAACCACCGGTCTATTACCATTGACTGCAGAGCAGTTTCCCCCAGAGCAAACACGCCAGCCTGCCGTCAGCAGGGTCAAAAGGTACAGATGACCCCAGGGCCAAAGACCCAGAGGGGCTCACACAAAGCTCTGTGGTCGACTCTTAAAGTGCAGCTAAAGCAAAAATAAATATGTGTACTCATTTGGACATCGGTTGTCATTCAGTGTACAACCCAAGCCCCAACAAAAAAAAGAAACAACAACAAATCATATCAAACAAAATAACAGAAAAACAAGTTTATAAAAATGATTTTTTTGTCGTGATTTAAAAGAAGTTAGTTCGGTTACAAGACGGATTTCAACAGGGAGACTTTTCCAAAGTTTTGGGGCCCTGGCAGCAAAATCAGTCTCCTTTAGTTGTCAGGATGGAGGGACTGTAAGTAGATCGTTGTTGAACGACCTGAGATCGCGTGCAGGTACCTAAGGGGTTGGCTAGAGGGGTGGCGGATGGGTCCAACAACTACCGACTTTTTCCGGTGGCCAATGTTCGCTTCCCGTAAGATTGTAAAGCTAAGCCTTGTTCTTTTTCCTAAACCAACCATGTGCTTTTGTTGTTGAAGGAAAAAAAAGTGCTCCTGTGAATACAGAAATGTACTGTACTGTAAAAAGACATTGCATATGACAGGCAAGAGTTGACATGGCGTCCCAGAACATCGACGACCATCACACCCAGGGTACCTTGCACATCCTATCTGGAAAATCCAAAATAAGATCGGCGTGAGAATGTGTTGGGGCATAAAAGTTCACAGATGCATGCTGGACCATGAAGTGCTTTAAAACTAATGAGTAAAACCTTTAAATCCGTTCTGAAGTTAACCAATGCAGGGTTGCTAAAATGGAGGTTATGTGATCTCCTATATCTGATCGAGGTTAACAGTCTTGATGCAGCGTTTCATCTGAATCTGAAGGCATAGGCGTGCTTTATTGCTGAGGCATATTAAGAGTAGTAGTCAGAAGTCTATTCAAGAAAAAATAAAAGCACGAATAAGTTTCTCCAAGTCAGAGAATGACAGACATAATCTGATTTTTTAAAATCATTCGAAGTTGATAAAAACAGGACTGAACTACATTACTGACGTGACTGACTCAGAGGGTACAAGACGTCTTATTTTTCTTGTGTGAGGCCACCTTCATTCGAGCAAACCATCATGCCAGGCCCGGGGTCAAACATCCTGCTCAAAGCCAAAACAGAAAGTGGATCTTGTTCACTTTTTAGGTTTGCAGCTGAGTTTCTGTACGTTTCAGAACAACACCCACCCATGAAGGCTCCGGTCTCCTCTCATATGCAGTGGGATCACAGAGAGGTTAGAGATGCTGCTCGACAGAGACATCACCCACAGTCCCGAGCACTTGCTGTATCTTTCATCTGACTGCCCTGCAACACTCTCGCCTGATCGACTTCTCGTCAGCACCCATGTATCCTCACATACATCTCACCACCGCATCAATATTCATGTATCGATTCCATCTCCGTCTCATTTTCATCCTCAGTTAAATCTCCTCATCCACAGACTCTGGTTTGTCTCGCAGCTGTGATTTTGTGGCTTGTGGATGCCGTGGGTTTAAACACAGAACATCTGAATGTATAAAATATTAGCTGCAGCTGCTTGGTATCGATTTGCAGCCTCGTTACATAATCCACATCACAGTTTTTTAAAACTTAAAGGATTATTTTCGAACTTTATAATCGCTGTTACCTGGATTCACCTTAGCAGTGTAAGTGACGGCGCAGATAAGAGCCTGGATAGACTCCCAGACGTCCGCTCCTATCAATAAACCCACAGGGAGGATATGTTCTATGGCACATAAGCATAGGATTAGGGAACAAAGAAGACAATCAAACACGGAAGCTCCAGTGGTCACAACAATTACACATTCATGAATCCGAGGTAATCCGCGGAAATTGCGGAAATTTGCTTTTTAATAGGGGCCGAGTAACCTTGTGTACAGCATATGAGGATTTTCATCCCCTCCCTTCTTTCCCCCTCGCTGAAATCAATAATGGCAGAACATGAAGCAACGTCACAGTTATATTTAACAGCAAACATGCCTTTGAACCTTCTGATCCTATCCATCAACGAGGGGGGATTCATATGTGTAATAATAACAGGGGACGGAGATATGAGAGCTGCGCCCTGTTGAAGGCATCTCTGGTTTGTTCTTCCCTGGGGGGTTCAGGCTGTCTCACTGTCTGGCTACAAACGCTCATGTGCCAGGGCACGATCAAACATATTCAAATGCTTGCGTTTGCCGGGGCCTCTCCTGTATCTCATTAGTGGAGAGATTGCTCTCGGCGACCTTGAGAATTGTTTCGACTTCACAGGAGCAGACCAGGACTTCAGTGTGTGTTCTGGTTGTTTGCTCTCTGCTGTAAAAGTGCGTTTTGTAAACAGTTTCAACCTTAGAGGTCACAGATGATGGATAATCATTATACTCTAATGTTTGCAGGTGTTTGGCTGCTGCTCCACTGAGAGAGAGCAACAGATCAATGTAAAATAGAGACGCCAGTGCTGAGATTTACCAGATGTCTAACAAAAAAAAAGACAGACGAGTGAGGTGAGACTGCTGCCCTTTAATGACGGCTGGAGGACATGGGTGAAGTGAAGCATGTCTCTACCAGTGATGACCTCTCGTTTATCTTGAGGTCATACATGCAGGGGTGACACAAGCTCATTTTGTTTTCACTGACCTCACTACAGTGGTCTGCACAGCTGGGGTTAAATAAACCTTAAAGGAGCTGTACATGTCATTCAGAGCATGTCTATGATTCACAGTCTGAGCTGGGATTGTCTGCACATGGCTCTCAACATGGAGGTGGCTGAGCCGGCAGCTAGCAGCTAACGGGGCTGATAGCGTGTTCACACCAAAATTCGAGTGTTTTTTGGAGCATTTTGCAGCTCGTGAATATTGGCCCTTCACAGCTGTGCTAATGCTGGCAAACTAACTGCATGAGGCAGCTAACGGCTAGCTTGGTTTGCAGTGAAGCACAACCAATAGCTGGATGTAAACACATTAAACACGGAGGCTCTGTGCCCTGAGGCAGCGTGAACATGACAGTAACACTCTTTATCATGTATCATACTGTCACGGCAGCACATCAACGCTTCACGCCTTCTGTTGTGTGTTTTTCACAATAAAAGACCAACTTAAATTACTCTGAGCATTTTGCAAAGGAGCAACTGAACTTAATAGTCACAGGTGCATTTCCAGAACTTACCATGCAACATTATAGACTTGCTCACTTAATCCAAGTCCTTCAGTGCAGGTATGTGCAGGCCCTCAGGAAGGGTCAGAGGGGTACAGATGACCCCAGCACAAGGCCAAAGGGGGGGACCCATGAAAAGGTCAATGGTTGACCTTTAAATTGGATCAACAATTTACTTACTGACTTCACTGGCAAAACAAGTTCTATGTATTTACATGATAAATAACTGTATTTTTATTATTAAGACACATTTCAACGTGCCATGTGATGACCCCACCCCCCACAGGTATCGTTAAATGGTTCAGTCCATCTGACAGAGGGGGTCAGGTGGGCTAATGTCAAAAGGTGAGGCAGACTGGAGCAGAGAGACGTGGACAAATGTCTGGAGAGAAAAAATGTGACAAAGCAAAGAGCAATTTTTAGCAAATAAAACCTGCTGTATTGGGCTCAGTTTTAAAGCTACAGTAAAGACTCAGGTATCATATTAAACTAGTCGACCTTAGGCATCCATTATTACCAACCATGTTAAGCTATCTTGTCGTAAATGGGGCCAAGTAACTCCCCAAAGTTAGGCTAAATTTTGGGGAGGGAGAAAGGAATATTGCCTTTTTTCAAAATGGTATATTTAAATATTTCTGCGTACTTTGGTCCCTGATCAGTCTTGGAATTGCATAATTTGGGTTTGACTGGAAAGCCGAGAGCTGACAGCCATATACTCATTACAGTATTTCAGTTCTGCACACAGTTTAACCAATGTATGATTTAAGTAGCCTCGAGATTGAAAAAATAAATGAAGAAAAATATGAGGCCTATTAGTTCACTCCTGATTTGCTCTTGTAATCAAATACCTTGCAGTAATTTCTTCAGCAATGTTTGACTGATGAACACGTGACTACCTTTGCTTTTCAAAATATAAGGTCTTAACACGGAATAGATTCAAAATACATGTGGAATCAGATTACTTGTATTATATTCACAGGAAGCATAACATTTTCCATAGTGATATGTAAACTAATTCTACAACCCCGCATTTGGGGGTTCTGTGTTTGGTGTGCTAACAAAGTCGTTCTGCCACCATGGGATGGCGTTATCAGCTGTAACTGCTGTTTAAGCACAGTGCCTGCCCATTGTCATACCCATACCAATACTTTGTCACGACCCTCGGCGTGTGATACCGTTGCTGAAGGCACCCTTTGGTCCACAATTTGGTGGATGAATCCAACAAACTCATACTTTGACCTGAGACTGCTGTTCGTGTCCTGTGTGGAACCAAAGTCAGTGCTGTTTTAACCTAATGTAACTTTTTTCTGTCACTCACACACTCACATCAGTCACATTATGCACTTATTTTAACCAAAATGTGTTTTTCTTAACCTAACTGAGTACGTTTTTTTTGCCTATACTGTACCTCAGTGTGACTGTTTGACAACATGAACCACATGTTACAGTGTGGTTCACCCAGGAGGCAGCTGTATGTCACATACACACATCAAAGGGTGCCTTCAGTGTCAGTATCACACACCGAGGGGCAGGAGAAGGTGCAGGGATTTGATTACCTCGGATGAGAATGTGTTGGCGAGTAAGTGGCGAATGGCTAGCAAGTGGGGTATACACAGGGATTTAAATGAAATAACATGCACAGCAAAGAACAGAGAAGCTTGGATAACACACACACAACAGCTACAGTCAGCCCACTATCACCTTCACAATATAAATGCCCATGCACTTGTTGTCGGTACTCGTCTGCTGTAACAGTGTCTTACAGGTCTCTAAAGAATCAATCTGACAGATGCAGCTGATTCAGAGCGCTGCTGCTCAAGCCCTCACTAAGATCAAGACAGTGGATCACATCACTCTTGCTCTGAGGTCGTTACGCTGGCTTCCTGTCTGTCAATGAATCGATTCTATAATACTACTGTTGGTTTATAAAGCCCTTGATGGATTGGGGCCAACATACATCTCTAACCTTCTGCCACACTATGAACCATCCAGACCTCTCTGGTCGTCTGGGACAAGTCTGCGTTCTCTCCCCACATTCAAAACTAAGCACAGAGATGCAGCGTTCAGTTTTTATGCACCACATATCTGGAACAAACTGTCCTTTTTTTTTTTAATCAAAGCAGAAGACCTCTCTGTCTGCCGCTGCCCTTCATTAAATCAAATATTTTTTCCATTCTTTTATTCTTGTATTTTATCCCTGTCTTATTCTTTTTTAGATTGCTTTTCTTTTATTCCTTAAACTCTTTAATGATTGTCTCAACTGTATTAAAATGTCCTTTTATACTGTGTTTCTTTTGCACTCTGTATCTCCAGCACTTGGACTTGCCCTGTTGCTGAAACACTATATAAATAAACTTGCTTGCCTAGCTGGCACATTAAACCAGTCACCCAGTGTCATAACTGTTGTGTAATAGGTTAAAATGTGACGTCTTTTATTTGTAGCACAAATAAGAGCTCCAGACAGGGTTTGGGCGAGTGCTGCAGACTCAATCATTTTGGGATCTGACTCTAGAGTAGTCATCTTCAAAGAGTTCTTTGAAACCAGAGAATCACATCTGGTCACTCAGACAGGGAAAAAATAATTACTTTTTTGTGTCTCGCTGGCAAATGTTTGAAGGTAAATCAAACATGTCCACTAACACTTACTTTTTAAATTAAATTCTAAATTCTTTTCTCTCATTTAAATGTGTATTCAGCTCAGTAACAACAAGGGGCTGGTTAAGGAGATAACAAGTGTTTGTGTATATTGAAGTTTATTTTATGAGTTTAGAGTTGTTTTATTTTCTGTATTGTTAATATGGAGTTGCAAACTAACTTCTGTCTGTCATCTTTCAGTTCAGCAAGGACCCAGACAAGTTGAGGATTCATGCAAAAAGCAAGCTTTAATGAAGCTGATAAAAACCTAAGGAAGGACTAACGATGCTGAAGGATGACAGGTGTGATAGAAAAGAGGCGGGATAACACACAAATCAGTTCAATTCCTCTCCTTCGACCAGCACAATAAACACATCACCAAAACAGCCTCCTTTCTCCTCAAGAACATCGCCGGCCCACGTCCATCCCTCACCTCCTCAGCTGCAGAAACCCTCATCCACGCCTTCATCACCTCCCGTCTGGACTACTGCAAGTCTACTCTATGGCTCATCTTCAAAAACCCTCAATAAGCTCCAGTACATCCAGAACTCTGCTGCTCGGCTACTCACCCACTCTCGCACCCGTGACCACATCACCCTTGTTCTCCATAAGCTCCACTGGCTCCATATCCCCCAGAGAATCCACTTTAAAATCCTCCTCATAACATACAAAGCCCTCAATAACCAGGCCACACACTACCTGTCTCCCACACACTCCGCTCTGCCGATGCAAACCTGCTCAGTATGTTCATGGTCATGGCCTTGTTAAATCAGTTGTTGTTTTGTCACAGTTCAGTTTGCTGTGTTTTGTTCTGTTTTGTTGTCCTCTGTTAGAGCCCAGTTTAGTTAATTATCACTTTAGCTTGTGTTCTAATCTAAAACATGTTTCCTTATGTCTGCCTGATCAACCCCTAACAATGTGTTTTTCGAAGCGTTCATCTACATTTTACTCTCTTCTTCAGCTAATTAAGATGGCTCAGGTCACATATGACAACTCATTTGATGAAAAATTTCACACATAATGAAGCTTGAGTCATCTCTGTAAGCTCAATGAAAAATATGAGTTGAACTTCCGCACTCAGATCTCACACAGTCTCTGAGGAATGTTTCCAACACCTTGTTGAATCTATGCCACAAAGAACAAGGCAGTTCTGAAGGTTAAAGGGGGTCCAATCGGGTACCAGCAAGGTATACCTAATAAAGTGGCCAGTAAGTGTATTTCATCTATAGACTGGATTAAAAAAAATGGACGTAGCCACTGTGATTTAACCCATGGACTTCTGTTTTATATGGTTGTATATGAAAATCCCAGTAGATCAGCAGTTTCTGAGAGTCACTTCAAAGTCACTTAAATCACTTTAATTTTGCATTCTGATGCTCAGTTTGAACTTCAAGAGGTTGTCTTGACCATGTCTACATGCCTAAATGCATTGATCTGCTGCCATGCGATTGGCTGATTAGCTATTTGCATTACTGGGCAGTTGAACAGGTGAACATGGTGACTGTGTATTAACATTGCATTTACAGCTCGTTGTGCTGCCCCCTAGTGGCCTAAAATAATCAGTAATTGCAGGTTAAATTCCAACAGAAGCAACAAACCCATAAAACACTTGATATCTGTATGCATGATCTCTTTTATTGAGCCATTAAACCACTTACACAAGAACCATTCAGGACATCATCCATCACAATTCATATTCCCCCTGACAGAACTTCACTAACAAGAACCAAACACACAGATCTTTTATTATTACAAACATTAGAATACGCTCTGTGCACTAAAATGAAAACACTACTGAATGCATCTCATTAACACAGCCCTTACATGTCAAATCTGAATTAAAATTATGATGATATTATTAGGCCACGACATTTCCTCAGGTAAAAAAATCAAAAGAGAACAGAAGTACGGACGCTAAAGGCATCTTCATACAGCCCTACAGTACTAATCATTAATTTATCTATCAAAATAAGTTTCTAATAAGTTAAATATTTTATAAATTTGGAGTGGGTGAGGCTGTAGTGTGTTTCATATTTACATCATGTTGCGTGTTTTAGACCACCAATCAGGAGATTTCAAAGGCTACAATAAAAATCAAAATGCCCACGCAGAGTTGTGAATCTATGTACATAAAATACAGTTTTGATATTTGCGAGAGACATCAGTCTGTGTGGGGAGAAGTACATCTTTTGGTGCCGTTACATGATTTATGCTGGTGATGATATGTGAAAAATCACACAAAGGCACACAGTGGATGCTACAGTGCTTTCCAGGACGGGCGAAACGACCCATCAAATGACAAAAGATATACTATAAAGATCTACTATTTACAATAATTAACAATTTTGGAATGATTCAAATGGATGTTTGACTACAGGGTTGGATTTGGATCAAAGTCATCGTTAGACTATGAATATGACGATGTTTACTCACAACTGGCCTGTGTGTGTACACAGCTAAATGTGCTCTATACAAGACCGTAATAGATATGAACAAATGATACTATATCACACATTTCCATTTCAAAAACATCAGCAGTACTTCAGTCTCTCCTCAGTAACAAAGATTCCACACTGTGGGTAAAAAAAGACCTCTAAGCGTTGGTTTCAGTAACAAAGAAACATCACTGTGAATAATAAAGTGCTGCTAAAAAGATAACTTTCCTTAAAACGATGCATTTAAAGAAAAGAAAGGTTCAACAAGTGAATCAGCAGTCATAGACAGCGGCTTGAACAGCGGGGCAAAGTGAGCCAGACTACGTAGTTTCTTTCCACCAGCTACTGAACACAGTGCAGTAACAACCCGAAGAGAGAGAGAGCCAACAATACTGCAGAAAATAGTGCACAAGACAGAAAAAACAGCCTTGCACCAATGTGTGTCCACCTCCTGGGAGGCATAACGGGCTTAACGGGGTGCAAGGAAGACTGGGAGTCTGACCCGAGATGGGTGACAAGCACTGTCACGATAAAACCTTCCGAAAGGCCGACATTCATTTTGGTCCCCATTATGTCTTTCATTTCTCTGAAGATGCTTCCTGGGTGTCACAGGCGGGAACAACGTGCAGCGCTGCAGCTCCCCTCTGTGTAAAGACCCAGACAGCTCTGAATCCAACTCACCAGACTTTAGGAGCTCTACAGGTAACTCTCAAAAAAAAAATACTTAAAGTGAAGATCGTCCGCTGACAGACACTTTAAATCTGGATCAACCCCACCTGACCTGAAACTGCTCCGATGTGACGAGGCTGAAAGGCTGAAGGCTCGATTCCTCTAGACGGGCACTTAAAACTCACAAATGTTCTGCTTTTTGTGAGGTTTTGGTTTCGTGGCTGCTGATTGTGAGTGCGTAGTTATCTCATGTCACGCTTAAAATGGAGGGATGATTTATTTATTGTACTTCACTGTCAGCACTCTGGTGCTGATCTGTGCAGATGCTGCTCCTCTCACACGGAGCCAGGTCAATATTAATTTTATCAAATGTACTTCTGAAGAGGAATGGTGTAAAAATACATGAATGGAGGATGAATTCCTTGATGTATTACTTTGTTGTCCTCATGACCATTAGTTTTTATAGTTAAAAATATTACATTTCCACTAGAAAAATATTTTGTCTAACAATAAAAATAGTAAATATTATCCAACAGGAGTAAATAAGTAACAAAAATGTATAATATGTGGAGTGTTACTTTTAGTGTAATAAATTTAATTCAGAAAAATGTGACCTGTACAGCAGTACACCAACATATCACAGTTTGTGTACTAATTTAAAAAGGCACAAATAACTTATCCTTATCAGTGGAGCATTGGGACCTTTTTTTTTTTTGTTTTGTTTTTAGGAGCAGAGCGCCATCTGGTGGGCAGAGTTGTACAGCATCTACAGTGCTAGAGTCTACAGTGATACAGCATTACAGTATGATTGATAAACACAAGTGTTGTTGCACAGTGAACTTATCTCTACAGCTGCAGCACTCTTAAACCTGATAAAAACTGACTGTATGTAACAGGCTACAAAGAACAGAGCGTAAGCACACATCAGTTATATATTCAGTGAAAAAAAAGATTTTAAAAAAGTTGGTTGATTGATGCAAACACGTCTTATTCTTCTTTGAAATATTTTTAAAATATTAAAAACCTTCCCCATCTACCCCCGACTCCCCTCTCCACATCAGGCGACATAGTGCCCATCGAGTTTTTTTGTTTCTTTGAGTGACATGTGAGGGGCAGCAGAGGCCGTCATGTTGGAGAATCACACAGGGCTGCTCTGTGTTTGGTAATGACGCCCGAAATGTGGTGACAGTGTGAAAATTATTCTACCAATGGATGCGTCTACTTCTAGTTAGTAGACCCTTCTCGTCCCTCCTGGGTGTGAGAAAGAGTTTGTTAGAGGTTAAAAAATCAGTCACTCAGAGCTGAGAATCTGCTCCCAGGCTGTTGAGCTCCTCCGGCGAGTGCTTTTCTCCTCCGGTGGCGGCTGTCTGGCGGAAGCCGGCGGCGATCTCGTCGAACGTCCGGCCCTTGGTCTCCGGCACTTTGAAGTAGGTGAAGACAAAGAACATAAGCAGCAGCACTGTGAAGATGACGAACACGTAGGGGCCGCACAGCTCCTGTGGAGAGAGATAAGAGGAGAGATGATTGTTTAGTGGAGTCCTGACAAGCTTCAGTCCTCAGTAAGTCTGACAGTGAGAAGGAGGAATGGATTTTTTAAGTGCTTAGAAACTAAGCATAGTGCACTACGAGCAAATGATTTCAAGTATAAAATTTTAAATGATCAACAGGATTCAGATGTTACACTTTGTATACGTTCTGTTTCAACTTCTCCTCTTTGGTGGGCGCTACAGAGCACTGTACGCCAAAACAACCAGACACATGAACAACGTCTTCCCTCAGAAACTCAACATGCACTGCTCCCATTATATCTTATAATTTTACAGTTTTTAATGCACCATTTTTAATGTATGTCAATATAAATTCTAATTACAGTAAATAAAGTATATTGACATTTCTTTGCTTTATTTGTATGGTTTAAAACTTACAGGGAATTTTCCTTGTATATAGACATTTATTTTAATATTTATTACTATTATAATTATTATTATATTTCTTTTGCATATTTTTTTCTTTTATATTTTATTATTTTATTACTTAATTACTTAATCAATATTTATACAGATTTTTTTTACTTAGTATTTTTCCACATATGTGTATAAATAATCCTGTCTATTCTTTGCCTGGAAACTGTGTCAGTTTCCTCGTATGTGGCCAGTAAAGCTCGTTCTAATTCTTATAAAATATGCCACAATTGATTTTCATAATAAGCAATTTTTTTAATATTTCTAATTAAATAGATGAATAGGTATTTATTTGTGTTTAAATTGAGACATTCTGAAATTAAGAATGTTTCTATAAAAACTTAGCAATTGCTTGTAAATTGCTTTTATATTTTTCTTTCTGTACAACGTTCTTTCCAGGAAACTTCTTAAAAAGTCTCATCTCCAAATGTTTTCACTTTCTACTCACCTCTACATACTGGAAGCACATTCCCACTATGAAGTTTGCAGTCCAGTTGGAGAAGCCAGCCACAGCGATGGCTGAAGGCCTGGGTCCCTGTGAGAACAACTCTGCCACGATGAACCAGGGGATGGGACCCGGTCCGATCTCAAAGAAGGCGACAAAGGCGAAAATGCCTACGATGCTCAAATATGACATCCATTTGAGCTGTTCCTGCAGGCACAGAGGGAGAAAAAGGGGAGGTCAGTTTCTTGTATGTACTCAGTGGGTCTCTTGACAACCACAAAGTCTTAAAGATTTATGAGAAACCTACCTGCAGAGCCAAAGCGATGGTCATTAAGATGGCAGATCCAGCCATTCCCAGCAGCCCCAGCAGGTGCAGAGACCGACGTCCTGCACGCTCTACGACAAACAGCTACGCGGTAAAATAAACAAGATGAGGGATAAGGTCAGTACAGTGCTACAAAGCCATACACCAATTTCAGCCTTTATATTTGCTGCTCAGTGCACGGGAAGACATTTTACAGTCACAGTTTAGGCACATCATACACACAGTTAGACTGCAAAGTGCTTTCTGAAATGTGCAGTGCATCAACAGCAGAGTATTTCTGTCTAAAAACAACAATAAAGAATCTTAAAAGTGACTGAATTATCTGGGTGAAAATATCTCTATCACTTGATGCTGTTGACACCTTCATTTATCTGTAGCTGTAATAGGGATTTCACTGCCAGTTTTTAATCCAAAGAAACACTGTACTCACCGACACAACTGTGAAAGCTGTGTTAACCACACCGGCTCCGATGGTTGCATAGACAGGCTGCTCGACTCCAGCTTTCGTAAAGATACGAGTGGAGAAGTAGAACACCTAGAAAGTACGACAACCACAAAGACTGAACATGAGAGAGTGTGATTTTTTTCTCCACACATTTCTATTTCTGATGTAGCTCTAGCGTGAATGTGAACAAAGCTTGTCAGAGAAAAGTGATGTCTCTCTGTGGTTTCTATTTCTTTTGTTCAGAATCTCGCTGACAATCCTCCGAGGGAACAGTGGGATAATGTCTAAGCCTGGACACTCACAGCATTGATGCCAGACAGCTGCTGGGAGAGCTGCAGGATGACAGCAATCAGGAGGGGCTGGCGGTAGAGGGGCGAGCGGAAGAGCCCCAGGATGGTCACCTTCTTCTCTCTCATCATCTGCCTGCTCTCCTCCTTCATCTCCTGCATGTCAGAGCTGACGTCTGTGGTGCCTCTGAGCTTCTTCAACACTGAAAATGTGCAGAGAGAAAGCAGGTTGTAACTCTACAAGCTGTGCTTCTTTGTCATTTTATTTCCTTTTGGTTACAGATTGTAGAAGCCCATTGGAATCTGTGATGATTGAGATTTTCGTTGAATTTTTCAGAAATAAAAATTCAAGAAGTATTACCAAAATCAAATCAGCTGTGTCTTTTCCCGACCTAGAAAAGCGTATTAATGCTTTTGTATTCTTGCGCCTCGACTACTGCAATGCACTGTTTACACGCCTCTGTAAATCTCCAGTAGCTCGGCTTCAACTAGTACAGAATTCTGCAGCTCCTATTTTATCTGGGACAAATCGTAGGTGACATATCACCCCAATTCTCGCCAGTCCACTTCACTTCAGAATTGATTTTAAGATTCTTTAAATAACTTTTAAAGCCCAACATGGTATATAGCTGAGCCTCTGACTACCTGTGCTCCAAGTCATGACTTAAGATCCTCAAGGCTGCCCTCACTAGTTGTCCCTTGATCAAGGCTGGTAGCTAAAGGTGTCCGGGCTTTTGCCATCAAGGCCCCGAGGCTCTGGAATTCTGTGCCTGAGGAGATTAGGCTGGCTAACACATTAACCATTTTTAAATCATTGCTTAAAACACATTTTTTAGGAGGGCTTTCCCTTTTAATGCCTGATTTGTACCTTTGTGATTTGTAACTTTTGTGTTTTTGTTGCCTTATTTCTACACACTTTGTGAAGCACTCTGTAACCTTGTTTGAATAAGTGATCTACAAATAAATAAATAAATTAATAAAATATGTCTTCTTTTTAAAGTGTCACTTCACTACCAAATTTCTGTAAAAACACAGGACTATTAGATTAAAACTAGAATTACTGCCTTGTGGTTGTACGCCTCGACAAACCAGTCATGTCTCCTCTATTTTACATCTGCGAAAGCATGGATGCTTCACACACACCACACCCCCCCCGCCAGCACATAAGATCTATGCAATCAGCACAGTTTCAATGTGGACACCCAAGACGAGTGTCGCCAATTACACATCTGACCAAATGTCTCCCCTTTTCCTCCCTCTGAGTTATGACGTTGAGTAATAGCCAGTAAAGTGTTTTTGCAACTTTATGATATCGTAGTGAATTTGACCTTTGACATAATAAAATGTCATCACTCCATCATTTGTGTGAAAAACGTGTCATAATTAGTGTATGGAATTTTAGAGATCAAGGGCAAAAACATGTTTTGTAAGGTCATGGTGACCACCAAAATCTTATCAGTTCATGACTGAGTACAAGTGGATGTTTGTGCAAAACTGTCCACACAAGTCATGAGATACTGCGTTTACAAGATGGACAGATGACTGACAGACTACCGGAAAACACAACGCTTCCAGCCTTGGCTGTAGCCAGCGCAGAGGCATGAAAAATTAAAATCATACAAGGATACAGCAGTTATGACCAAATGCATCCACCTCAAGCTGTAAATGCTGTCACGTTTTGTGCATGTGTGTGTAAACTAACCAGTCTTGGCCTTGTTCTCTTCATTCCTATTGATGAGTAAGAAGCGGGGGCTCTCGGGGCAGATAGGCAGCAGGATGCACTGCACCACAGCAGGGATGAAGGTGAAGCCCAGTAGGAGTGGCCACAAGTTGCGGTTGCCCATGATTGCGTCCAGTCCAAACACCTGAAATCAACCAAGACACACGACGCACACATCAACCCCCTGCAACCAACAGCCTCAGCATGCACGTGTAAAAAATTACATGCACCAAAAAAAAAAGTTGTATTGTTGTCTCATAGGATAATCACTGGACTTCACTATCGATGTTACAGTATTATAATAAAACTACTAGAACAATTACTAACCTGTGCAATGAGGATGCCGACGACAATGCCCAGCTGGTGGAGGGTTCCCAAGGCTCCTCGTAGGGCTGTTGGGGAAACCTCCCCCACATACATGGGCACGAAGCCTGTGGAGAGGCCGGAGTAGAGGCCCACCACAAAACGACCAACGATCAGCATTTCCCAGGAGCTCGCCATCTTCGAAAAGCCCATCAGAGCCGCTGCGATGAAGACCAGGACGTTGGCCATGAGCATAGAGTTTCTCCTGTAGGCAACAGAGAACAAGATACATTTAACACACAAAATTCAGAAATGCTATTATAAATTACATGTACAGATTTGGGTTCAAACTTTAAGTTCTGTTTGATTTATACTTTTCAGTACAACAAAAAATCTTTGGCATAAACTTTCGTATTATGCAACTGTCTGAATCAGTGGATCAGACATAAAACAGACTTCACCCTGCCAGCTCCCTGGTGAAAAGTTTGTTTAACGTCCGATTGAGCGGAGGTGTTAGCAGGTAACTGCTGGGAAAATTCCCAGTGAGCATGTAAGCGTGTTGATGACCTTTTCTATCATGAGACTCAAGCAAAACCAGAAGAAAACAAACATCCTAGGATAAAGACGAAGGGTCATTTTCACAAAGATGGCAGCGAAAATGTCTAACTGAAGACATGACAGGATTTGGGAACTTCTGTCAGTAAGGGACGAAGCTGAAATCTACATTCTGTCATTCACTCATTTTCTGTGACCGCTTATCCCATTAGGGGTCACGGGGATGCTCGAGCCTATCCCAGCTGACTTTGGGCGAGAGGCGGGGTACACCCTGGACAGGCTGCCAGACTACTGTGCAACCATTCACGCTCACATTCAACATACCGCCAATTTAGTCACCAATTAACCTGCATGTCTTTGGACTGTGGGAGGAAGCTGGAGTACCCTGAGAAAACCCACGCTGACACGGAAAGAACAGGCAAACTCTGCACAGAAGGGCTCCCCCACCACAAGTTCGAACCCTACACACTGGGTTTGAAACAGAAAGCCTCTTGCTGGGAGGCGACAATACTAAACCACTGCACCACTGTGCTGAAATCTGCAGACAAATAAAAAGAACAGCCAGAGACTGGGTTGTTGTACGTGACTGCGGAGTAATCTGTGTCATGTCCTCCTTCCTGCAGACTCTACCCAGGCACCATCCCACGCCTAAACCTGAATATTTCCATTAGGTGAGAATGCGTCAGACACAAACTTTCTCCTTTTGACAGTTTTTTTGAGATAATAAATCATGTGTGCAGTCACTTCCTGGTCCTTGTCTGCATTGTTGATTACAAGACAAGTTTTCAGCATATCCCACAGGAAATCAAGTAATTCTGTCCTAGTCAAGATGAAAAAAAAAATTAAATGCTTTTTTAAAATTGCTGTCTTTATGGAGACAATGCGCCCAGCACGGTCTGCCTCTTTTAGAAAAGCCCAAGGTGGTCATGCTATTGTAACAAACAATATGCAAGGATCTTGTTTTCTTTTTACCTTCCAAAGCGGTTGACAAAGAGTCCGACAGAGAAGGAGCCAAAGATGCCACCAACAGAGAAGATGGCCACGGCGATGGACCAGATGGTCGTGAGGGTGCCCTTGGAGATCTCCTCCTGGTAGCGATCAGACCACGTCTCATTGATGAAATTCTCAATGACCTGCCAAAGGAAAAACAAAAATGTATTTGCGTTATCTCCCAATAATCTGGAGGATCATGCTTTATAATGCATATAATTTGAATTTATAAACAGAGAATCATCATTATAGAAGAGGTGCCATAGTTGCATAAGCTCTTGGTTGACCAAGGTTGAGCTGTGTGTGTAGTGTGTGACCAGCTGATGGCAGCACTGTATGATCTTTGCCATTTACCGGCAACCAGGAAGTTCACCAGCCATGGTTGAGTGTCAGGTTTCTGTCCTGCCTGCCCCTCCATCCCCATCAGATGACTGTGTTGACAAACACGCCCAGTCGAGCTAGTCTGTTTATGTGTGCGTCATGGTGACACTTCTCATATGATTTAGAAAGGTCACCACCCTGTCTGCAACCGCTCATAACTCTATGACCTCACCAGTATGTCTGACCTCCCCATCACCGCCACCTGTCTAGTTACCAAATGTCCACTCAGCTCTATCATGTGCCTCTGCGATAGTGGAACACCACCTATATTTGTATATGTTCCAGGGCACCTCATGTACTCGTGCTCAATGTGGAATAAAAGCTCAGCAGTGTCCTTGCCAACTAGTTATGAATAGTGATGCTGTAATTTGATAAGGATCTCCTATGGTGAAGGGGCACATAAAGGATGAGACTCTGATGCTTTCCACACAAGGCCTGGGGTCATACCCACTATCAACTTGCGCGCACAAGACCTGGATGGTGTCACAAGTATGTTATCATACACTGAACTGTACCAATAGCATCTACTGCCTTATTTAGAAGAGCTCCTGCTGATCTGTGTTTGTACATTTGCAAGCAGTGGTGGAATATAACTACAGTTACACAACAACTGTGCCTAAAGCACAATTTTAAGGGTGCTTAAACTTGATTTGAGTGCCTCCATTTTCTGCTGTTTAATACTTTTCCCACCACAGTTTTCAAGGAAGGTTACTGAGAACAACTGGACCAGAATCCATGAATATAAAGTGCCTCTTAAAAGTGTTCACCCCTCTTGTAAATTCTCATATTTTACTGTTTAAAACAAAGCATACTTAGTGTGGTTCTTGGACACCAATCAGCAGAAAATGACCCCTACAAATTGTTCTAAATAACCCCCATTTAACAAGACATCTAAATCATCAGTGGTGCAGTCAGCTGGTTTTTAGAAGTCACATTATTAATTAAATGTAGATCATCCATGTGCAGTTTAAGGGGGGTTCCTGATTGCAGAATAAAGACACCTTTATTTGGTGTCCTTTTCGTTTTATCAGTGCCACATTAGGGGGAAAGTCTGGATCTTCTGAAGTGGGGTTAAATGAGGTACTTATCTGTAGTCAGTATATTACAGACAGTGGAGGTCACTTGGCTAGCTCCCTGCTTGGAAAGCAGGCTGCAGTCTGACACAGAGGGAAATAAATGTGCTGCTGTGGACGCACTCTTTTCAAAGCCAGACTCCATTGAGAAAAACATCAATTTAACATCGCTGAACACAGGAGCTGCGGGTCTACCGCTGCCTCAATCACTTAGTTTGTGTTATTGTGTCACTTTGGCGTTAAAAAGCGTTGGTTTGGATTCACCAAATTAACAAAATATCACAAACTAACTAACTTTTAGAAGCAGCAGTAGACCAGCAGCTCCTGTGTTCAGCAATGTTAAATCACTGTTTTTCTCAATGGTGTCTGGTAGCTTTGACGTGAGCATAGATGGGAACTGAAGACGTTAATGCCCTTCCCGACAGAGGCGGCTGTCTGCAACTAGGTTGAGAAGTGAAAATATTCTCAATATAGCACACATTTGATGATTTTTTTAGGTGGCTATGATGTGTTTTGTTGCGGCCCCTGTTCACAGCAGTACATTGCTTAGCTTCAGTATCTGCTGCTTCGGCCAAAAAAGGTGGCGAGCCGACACCTACTATATGTAATGCACTGACTATGTTTAAGTACCACATACAACCCCACTTCAAAAGATCCGAACTATCCCTTTAAGTCCTCTTTGATTCAAGGTCATTAAACAGGGGGTGGGGGGGGGTTGCTTTTTATAGGCACTGTATAGAGATGGGTTCCAGACCTCTGTCTGAATTATCGCCTCCATCTCAAAGACAGTAAATGAGGTAAAACAATATGTCATTCAGTGTAAGCATCAGGCCAAAACCACAGTGACAAAGTGACACTTTGACTAATCTGAATGGCTGATCTTGAGAAGTTACATAATTATTTTTTGTTCTCTTCCTGAATCTCTTTCTCTGAATAGACCGTGCAGTCTCGAGCACCAGCTGGCTCTAACCACACAATGAAACAAGCTGTCTATTCATGCTGTCAGCAGAGCTGGCTGGTAGCCGGGCTGTCAAGGTGAGCACTGTATTCAGCACGCACAGGATGAAAATTCAATTCAAACAAGAAAAATACTCTGCCTTTGAACAAGTGACAAAATAATAAAGAGTTTATTGTTGTTGTCTGGTTAGTTTTTACTTCTTTTTTTTATAAAAAAGTTCTTGAATCTGAAGTAGGTCCTGAAAATAATGTTGCACACAGGAAGCCATATTTTAGCAGCAGTGTTTTTGTTATGTGTTGCTTCAGGGGGAGCAAATTATTGAGTGCCATCAACAGCAATAAACTCAAAGAAAAGCAGATTTTAGGGGGTTGCAGAAGCCTTAATCTTTAGCATCAAATATGTTTCACAAAACTAAACTAATATAAACAAAACACAGATGACCTTTCCATTAAATTTCCAAACAAGGATATTATTTGCTTTGTGGCAGGCAGACATGCAGCAGGATGACGGGGAGCCGCAGCTTGGCCCTTGAAAAAGCGTATCTAATCAGAGACGCTGTAACACAGCGCATAGCCTGCGTCACAGGCAGCAGCATCTCTGTAGCCTTTATCAAACACTGGAGCACAGAGGGGGGGGAGGTGTGGGTGACAATCTGAAGGGCTGTTGCTATATAGAAGTTGTATTTGCAAAGTTAGAGCCTCTTAAAGGGTCGTTAACGAATGAGGGATGAGGCATATGAGCCGGTGTTAAGTAACAGTTTTTCTCCATGTGACGTTGAACTCTGAGCGTGTGTGAGTGTGTGTGTGTGTGTGTGTGTGGGGGTATTGGGAAAGGGGATAAAGAGCCAGCAGGGCAGGTTCACACTAGCCCAGTGTGTGACAGACCACATATTTGCTGCCTCCCTCTCAATCTGCAGCCCCTCACTCAGCCACTCACAGGGCACTCAGAGCGCCTGAGCTGAGCTGCGTGAAGCCGAACACGTGCTGTTTTCATGGTGGAGGCAAATCTGTGCTACACTAATGACTGCAGTGTTGTGGAGGCAAAATACTGGATTAAGTATTATGAAATATCAGCAAGTCTTGTTTACTTTTTAGCAGCTGCAATTAATGGCTAGTAGAATTATTTTCTAGGTTTTTATTTATTTTTTTGCCAGAAAAATGTCAGAAAAAGGTTAAACATGCATTGTGTAATTCCCCAGAGCCCAAGGTGACATCTTTAAATGGTATGTTTCATCAGACCAACAGTACAAAAATCCAAACGATGAGCAGCGCTAAAATCAACCTGCGTCGTTGTCCCTCCATTGTGACATTAGTAAGTGTCACATTTATCTTGCAAGTGTACTCCTCTTCAATGTTTTGTTTACTTCCTGGATTTTTCCTGCATGGAAATTTTGACCAATCAAGAGCAGCTTTTTAGCACGAGACATTTGATCTGGTCCACTTGTAAATGCTGCCATGAGAACACGAACCAACTCTAGGCAATTATGGAAGTCTTGAGTTTTTGTTTTCTGATATTGAGTTTCATAACGTTTGCACAATTCATGACGATTGCACAATTTTTGCACACATGACTCAAGGCCTAAAATTCCCTCTTTAACTTTTACTGCCCACTTCTCTACTCTTTTTGACTCAAAAAGAAATGAATAAAATATCACATCTCTGCCCAGACTCTTGCTTCTGTCTGTCTCATGTCAGTAAGTGAATATATCCTGTCTTCCCCCTACTATTCAGAGAGACAATTGATGAAAGCTGCTCTCATTTACAAAGCGTCCTTCACATCAAAGTCCAGGACAGCTTTGACAGTGTGGTGACAGTAGACGAGCAGATGAAAATCAGTCTGTCGTTACAGGGAGAGCGCCACAAACAGCTGCTATGACTGTAGATCAGTGTGACAGCCAGTCTCCAGCACACTGTGGACTCTGCATGTAAACGGCATTTTAAAAAGTGCAGGCGGAGGTCTGGCCTGGTGACACACCTGTGACCTGTGGACAGACAGCAGCGTAGCCACAGGGTGTGTTCAGACCAACGCAAACTAGCCAGACAGAGGTTACTGATGCAATATTGACATTCCCCAGGAAATGAGTTTCTTTAGTGCACCTGTCTGCTAATATTACTAATGTAGATTAAGTCTGAGGGGGGGCAAGAAAACATCTTCTCTATTGCTGTGCAATGTTATGGGGATAGGTGACCATCTACCTCCTTAAACTAATTTCCTTTTTCTTGTCTCGTCTTGCTTTTCCCAGCCTGCTGTTGGTCGGCAGAGGTCCATGTTTGGGCATGGACACACTCTTTTGCACAGGAATCACACAGAGTCTGTTAATACAGATGTCCTTGGGCCTTAAAGGCCTGAATGTGGCTATTATTATCTCGCCCCTTAACCCCACCCCCCTCCACTTTCTGCGCTGTTTTCCAAGTCAACAACTGAGTGAACATACAGTACTGGAGCTGGGATGACAGGTGAGAGTGATCTACTGTATAACCGATAGCCTACCTATACAACATGTGGACATGGCCAAGAAATAATATTGAAAAGTTTTCAGGCTGTATCCAGATACACGCTATATAGCTCAACATTTTCAGTCTGCTGCTACAATACTAAACTGTGACTACTACTGTCACAATAAAGCATGAAACAGTGGAGTTATTATAAAGTTAAATTTTAAAAACTGTCATGATAAATGCAATTGAGCTGAGTACTCTGATAAAATGTGCATCCAGTAGGGATAATGTACTTTTTACAAGTACAAGAATCATCCAAATAAAATGTGGTTTGCTGTGTTTAATCTCTCACTCTTGTGATCAGAAATGTTCTGAAGCTCAATCATGTTCTGCAAATAGCTTCCTAATAAATATTACATGTAGCATCTTCTGATCAACCCATGTTAATGTCAGGGTTAAAATACTGTAACAACTTCTGGTTAGGTCTCACCCATTTCTTTTTATAATTCCCACCCACATGTGGCTTAAACTCTCCCTATTCCGAGTACAGATACTGATACCAATAATTTAGATGGCTGAACGGATACAGATTCAGAAACAGATGACTCATCATTATCACTAATTTCTTATAATAAAGTTCAATAAAGTATTGATATACTAAAGTTACATCAAGTGTTGTTATAATAAAGTTAAATAAAGAACTGTTATAATAAAGTGAAATAAAGTACTGTAATAGTTAAGTTAAATAAAGAACTGTCATAATAAAGTTAAATTGTGATAATTAAGTTAGAGTATTTTTTATAATAAAGTTAAATCAAGTATTGTTATAAACAAATGAATAACAGTAGAACCACTGGTGCTTTTATTTTGAAGCCCCCGGCTTGTCTCAGGGCAGATGTGTTGATGTTTTTCAACAGTTATTTGTTAGCAGTTAGCCGAAAGTTAAACCATTAAATGTGAGGATTTATTCACTGTGAGCAGGAAACACAATAACAGTTCTTTAGTTCATATAATAATAATAGTTGCAAGTCTCATTGATACTCGTTCGTATAATTGATATGTCTCCCACCCCTGTTACAAACCCAGTTATATTAAATCTTTGTGGGTTAAAACAAACCTAAAATCTTCTTGGTTCATGAACAACATGCTTGAAGACATTTAACTTACGCTCTGAGGGGCATTGATGACACCAGTGTTGTAGCCGAACTGCAGGGAGCCAATCACAGCCGCCCCCACACACATCATCAACGGAAACGTTATTTGCTGTAAGACAATAGAGAGAAAAGAAAGTCATGTCAGTAAAGAGACCAGTCTGACCAGTTATACACCATTTCAACACAATGGACAATCATTTGTACAAGGGCTGGGATGAGTGCAAACAGTGTGACTAACAGTTGCGTTATCTTCTCCATTTCTTGGACCATACATTTTACTCTTACATATGCAGTGTCTGTTTACAAAATGAGAAGTTAAAGTGAATTTTTGGGACAGAGTGTTGACTATCTTGCCGTATCGCAGACTTTTTTAAAACTTGCGGTTGTGCCTCTGTCGCCCTGAAAACATCTGATTTAAAATGTTCAAGTTGGTCAAATGCTAACTTTATCCTCACCGCGGGTTTACAACAAGTATAATGAATGCACTGTCAAACATATCCTGAAATATCCTGAAGATGTTTGTTATCAGGCTCTGTTACGCAACACGGTGGAACTGGGCGGCCCATGAGCGATGCCTCATAACACCTAAAGGAACAAGACAAACAGGGAGGAGATGGAGAAATGTGTACATCCAACAGCCAGCGCTCAGACAGACACCTGTTCCCTGAGGCGTGTTTACTGAGCTATATGGGCAACTTTTACTGAGAAACACTCTGGTCAGGTCTGAGAAGGCCTCAGGTTTTACTTATCCAGATATAACTGAATAAACCCACTTCTTGGAACAGGTCCAGGTTGGACCCAGGTCTGCATGTTATTGTCTGTGTTCCTGTTCCTGTTATTACAGAGTTCACTTGCTGCTCAACCTCAGTCGGGCCTGGAAGATTAGAAGAGATTTTCCTCATACCAAAAAGTTAATAAACCAGAGTGAAGTATGTCGCTGTCTCTTTCCTCCTTTCAGACCACACCAAAAAAACAGCCTCTAGCCACAATTTACCTTTTGTTGTTCACTCAAAACTGCTATCGCTTCTACTAACTGTATGTCTGGGTGTTTTGGTGTTGATGGAGAAAACAACCTGACAACACAAGCAGCGACTCAACACGAACGTCACGTTTTCGTGTTATTTTGAAAAAAAGGTGCATGAACTTCAGATTAAATTTGGGCAAACACAAATAGAAAAGGAGCTGCGTGCTATTTCCATCTTTCACATCTCACCATCAGTCATCATGTCTGGATGATTAGTGTTTAGACTTTAGTCCTGTGATTCGTACACCAATCCTTTTCCACCGTGATTCACACCAGATAGGTTCCCTATGTTGTGGCAACAGAGGATTTGACCTTCACAAGGGTGGATGTGACCTGTCTTTATAATCATCAGCAAAACAAACAGTAATTAAATAACTGCATCCAAAACACAGCCAGGACACTAATAGTTGTGTAGCATAGGATCAAACCTGCTTACTTTTACTTATTTTTCTAATTTAACCTGCAGACCCGAGTTAGAATGGACACAAACTAAGGACACCACGAGTCTCTGAAATCCTCTGAACCACCACGAGATTAGATCTTCATAAACAACAGACCTGTAACAGCCGGTGTTGATCCTGATAAGGTGTCTTTGAGCAAGACGCTTATCAGTTTATCTCTGTATGTTGTAAGTTGCAATAGAGTCACATCTGAATAGGTAATATTTTTAAATATTACATAATTATTATCTCCTTTAAAGTTGCGAGTTTAGGACAAGTTCTGGTGACTTTGGGAACCATTACACTTTTTCCTCCAAAAACTCTGACTTCAGTTGATGTCTATGCCACTTTGCTGTACTATCTCTTATTTTTGCTTTTAAACTTATTAGCTTGTTCATTTTTAGTTGTTAAATTCTGCAGCGTTTTTTTTTTTTTATACGGATATTCTTTTTTATACTCCTCTGTCTTGTCTGTCTTTATGTCTTAGTGTGGTTTATGTTGGTAGGTACGTGCTTTAATTGAAAAATCAAATAAAAATAAAAGAAAAAAAAGTTTTTGGCAAACACTTCATTTCATAATTTCATGTCCAGCAAATTAAAGTCAACATTAGCATCAATTAAAAGTACTGCTGCTGCCCAAGTAGGAAATATAAGTCCAATACTCTCCTTTTAACTCTGTTTTTGGTCTCCACCACCACTTTTTAGCTGCTACATGCTTCAGTGTGTTCACTGGCTAGTCGCCAACTTTGTGTGTCTGCTGTATGGTGCTGAGCGGGAAGTGTACAGTGGATTTTTCCAGGGCATTTCACTACATAAACATCTGCCTGCTGCACCTGGAGATGGTAAGACTTAACCAAAACTTTGTAGACTGTTAGCCAAAACACTGAGCAAAGAGATGCTTTAACACTCTGTAGAGCTACAGGGGAAAGCAGAGTTGTGGGATTATCTTCTGTTGGTTTGTCACTAGGAAACTTGCCCTATCATGTAACCCATTGTTCATGTAAAAATACTGTGTATAGTCACTTTAAATATCAATTATTTTTACAAAATGATTTATGTCTTGGTTTTCAAAGTAATAATCCCCCCCAAAATGCAAAATATATTTTTACTCTTACCTGTAGTGCTACAGTCTAGATTGTTTTAGTATGAGCTGTCGAGTGTTGAGACCTGCCAGCCCTCAAGACCTGCCAGCCATATCACTGCACTGTGCTTCCACAATCAGTAGAGAGAAAATAGTTCCCACATGAAACTGCTCACAAGGTCAGTGAATCATCTTGAGTAACCAGGGGTTTTATTCATAAAATAATGCGTAGCATCCACACTAAAAATGTGCGTACTGACAAAAGCCAAAAATGGCCTGTGCCAAAAAAAAATTCAACAATTTCTATCATCCAGCTTCCAGCTCACCATCTGCGTCGCCAATTTACCGTGTCCAAAATGTCCATAAGCATGGGTCAAAGTTTCTCCCATAAAGTCTGCTTTAATAGATCACAACTTTTGCTCTTTCAGGCCTCATTTTGTGCATATGCAATGTTTATAAGTGGGTTGATTTCTGGAAAAAGCTATTGCTGTTGAGTTTTTCAAATGCTTTTATTTCCACTTTGAGCACCACAAGCCGAGTGCCACCTAGTTTCATTATATTTGAAAGAAGGCAGACATCTCTACGGTCGATATCTCCAGCACTCAGCAACTCACAACAGAGCAATCTAGAGTGATAAACAGCACTACAGGTAAGAGGAAAAATATGTATTTTTGATTTGGGGGGTGAACTATCCCTTTAAGACTCTGATTCCAACCTTGAATCTCTGGAATTTTCATTCAAGCTTCCATAAAAGGAGATAAACAAAAGATCAACCCCACCAGGTTTCATTAAAAGGACAATACTTTAAAACTTTTTGAAATTACTGTGCATGCTCATCTGTAATATGACTAAAGTGCAGCAGTAATCCTGGTGACAAAGGTAGCCTGGGTAACACAAGTCAACAGCTTGTTGCAGGGGGACCAGAATTCCTCTCCTGCATGATGAAGAGGGAGGAAAAAAACTTCTGTGTGTATTTGGAAGCTTTCAGTCCAGCCTTTTCAGTGGGCCTGGCTAAAGACACTCAAAGACCCGCCTCCACCTCTGAGCCAATAGGGTCTCTTGTTATGAGGGTCATCAAGTACACGACAGAACTGTATATAAACACATACACACACGCTTTTCAGCAGTGTGAGCTGGGCTCTTAAAGGAGCCACGTTGCCGCTGAGGAGACCAACCAGATCTGATGTCATTCTGTTGAGCCACTGCTGATTGGAAATGGACGAGAAACAGCACAAGGTTCCAGTGAACAACTACCAGCTGTCTTTTAGTATAAACACAGAAATCCTGTCTTCTCCCTCTGGGAACAGTTATCACTGGAGACTAGTTTAAATCGGGCCCCCTCGAGGGAGTAGCTGCAACTATTTCCAAAACTCCCTTTAATGTGGATGTTTGATGTCAAATGTGAGGATGGCAGAGTGGGTTTAAGTGAAATCAAGCAGTCCTCTGTGACATCTTTACCTTTAACCCAGATACCAGGAGACCTCCCTCAGCCTGGCCTCAGTCCACCCATAGTGTTTGTATAAGCCAGTGACTTTCAGTGCGACGTGCATTACTCACAAAGTTTTGGGCCTTTTAATTCAGCCAAACTTCCCTTTCTCCTCTACTACCTGACAGTAGGGAAGTTCAATACTGTTCCACGTATACGGAAACCAGACACAGCACAATAGCACATGACTTTCTTGCTGGAGAAACAATGGAGTCACACCCTAACAAACTATTTTATGATCA
The DNA here is from genome assembly GCA_029783705.1 of Chaetodon striatus. Taxonomy (NCBI): domain Eukaryota; kingdom Metazoa; phylum Chordata; class Actinopteri; order Chaetodontiformes; family Chaetodontidae; genus Chaetodon; species Chaetodon striatus. The sequence continues at coordinate 8,548,953 of JAPZEB010000012.1, forward strand.
GTCTCGAAGCCACCTCCGGTGACCGGTCCTCTTTTTGTTCCTCAGCTCTTTACCTTTAGTTACCTCGCGGGCGTGTTTCACTCAGCTGCAGCTTTTCAGTTTTGTTTACATTTCTAAATGGAGTTTTTGGGTTTGTTTACTTCCACATGATGGCTAAGCTAGCCGCTCACAAGACCTTGGCATTACACTGCATACCACGCTAATATAGATGTAGAAAGCTGATTACAGGAATAGGAATTCTCTCTGTTAGAACAATTGTGTTTTGACCTTGAAGGCAAAATAACTATTACAAATTTTCCAAAACAAAACCCAACACATGGGATATTTATAGATAATAATTATGAATTATAACTAAGGCATGACATAACTTTGAAAATAAGTACAAGACAGATTTTGAAAATGGGTAGCTAACACCTTATAGTTAAAAGGGTTTTCACTCCACTGCCCGGTAACTCGCATCTTCCAATCATTTCAATGAGTGGAAGGCAGCAGAGGGGAAGTGCTTAGGAGCATGGCAGTAGGGGTATAAAGCGGCTGCTGCCCACAAGAACGTGCGCAGATGACACTCTGCCACGAAGAGTTCACAGTGTTGAACTTCTGGTGGTTTGGCCAATCATGTAGAGGGGGCAGGCATCACAGAGGCAGAAAGACGACAACATGGAAGAGCTGATAATGTTGGTGTCTGAATACAACAGCAATAGCAACTTATGCTGACAAGAAGACAAACATTTCCACCAAACTTTCGATGACTGACAAATTATCTAAAAGAACCCATTGAGGCGGCAGGCTACTTTTCAAAACACTTGGAGGAACACACTTACAGCACGGTGGTGTGAAAGCGGCTTTAAAACAGTTCAGAGAGATTTACAGACATTCTTTAGTCATGACACAAAAGCCTTTACTGCCAGTATAGAGGGGAAGTAAATAAACACTTGGGGAATCCAGCCTTTGCGCATGTCAGTGACGTTTGCACACATTTTCATTATTTTACCATATCGTTTGCAATGTAAAAAAAGAGAAAAAACTCCAACTGGAACTGGCAAAAGATAGTTTTACTACAGACAAACCCAGCCTTAAACCCAGCAGCAGTTGGTCTGTGGTTTATGCTAATTTCCCATCCTGCTCCCGAAAAACCAGCTTGTCTTCTCCAAAGCCTGAATCAATGCCCTGTGGTGCTGCCGGTGCATTTTCCAAACTAAACACTTGTGGAAAATTTTCACTGCAGTGTCAAATGTCAGCATCAGCACCTGGTATGTTGGGATCAAGAGACTCGTGAGTCTAATAACTATTTTCTCCTCCCGTACCTTTGCTTTATGTAAATGCTGCCCATCAGGGTAATGCGCCCTCTTTGCATGTAAAACATGATGTGGGAAGAGAGAAAGGAAATTTTTGTTTAGTCATTGCTGTCATACAATTAACACTGTTGATGGCGGCCTTGGTTGCTTGGCACGACAGACTTTTTGCTCTTATTGGGTAAACACTGACAGTGGCCAACAGGACTGATAGAGAGCAAAGTGACAGAGCACGCCACGCAGGTAAATTAGCTCAATGGAAAATGAAGATGAGTGTAAACATTTATTGTAAACAGCAGCTCACGCTCTACCACACTATGCTGTCTCAATCACACACTCAAATCACAGGCACTTTTACTGGATTAAAGACTAAACAGTGTAATGAGGAAATGATAAGCAGTTATCTCCAAATTAGGAAATGTGCAACTATAACAGCTGACATGAACCAATGCTTCACTATTTAAGTTTGAGCCAAAACATCCAAAACCTCTTTAAACATTACGTTGATCTTTGATACTCAACAAACATAAAACATGATCCTGGGTCCTCTCTTGCTAACCCTAAAAGTACATACTTGGTTATTATATGTCTTTTTTTCAGGGAAGTACATCTACAGTGCTGATGCTTAATCACATAGAGAGCCAAACCAGGAAACTACAACTTAAACTCTGACAAGTTCACAGAAAGGTGACGTAACTCCTTTAAAATATGAGGATGTCGTGGTAAAATTATTCTTCCTTTGTTGGCCACGAGAAAGAGTGAGGGGAAATCCAAAATGTGGCAAACAACACTGTAGCAGTTAACCTACATACAAATGTCATCTACCCACATGTCATCAGATATGAATACGTCGTGATTTACAGCTCCTATAAGAGATGTTATGAAATTAGTGGTTCTCTAAAACATGGGTGAAAATGTGACCTGTGTATCCTTAAACTTGGCTGTTTGAAACTGGTACTACGTGATCAGAGAACAGAGAAAAGGGGTTGTAGCATTTGCTTTTGCCATAGACTGTATAAATGATGGACGTAGCTACCGTGACGTCACCCATTGGTTTGTGGGCTCCCATTAAAGCCTCAAGTTCAGCATTTCAGCGGTCACCATCTTAGTTTTTTGGAGCCATGAGTGACCATATTTGGGCGAAAGGGTGGATCTTACTGAGAAGCTGAGGACACTATCGGCAAACAGCCCCGTCACTCAAAGTGTGCCGCTCTTAATTATGCAAAACTTTAAGCCTTAATAAAATGCAAATGGCTGAGTTTTAAATCCTCCCTCCTCCACCGTCATGAAGAGGGAAATGAGCTCTAGAGACCTAAACTGTTTTTGGTACCTGACTGTTTATTCTGCGGTAAAGTTGGGAATTTTAACATGGCTGTCTGAGGGGATTGACTGGCTTCTGGAGCCAGCCTCTAGTGGCCATTAAAGGAACTGCAGTTTGGCTTCATTTTTCAGCCCTGGATGTTGCTGCATGGCTTTGCTCAAGAGGTAGAAAACCTACAACTACCAGAATGCACTGTGCCACACCAGACCAATAAAACACCCACTGGTAGATGATGTAATGCCAATTGCCCGTCCGAAAACATTAGGGGACTGGCTGGTAACAAACAATCTCACATTACAATTAAACAGTGAGTTAAAACATGTTTCTGAAAAGATTTTAGGCAAGAAATAGGCAACGTAGAATCTTGGTTCAAATTTCATCAGCACTGCTTAGTTTTACAGTTTGATGTTCATTTTTTAGCGTCCGTTTTTACAATACAGGAAACAGTGGAAGCACGGTCTGTAGTCCGGCGGAAGCATTTATTGGTCCAGTGTGGTGCAGTGCATTATGGTAGTTGTAGGTTTTCTACCTCTTGAGCAAAAGCAAATGCCACAGCCCCTTTTCTCTGTTTTTTTTTTTCTGGTCATG